>QLTV01001159.1:437675-456316 GCA_003457575.1 Thermophis baileyi | reverse complement strand
AGGGGGGAGCTAGTTCCAGAGAGCCGGGGCAGCCACGGAGAAGGCCCTTCCCCGCGGGCCCGCCAGCCGGCACTGTTTAGCTGATGGGACCTGGAGGAGACCAACTCTGTGGGATCTTACCGGTCGCTGGGAGCTATGTGGTAGGAGGCGGTCTCGAAGATAACCTGGCCCTGAGCCATGTAGGGCTTTAAAGGTAATAACCAACACCTTGAATTGTGCCCGGAGACCAATAGGGAGCCAGTGCAGCTCACGGAGAATTGGCCTAAATTCACCCACCCGGCTTTCATGTCTAAGGTGGGACTAGAGTCCACAATCTCCTGTTTTCCAGCCTGATGCCTTAACCCAGGGGTGTCAAACTCACGTCATCACGCTGTTGTCACATGATGTATCGTGACTTTTTTCCCCTTCGCTAAACTGGGTGTGGGTGTGTCCAGCATGTGATGTATCTGGACCGTGGCCTGCGAGTTTGACAGTCCTGCCTTAACCACTGCACCAGGCTGACTGTCTTGTATATCTGTAAGTGTGTGGGTGTCTGTGTTTTTATGTGAGTGTGTGTGTGTGTGTGTGAATACACAAATCCGTGCGTGCGCACACACACACACATATTGTGTATATATCTATATCTATATCTATATCTATATCTATATCTATATCTATATCTATATCTATATCTATATATATATCTATATCTATATCTATATCTATATCTATATCTATATCTATATCTATATCTATATCTATATCTATATCTATATCTATAGAGATAGAGATAGAGATAGAGATAGAGATAGAGATAGAGATAGAGATAGAGATAGAGATAGAGATAGAGATAGAGATAGAGATAGAGATATAGATATAGATATAGATATAGATATAGATATAGATATAGATATAGATATAGATAGATTTTGTTTTTCCTTCCTTTACAAAATAAAACATAATTCCTTTGTGAAACTGTTATGAAAATGAAAAGTTAATATGGCAGCACAATCATTGACCATTAAGCCCCTACAGACACATTTCCTTGTTTCAAATTAGAGCTTACAAACAGGAAAATTATTCAAATTTCAAACTCAATGTAGAAAAATGGCTATTTGTAATTTGAATTACTGACTGTTTCCACAAAGTTATACCTTGTCCTCACACTTAAGCTGTGAATTCTTTTATTCAGGCCAGGTTTTGAAACATAAAGACCTTTGAAAGCCATATAAGAAAGATCATCCTTAAAAATAAAAATTAACTACCTGCTTTTTGGACCCAAACAGTCCTCCTTAGATTCAGATCTATCACTGCAGTACAATTCAAGTGCAAATCTGCCCTCTTTCTATCTGAAATCAATATTTTTCCTTTAGGTCTCATTCTGAAGGGGAGGCTACAGTTAGAGAAAGGAATCCATAAAATATGAGATATTAGACTTTAACATTTGTCATAGGGCTGACTGGCAAAGCAATTCATAAATATATTTTCCCCCTGATATCTCATATAAAAATACAGGGAGACAATTGCTTCATTATCCTGATATTAAAGAAAAGCCATTTCATATTTTCTCTTGATAAAAATGTGGAAAGGCGCACACACACACACACACACACACACACACACACACCCACACACACACACACCCTGATGAGTTCTGAGGAAAAATATGGCATAACTCGTGAAATGTTTTCCTTTCCTTCATTTCAAGAACAGAAGTAAGAGGTAGAACAATCTTTTGTTCTTTAAGAGGTATAATAAGCTGAAAAGTGAGCCCATCTTAAATTTGTTATCCAAGTGTCCAGATTTTCTTTATTTACTCAGTGTTCCTAATTAAAAGCCAGCAACACCAGAAGAAAGATTGAGTTCTTGGGCATGCAATAATCCAATTATCTGTATGGTTTGGAAGAATAATTATTCTGTGAAGAGCAGACATAAATGAGAAGAGTATCTGATTGGGCTATGTTCACCTATTGTACACCAGATCTGTTTGAGTCCTTAACAAAAATGGTTGGGAATGGTTGCTATTCAGTTCATACATTGGGCTAAATCATCAGGAAATTTATTTGGCTTTGGCTAAGCACGTATGGAGCAGGGGTGGGTTCCAAAATTTTTTACTACCACTCTGTGGGCGTGGCTTAATTTTGTGGGAGTGGCTTGATGGCCATGTGACTGGGTGGGAGTGGCTTGACGGCCATGTGACTGGGTGGGAGTGGCTTGATGGCCATGTGACTGGGTGGGAGTGGCTTGGCGGTCATGTGACCGGGTGGGAGTGGCCAACTTGTAAAATGTGGTGAAAAAGTGACTTATGACCATTTTTCACACTTAACGACCGTTGGTCGTTAAGTGTGAAAGTGTGAAAAATGGTCATATGTCACTTTTTTCACTGCCATTGTAACTTTGAACAGTCACTAAATGACTAGTTGTAAGTCAAGGACCAACCTGCACTTAAAAGCCACACACAGATGAACACACAGAGTCCCTTGGGAGTTGGGTGGCATACAAATTTAATAAATAAATAAATAAATATGAAAGCAGCCATGGAGTCACATAAAAGGTGATTGCTGCAAGAAGCAATTACCTCAAAAACCAGTTATCACACAGAAACACACAAAATTGTCAGAAATGGTGTAGGGTCTCCTGCTTGAGCAAGGGGTTGGGCTAGATTACCTACAAGGTCCCTTCCAACTCTGTTAATGTTTTGTTTTGTTTTTTAAAAAAAGAATAGTGCAGGTTATTTTCCACTAGGTATTGAACCAAAATCAATAGTTCAATACCTGTCAATAGTGAGAAAAGTAAGGTTTTACACTTAGGCAAGAAAAAAACAACTGCACAGGTTATAGAATAGGTGGTACCTGGCTCAACAGCAGAAACTGTGGAATGGATCTAGGAATCCTAATGGACAATCACTTAAATATGAGGCAGCAGTCAGCTGCCAAAAAAAGCCAATGCAGATCTAGGCTGCATCAACAGAGGGATAGTATCAAGATCATGTGAAATGTTAGTACCACTTTATACTGCACTGATAAGACCACACCTAGAATATTGCATCCAGTTTTTGTCACCATGATATAATAAAGATGTTGACACTCTAGAAAAAGTGCAGAGAAGAGCAACAAAGATGATTAGGGGATTGGAAGCTAATGTGTTTGATGAATGGTTTCAGGAACTCTAGTCTAGTCTAACAAAAAGAAGGACCAGAAGTGGCATGATTGCAGTCTTCCAATATTTGAGGGGCTGTCACAGAGCAGAAGGGGTCAACCTATTCTCCAAAGCACCTGAAGGCAAGAAGTAACAATTGGAACACTTATCAAAGAAAGATCCAACCTAGAATTAAGGAGAAATTCCTGTCAGTGAGAACAATTAATCAGTGCAACGGCTTGCCTCCAAAAGTTATCTTGAGAAATATTTCAGAGATTGTTCCATGGTTTTGAGAACCATCAGATCAGATATACAGTCATTTCTGAAGTGATATCGACATATAATACAAAGTAGAGGCAGAGCAATCAAGGTTCATCAATCATGTGTCATTTTTTATTAGACCTTTAGAATATAAGTAATCAGAATTTTATGCTATTGGTTCATGGACTTGAATTATAATTATATGTTCTATTGTAATTTCCATTTAGCCATAATAATGAAAAAGTTAAGATAATTACTAAGATACATTTATCACTGCTGTCTTTGCTCTCTCGTGATTTGTATTTTTAACAAGCTACATTAAGGAGGTCAAACATCTTTAGCCCTGATCTTGGGGGGAAATGTGTTTTTTTCCAAATTTGAAAGTGGGAGCCATGATCATGCTCAGTTTACCTGCACATGAAAGAGACAGTTATTTATGGTGTATGGATTTCACAGAACGATTCCAAGTTCAAAAGGTACAGCAATTAAAATAAAGACTTTCACTTAGATAGGGAACTATTTAGTTATACATATTTCAGGAGGGAAATACCGTATGCCTCATGTTAAGGAATTGTGCAGAGTAACCTCTGGGCCCTGAAGGCTTGCACAGTTCACCGTAATGTTGCAGTAGATATAAGTAATGATTCAGTCAATAAACAGATACGTTAAAGTGTATAAAAATAGTTTACTCAAAGAAATAGCACAGTCCAAATAACAGTCCGAATCATACACGTTCAGTCAGTCAGTGCTTAGAAGTACAGCAGTCTCCTTACCAGCCTTTCTTTGTCTTAATCAGCAAAGATTTCAGCTTTCAACACTATCACAGATAGCTAGCTACACACAGAGCTTACTCTCAGACACGAAGTCACTTAAGCAATGAATCAGCAGAAGAGAGAGAACTAACCATGTTCTCTAGCTCCCTCTTATGTCTGTTACTGCCAGTCAGAATGCAACAATGCATTTAAAGCCATATTACATATATACATTTAAACATTGATTTGTGGCTTGTTTATATTAACCAACCCAACCGTTTGGACAGAGTCCTAACACCTCGCTAAATCTAGTCACTTTTCCAATGCCCTACTTCTTCTAGCTCCCAATTTTTCTTCTGCAGCCCAATCTATTCAGAAGATATGGTTGGTTAAATTGCGGTCAATGCCTAAACATCATTCATTCATTCATTCATTCATTCATTCATTCATTCATTCATTCATTCATATACAGTATGTATGTTTGGGGAATGGAGAGATGTTACAAACAAGGAGCAGAAGACTGCCTTAGTGATAGATGTCACAGTACCAAGTGACAGCAACATCAGGAAGAAGTATGAGAAGCTGGAGAAGTACCAGAGCTTGAAGGAGGAGCTAGAGAGGATGTGGAAAGTCAAGGCCAAAGTTGACCCAATGGGCTGTGACTTCCAAGCTGGGAAAGTGGCTCCAACAAATCCCAGGAACAACAACATCAGAGCTCTCTGTCCAGAAGACGACAGTGCTAGGAATATCTAAGATTCAATGCAGAGCTTTGAAACTCCCAGCCTCTGGTAGAAGACCCGAGATTAAGACAGAAACAGACTACACATTTATTTTATTTATTTTTTTATTTTATTTATTTATTTTGTCAAGCATGTATATGATTACAGGTAAAGTATAAATATTAATGTGAGTATATAATAAGTACAAACATAGTTTGAGTACATATTTTTCGAGCACATATTTTTCGAATACATGGGGACTTTAGGACAGGGACAGTAGGCACGCTGGTGCACTTATGCACGCCCCCTTACAGACCTCTTAGGAATGGGGTGAGGTCAATGGTAGTCAGTTTAAGGTTAAAGATTTGGGGGTTTGGGGAAGAAACTACAGAGTTGGGTAATGTATTCCAGGCATTGACCACTCTGTTGCTGAAGTCAAATTTTTTGCAATCAATTTATGAGCGGTTTACATTAAGTTTGTATCTATTGTGAGCTCGTGTATTGTTTCGGTTGAAGCTGAAGTAGTCATTGACAGGTAGGACATTGTAGCAGATAATTTTGTGTGCTACAATTAGGTCAGATTGAAGGCGGCGTAGCTCTCAGTTTTCTAGGCCTAAAATTTCAAGTCTGGATGCATAAGGTATTCTGTTGCGAACGGAGGAGTGTAGTACTCGTCTCGCGAAATATCTCTGGACATTCTCAATTGTATTAATGTCCGATATGTAGTGTGGGTTCCAGACAGATGAGCTGTATTCGAGAATTGGTCTAGCAAATGTTTTATATGCTCTAGTTAGAAGTACAATATTACCAGAGAAGAAGCTATGCAAGATTAGGTTAACCACTTTTAATGCCTTCTTAGGAATGCTGTTGCAGTGGGCTCTGGGGGGGGGGTTTACACACACACACACACACACACACACACACACACACACTTACCTACATGCATTTTCCTGGATGACACAATTGTTTGGACACAATGATATTGCTCTAAAGCTGAATGCGGAAGCCCTTCTCTCCCAGCTTTCAACCATGCAATGAAGTTGCATACATACAATCTTATAAGTGGTGCAGGTGTGGTGAGGTTGTGTGAAGCCTTCTGTCAGGCCTGGAAGCCATCTTTTACCTTTTTTGTATTCAGGCCTGCCACATTTTCTGCTGTGGGAAAATGGGAGGGGGGATTGTATGGAGTAGGTGATATGTAGTAGTCTAAATAACATTCTTTCCAGAAAGTCAAGGTCGCTGTGCCTTGCAGCTGTGATGAAGTGACTGGGAGGCATCTTCAGTTTTGGACGATGCCTGTTTGGATCGTGTGATGGACATGTGGGTGCTGGGACAGGGACTTGAACTTTCGTTTGGGTGGAGAAAACCCGGAAGCTTTCAGGTTCGGGTTTTCCCAGATGTTGCCAACATGACACCTCTAATAAAATGGAACTTTGAGGAACTTCAAGCCTCGGAGTCTTATTGTGTTGGGGGTGTTACTTGGAACCCTGACACCTTCCATATGAAGAGTCCAAGGCAAAGAGAAGAGGGGCGATCAAAAAAGCCAAGAGAGCAATTGTAAACATACAATCTAACCTGTTTTACATGTGATGCATGTTGATAAAGAGTTGGATTTCATTCACACAGTTAGCAGCCATTATCTTGATGTATTTTTACTCCCTTTCCTCCCAACAGATGCCCAAACAGATGCACAAATAATTCCTGATATGTTAAGAAAAGTATAAAGTAAGCGTAGCTGTAAGCAAAACATACAGGTAGCCCAGGATGTTGGAAGCTAGCAGGTTACTTGATGGATCAACTCTCCCCAGTTACATCTACCCATCTCATCCTGTCTGGCAGGAGGAGCATATGTGTCGAGCCAGTGCTCAACACATATACCTGAGGGGAGAGGGAGATACGGCGCGACGGTTGGCAACACACTGATCCGTGGGAGGAGGTGGGCGGCAAGGCGTTTATCTCTGGCACTTCAGCATCCTGGTGACGGCAGATGACGTCACAGCAGCCGGCGCACAGCATGGAGCCGAGCGGGCCATTTGAAGCAAGCCGCTGAACAGCTGAGAAAGGAAGGTATTAGGGCGCCGGATGAAGCAAGCCGTTTGAAGCAAGCCACTGAACAGCTGTGAGGGGGAGGGATTAGGGCGCCGGATGGTGGTTTGGTGCTGGGGTGGTTTAAAGTGTATAAATTGCGCTGAGAGGCAGATGCTCTCAGCGCTGACTTTATCCTAATCTGGTTCGGCACGGACTAAGCACTTGTCTGTAGCGTGTTTAAAGCTGAATGCAAAACCCTCGAAGTGTGGGTATTCAGTCATTTACAGCCAATACCGCACCGTGGATTCTGTCAGCAAGGTTGAGATGGTCCCTCAAGTAACCTTTATTTGCCAGGCCCCCATTTCTTCTGTGGACTCATCTGCCTTTTACCTGACTGTTGTCTAGTCTGTGGCTCTTCCTTCTGTCTCCCAAGGTCATGCCCACATACCATTATATGGGCGAAGTAAACTGAACCCTGTGTCTGGTTGGGCTTGTTTGCTTTGGCTGGGGTTAAATTTCACCCACTGAGATTAGTTCACTTATGCACTACAAGCAGTTAGCTATGCTTAATTGGCTGGCTAGCATTGTCATGTAATCGTATTTAGTACACAGTGCCTGATTGGCTATGCTCAGGAAATACCGTTGATTGGCTGGGATCGTATAGGGAGGAAATAAAATGGGACAATGGAAATTGCAAATCCAGCCCAGTGGTGAATCAGCCATTATCAATAGTTTGAAGCAGCTCTGAAAATGCTATTAAAAATTCCTATTCTGTTTCTCAAATAATTGTATCTGAAGAGAAAAATTGCCTGATGTCCATTCACTTTAGCAGTAGGGTACCTTTTCTAGAAAAGAGAGAATCTTGGATTCAAATAAAATTGGAGTGGGGCGGAATAAAATGTTTGCAGTTGTCTTTTGAGGTATGCTACAAATTAACATGCAAAAATGTGTGATGTAAGTTGTCCAAGCAGGGGGAAAAAATACAAGCATCATTTTTAGATGCCCGTGTCTAAAATTGCTTTATCGGAAATTAGAGCAAATTTTAGATTAGATTAGAGATTAGATTAGATTAGATTAGATTAGATTAGATTAGATTAGATTAGATTAGATTAGATTAGAATTCTTTATTGGCCAAGTGTGAATGGACACACAAGGAATTTGTCTTTGGTGCATATGCTCTCAGTGTACATAAAAAGACAAGATACATTCGTCAAGAATCATAAGGTACAACACCTAATGATGGTCATAGGGTACAAATAAGCAATCAAATCATACTAGGAAACAATTTTGATTCCAAATGTTTGAAATTGGTATCAAAACAAGTTCTGTGTGAAAATGTTGTGGAGAGTATCCATTAAAACAGTCTGCTCTCATTGAGTAGAAAGATGTAAGAAATGCTAACCATATTATCTATGACATTATTTTAAAGGAATGTTTTTAAAAACCATTGACAGATGATATTCTCCTAAAGAGAAGTTGTAAAATGATTTTATAACAAGGAATTTCGAGGAAATATGGCTACATTTTTTATTAGGAAAAAAGAAATAATTCCTAATGGAAATGTTGAATACCCTTGAATTTCAAACATTGTCTATCGATTAAGTTACAGTGACCTCTAGAGGCTTCCTTAGGATTTCAGACTTAAAAGTATTACAGTATCCAATCTAGAAAATGTGTTCACCCCATCCTTTCTCATATATGCTTGGAGTGATTTAAGTAACATAAAGTTGACTTTAAAGTAAGCCTAGATTTAACCATGGAAGCAGATCCATTGCATCCTGCTACATTAGACATTCTTAAAGAATTTGTTACTCATGCTTTAGAGTTGGTTCAGGTTGAATCAGCTTGGAAAGATTGTTTAATCAGCAGATGATAATAACAGAATAACAGAGTTGGAAGGGACCTTGGAGTCAGTGGTGAAATCCAATTTTTTTTACTACCGGTTCTGTGGTACCAGGCTTGGTGGGCGTGGTGTGGCTTGGTGGGCGTGGCAGGGGAAGGATACTGCAAAATCTCCATTCCCACCCCACTCCAGGGGAAGGATACTGCAAAATCCCCATTCCCTCCCCACTCCTGGGGGAAGGATATTGCACAATCTCCATTCCCACCCCACTCTGGGACCAGCCAGAGGTGGCATTTGCCAGTTCTCCGAACTACTCAAAATTCCCACTACCGGTTCTCTGAACTACTCAAAATTTCTGCTACCGGTTCTCCAGAACCTGTCAGAACCTGCTGGATTTCACCCTTGCTTGGAGTCTTCTAGTCCAACCCACTGCTCAAGCAGGAAATCCTACACCACTTCAGACAAATGGTTGTCCAGTCTCTTTTTTAAAATCTCCAGTGTTGGAGAATTCACAACTTCTGGAGGCAAGCCGTTTTACTAGTTCTCACTGTCAGGAAATTTCTCCTTAGTTCTAGGTTGGTTCTCTCCTGGATTAATTTCCATCCATTGCTTCTTTTTCTGTCTTCAGATGCTTTGGAGAATAGGTTGACCCCCTCTTCTTTGTGACAGCATAAAAGATAACAGAATAACAGGGTTGGGATGACATTGGAGGTCTTCTAGTCCAACCCCCTGCTCAGGCAGGAAACCCTATACTATTTCAGACAAATGGTTGTCTGAAATCTCTTCTTAAAAACTTCCAGTGTTGGAGCACCCACAACTTTTGGAGGCAAGTCATTCCACTGATTAATCTCAGGAAATTTCTCCTCAGTTTTGGGTTGCTCCTTGATTAGTTTCCATATATTGCTTCAGCATGATAGCATATATAATTCTCAGTACATGTCGCTTTCTCCATCTAACTTTAGTTCTTCTACACTGAGCAGAAAAAAAAGTCCCTGAATGCTGATTCCATACACAAATTTAAAATATAATGGCTACATTTAAATCAGGTATGCTGGATATGTTTCTCAGATACAGCTTTTAGAGATCAGATAGCTAAAACTATAAAGAATTCATATCTACTTGTCTAGAGCCAGAGATATGTTTATTTAGCTAGAAGCAATTTCCCAGAAATAGATAGAAAATTGCAAGGATGGATAAAAACTAAAACTGGTTTTATTAAACATACATGGAACTAACATTGATCCCAAATTATGTAATAATTTTCCTTTTGGTTGTGTAAAAATTTGTTATGGAGGGTAACTGGGGATTTGGATTGTATGGAGCTTTAGCAGGTGCTGTCTTGGGGTCAATAAGCAATGTTAGAAGGGGGAATTGTCCCAATTGCTATAAAATCCAAATTTACTACCTAGGTCTACCCTTTGGGTAAAATCAATTGTTGCTTGACTCAGCGGAAAATTGGTATCTAAACAAGGTTTCTGTGAAAACTTTGCAAAGGGCATCCATTAATGGTCCGTTCCCATTGAGTAGATAGATGTAAGGAATGCTAATCATCTTTTCTATTTCATCATTTTAAAGGAATGTTTTTAAAACGATTTATAGAATAATTCCCTATAAAGTTTTCCCAAGGAGGACAGCAGAAAGGTTTGGCCTGGTAAATTGTGATAAGACTTCCAAATTTCAAATTTAAAAAGAAGGTGGGTGAGGGGGAATAAATAAATGATCCATTAAAAAAAGAAAATTTCCTAGTAGCAATAAATATCCAGGAGTTGCTCTACAAAAATCATAGTATGGACCACTTCATATAGTTCCTTCTTAATGGGCAATTATCTTTCTTTCCCACTTGTACATTGTAGCATGCCCATAACAGAGGTGGGTTCCTCCCGGTTCGGACCGGTTTGCCCAAACCAGTAGTGACCCACTGGTGACATCACAGTGATGTCACGGATCCGGTTCGATCAGTGCCGGTCCGTGGGTGCCGCCATCTTTTTTTTTTTAATATATTTTGTTTATTTTTTCCCGGGTTTTTTTGGCGCATGAGTCACCATCTTGTTTTTGGCTTTTGGGGGGGGGATTTTTTTGGATTTTTCGGCACTGCACATGCGCACGAGGCGCGGCCACGCGGCGTGGGAGGAAGTGAACCGGCAGCGACGTAAGTTAGAACCCACCCCTGGCCCATAACTGCAGGCACCACTGATTTGGGGACTAGTTATAGTTTCCAAGTCATCTTCAAGGGCAGACCCAATTGCAATAGTCCAATCAAAACCCAAAGCATGAAGAACCAAGTGGAGCAGTCTCATCCAGGATAGGTACACTTGACGCACGGATGAATTTGTTCAAAGGGCCTCCTGGCCAGAGGAGCATAAATTTTTTCCAGCAAAAGCTGAGAATTCAACAGGACCATCAAACTGGGCATCAGTTTTGTCTGGGGGAGTACAACTCCATCCAGAACTAAAGATAAACAATCTCTGGATACAGGAAGTCCCCAAATCCACAGGTGCTTGTTCTTGCCAGTCGGTTCTTCCCCATCCAGATCCCCATTCAGACATTGGTGGCATTCTTAGGTAAGTAAGCCAGACCATGCCTCAGTCTAGTCCCGTGATGGCGAACCTATGGCACGCGTGCCAGAGGTGGCATGCAGAGCCCTTTCTGTGGGCACACACGCAGTCACCAGCTGCTCTTCTGGTTTCCGGCGCGCGCATGCCCACAGGCCAGCTTGTCTTCGCATGTGCCGGAGCGCCGGAGCACCGGAGTGCCAAAGACCAGCTGGCCGGTGCACGTGCCATGCCGGCCACCTGATCTTCGGGTTTCCAGCGCTCCGGCCCATGCGAAGACCACCTGGCCGGCGCACATGCACACAACAGAAACCCAAAGACCAGGTGGCGGGTGCGCACATGCACACCGGCCAGCTGGTCTTCAGGTTTCCAGCACTCCGGCGTGCGCGCACATGTTCCAGTTTGGGCACTCGGTGCTGAAAAGGTTCATCATCACTTGTCTAGTCCCTAGGACCTACAAAGTCTAGTGTCAGCTCAGAGAAGATCCAATCAACTTTATCTGAGAGAAAGTCCTGCAGATGTTCCTCAAATCCCCTATACCTAGAAGGGACCAGCTGAAGGGGCAATGAAGCTGACAGTTGGCTGTCCATGAATATGGTAAGAGCAGGAAAGGGGTTTGTTTTGCTGCTCTTATCATTAATAAAGGTTTATACATAGGCTCAATGAGAGGATTCAGTTGATATTTTTGACAATATGGGGGCGGGGTCCTTGGCGCTCTCTGAGCTTGCTTGTTTTCTTGCTGACATCTCATTAGCCAAACTAGGTAAGAGCCGTGGTGGCGCAGTGGTTAGAATGCAGTACTGCAGTTCGAGTCTCACCAGGCTCAAGGTTGACTCAGCCTTCCACCCTTCCAAGGTCGATAAAATGAGGACCCAGATTGTTGGGGGCAATATGCTGACTCAGTAAAACCACTTAGAGAGGGCTGTAAAGCACTGTGAAGCGGTATATAAGTCTAAATGCTATTGCTAACATTATCACCTAACATTGATGATGTTACCTAGTTTGGGTAGTGAAACATCTGCAAGAAAAGAACCAAGCTCAGAGAGCACCCAGGACCCCTCATTTCAACCCTGAACTACAAATATTCTCCTTTATTGGTATGAAAATACCAATTTTCTCTAACATAGTGTGATAGGGAAATAAGGGACCTGGATGACAATTGAGAATAAGGTTAGGCAGGGGTGGGATTGAAAAAATTTAGCAACCAATTCTCTGCCCGGTTGCTGGGTGGGTGTGGCCATGGGGACGTGGCCTACTCAGCCTCCTGCACCACGAGGGGGGGGACTTTTCACCCTCCCCAGCCTCTGGAGGCTTTCCTCGAGCCTCCGGGAGGACAAAAACGGCTTCCCCGGGCTCCGGAGGCCCTCCAGAGGCTGGAAACGGACCCGTTTCCAGACTTCCGGTACTTCTGGTAGGCCCATTTTTCACCCTCCCCAGGCTCCGGAGGCTTTCCTCAAGCCTCCGGGAGGACGAAAATGGCTTCCCTGGGCTCCGGAGGCCCTCCAGAGGCCAGAAACGGCCCCGTTTCTGGAATTCCGGTACTTCTGGTAGGCCCATTTTTCACCCTCCCAGAGCCTTCGTGCGGGCCCTGCACTTACCTGGCATCCAAAACGGGCCACATGAAGACTCCTGGGAGGGGCGGGGAGGGTGGGTGGGGTCAGCCAGTCCTTGCAACTACCGGTTCAGCGAACCAGATGTAAATTAACATCCAGTTCGCCCGAACCGGTCCGAACCTGCTGAATCCCACCCCTGAGGTTAGGTAGACAAAAGCAATACCAGTATTCCATTTAGGGCCTAGTTTAGATGTGTTTTCATTATAATCATGAATTGTCCAGGAGTAAAATGTTTCCATGACCATTCTCACACCCACCCAAAACCTGGAAACACAGACCACAATCAAGCTACCAAAATGTTGTTATTTTACAATGCAGGTTGGGAAGGGGGAGGGGCAAGGCTACAAATGGGCTCGTGAAGGTCATGGGAGGCCCAGCTTGCTTTATGGAATAAATCAGAATTGGTTGCATTCCCACTATATACTAAATGACAAGCCATGATTTACAAACCAGAGTACCTGAGTTTATAAAACTTGCCAAACCACAAACAAGCCATGGGAACTCAGCTATCAAGACTTTGGTTAAAAAAAAAAACCCTGAATTCCATCCCCAGCAGATATTCAGTGTATTTTCTAAGAAAATATTCTGAATTTTTCCCTTCTTTGATTCTGCTGCATAATTGAATTTTCATTTCCTGGGAGAATGTAAGACTCCTTTTCTTCAAGAATAGGAGATAACTCAAAGGTTTTTTAAAAAATTGAATAAGAGTTGTCATTCACACTTAATAAATTTGGGCCATAATTTGTTTTTTTAAATACTATTGTATTGCTTAGGCAATTAAGGCATAGTAAATACAACTGCCATCCAGAATGCAGAATTTGTCATGCTGATTTAATTTTCATGTGGTAACAACTCCATGTGGAGGATTGTAACATTTGCAATTGCCTTGCCCCATCTCACCCAGGGGCTTCTTGCCCCTTACAGCTTTTATTAAAACAAATATATCTTATAGCACTTCTACAAAGAAACTGAAGAACAGATTTGCTTGTTGATGCTGGAATTTTTTGTGGGATTGAAAAGACTTGTTGGAGTTTCAAGATATCCATACATATATTATTGGACAAATCTTAGTGTAAATAAATTCTCCTAGCATCAACATGCACAGTGATAGAACTGGTCTGACAGAACAAACATATCAAGGCCAATCTACTAACAATGTGTAGACACCCCCCCCCATTGTGTATTCAAAGCATACCATACTCCTCAGAGGTGGTATTCAGCCGGTTCAGACCAGTTCGGGCGAACTGGTAGCCGGCAACTGCGGGTGGGCCCAGCCGGACATAATGTCATCCTATTTATCCATGTTTTCGAAGCCGGGTGCATGCATGGAAGGCACGCACACGAGTAAAGCGCATGCGCGGGAGGCTGTGCGCATGTGCAGAGGTGAGCGCGGGCGCTCACATTTGCGAACCAGTAGGGAAGGTAAGTGAATACCACCCCTGATACTCCTCCATGTGCCTAAGCATATTCACATTGCATTTGTCCTTACACAGAATGTGAACATAGAACATAGAATCATAGGGCTGGAAAGGATCTCAGAAGTGTAGACACAACCCGATTGTGTGTTCAAAGCATACACTGTGACAGTCCTTCAGGTACTAGAAGACAGGTATCTTATCAGCCCTAGACCTTCTTTTTGTTAGGCTAGACATACCTAAGCAGGGGTAAAATCCACTTACCTTTCCTACTGGCTCGCTAATGTGTGTGCACACCGTCATCTGCGCATGTGCTCGCTTCACTCATGCGTGCTCCATCATCTGCGCATGCGCAAAGCCTTCTGCACATGCGCAGAGGGTCAAAACCGGCATGTGATGACTTCCGGTTTTGGGGGGCACAGCCTCCCGCCACCGGCGCTACCGGCTCGCCGAACCACCCGCCGCCAGCGCTACCAGCACGCATGAGCCGGATAAAGCCGGCTGCATTTCACCCCTGTATCTAGCTCCCTCAAACATTCATCATACAATGTAGCCTCCCTTTTCATCTTGATTGCTCTTCTGTGCACTTTCTAGGGTTTCAGCATCCTTTTTGTATTGTGGTGACCAGAACTGTATGCAGTATTCCATGTGGGGTCTATGACAATTCATCACAGCCATTTTGCCATGGCCAACTCGCCACAGCCAACTCACCACAGCCAACTAGCTGCAGGACAACTTGCCTCAGCCATCTCGCCATAGAACAACTCGCTGCAGGACAAGAGTTACACTAATATCAAAGAAATGGTTGAATAGCCATGGTGGTGCAGTGGTTAGTATCAGTGGTGGGATTCAAAAAAATTTGCTACCGGTTCTGTGGGCATGGCTTGATGGGTGTGATATGGCTTGGTGGGCATGGCTTGGTGGGCATGGCAGGGGAAGGATACTGTAAAATCTCCATTCCCTCCCCACTCCAGGGGAAGGTTACTGCAAAATCCCCATTTCCTCCAGATCAGCTGGGACTCGGGAGGCAGAGAATAGATGGGGGCAGGGCCAGTCAGAGGTGGTATTTACTGGTTCTCCGAACTACTCAAAATTTCCGCTACCGGTTCTCCAGAACTGGTCAGAACCTGCTGAATCCCACCTCTGGTAGAATGCAGTACTGCAGGCTACTTCTGCTGACTGCTGACTGCCTGCAATTTGGACATTCGAATCTCACCAGGCTCAAGGTTGACTCAGCCTTCCATCCTTCCGAGGTCGGTTAAATGAGGACCCAGATTGTTGGGGGCAATATGCTGACTCTGTAAACCGCTTAGAGCGGGCTGTAAAGCACTATGAAGCGGTGTATAAGTCTAAGTGCTATTGCTATAGAATCATCAAAGAAAGAATGCAAAAGGAAGGACAGAATGAAATGTGAATGGCAAAAATTTAAATAATTGTTATTTATTTAAAATAATGAAATAGAATTGTTAAATTGTCCCATGGCGAGTTGGCTGTGGTGAGTTGGCTGTGGTGAGTTGTCCTGCCGTGAGTTGGCCATGGCGAGTTGGCTGCAGTGAGTTGGCCATGGTGAGTTGGCCATGGTGAGTTGGTCGTGGTGAGTTGGCCGTGGTGAGTTGGCCGTGGTGAGTTGGCCGCGGTGAGTTGGCCATGGTGAGTTGGCTGTGACAAGTTGTCCCATTCCCCTACATGTGTGGCCTCACCAAGGTGGGAGCATTGCATTCATGTGTTGTACAAAAATAAAGCTGGGTCATAAATCTAATAATAAGAGGTGGACAATATGACTTTATAACATTGGTACAGCTACGGGTGAAATAAGGCTCCTTAGGACCCACTTAGCCCAAGGAGAAGCACAAGTAGGAAAGATCATAGGCAGAACTTGGTTCAGTCTTCACTTTGGACAGTCAAGGTAGAAGTCGAGTTAATAAAAAAAAATTGTTCAAGGCACATTATTATAAAGCCACTAAAATTCATTTACAGGAGTGTCTTAGAGGCCAAATTTATCAAAAATAATCATGCCCTGAGTGTAGTTTTTCTGTAACCAGGCTCTGAAAGGATCATCGGGTTCCAAGTCTACTAGATGAATGGATTTTGCTGGACACTGCTCCCAAATCAGCTTTTCCACACAATTTAGCTACCAACAAGCCTGACAATTGGTAGAGAGTCCCCAAGCAGGCATTATTTGCTAAGGGAGAACGGTACAAACTAGCAATGGAAGACAAGCGGCACAGCAGGGAGTTCAGCATCTCTACCCTCAAAGCAGGAATAGGAAAGTGTTCTGTCACTTTTACACACATTCAGCGGAAAGCCATTCTGTCTCACTTCCCTAAGCAATAGGCAATTCCTAAAAAAAATAAAAAATAATGTATCTTCAAATCTGTATTTAAATATATATATATTTGATCATTTTTCTACAAATACGCAATTTTCAATTTTTTTAATTCTCAAATATACATCCTCAACTGCAGATTAAAAAGTTTTTTTAAAACCAAGAAATGGGAAACGTAATAATTGTGCTTTGAGCCTACAGAAAACCTACGGAGTTGGGCTGAGTTCAGGTCCTCTTTGTGTTTGTAAAAGGTTGGATTTCACAAATATCCTCACTTGAACAACTTGATTCGCCTTCTCCAATCTGACATCTCCATTAGTTTTCAGAATTTTCTGCCGATATAGTCAACTATTTGTCTAGTCTGCCATTAATTAGCTCTCCCCAAGCATTAAACAATGGTGTTCTCTACAATAAGCTTGTAAGATGGTGAGAAATTCTAATCAAAACAGACATAAAACATAGAATAATAGGATTGGAAGGGACCTTGGAGGTCTTCTACTCCAACCCTCTGCTCAAGCAGGAAATCCTATAGCATTCTGGCTGTCCAGTATCTTCTTAGTAACATCCAGTGTTGGAGCAACCAGAAGTTCTGGAGGCAAGTCATTCCATTCATTAATTGCTCCGTCAGGAAATTTCTCCTTAGTTCTAGGTTGGATCTCTCTTTAATGATCTTCAACCTGTTACTTCTTATCCTACCCTCAGATGCTTTGAAGACTAGGTCAACCCCCTCGTCTTTGACAGCCCCTCAATACTGGAAGATTACTATCACATCACCCCAAGTCCTTCTCTTTGTTAGACTAGACATACCTATTTCCCTTAATCGTTCATCATATGGCTTAGTCTCCAATCCCCTAATCATTATTGCTGCACTCTTTCTAGGGTCTCAACATCTTTTTTTTTTTTAAATCATGGTGACCAGAATTGGACGCAGCATGCAGCTTTTCTAAAGTTGGCTGGCCAACATGAGAAGATAAAGCTAGAGTGCATTGCATCTTGAGGAGAAATAACTCCCAATCCAATTTTAGATGCAGCTCTTCCATATCTGAATTTGAACAATGTCCCTGGCCATGTCTGAAGAAACAGGCTCATTTAGGAGGCAAAGGCATGTTCAGCAGAACCTAGCTTTGTTCTCCACCAGGAATCTACTGACACCCAATGTTATCCATCAGAAGCAAATACCTTAACTTTATATCTAATGATGGGGATGGACCTAAAAAGGTTATCTTGCAGTGAAATAGAAAAATTACTATTCATTTCCATGGTGTCTCCATGAGTGTTAAAATTCTCAGAACTCCTAATTTATGGTCAAGTTGGTTGAGAATTTGAGGGATTATTGGTTTAAACAGCTGGAGGATGTCAGGTTGGAGATGGATGACCTATTCAGTCTTATCTAGACCTTTCACTCCCTTTGATTGATTAAATTTATATGCCACCAATCTCAATAATATGACTCTAAGTGACTTACAATATAATAGTTAAAAAGTGTAAAAAAAAAAGAATTAAAATTGGAATAAAAAGTTTAAAAAATGAATTAAAAACCAAGATGATGGGCTGCCTGGGGTTGAGAAAGCCACCCCCAATGTAGGTCTCTGTTGGGGTTCCAAACCAAGCAACAGAACCCAAATCCTAGGCTCTTCTAGAAGGCCAGGAATGTGGGTGTAGATCAGGGGTGGTGTTATGTTCTAACTGTTTAAACTGTGTTGCATGGTTCCAACCAGGTCCAGCGTTTGAGCGGGAAAAAGCTCAAACGCTATTGGCTGGTCTGTCTGACAGCTCCCTATAAAAGGGCAAGCTGTCAGACTGCTCTTTGCTGGTTGCTGATACAAGAGCTGAAATAAAGAGCTGCTTTGGAAGTCTGTCTCCTGTCATCTCTACCCACTATCTAACAGTGGCGACGAAGGCTTGGGCCAGGAGAACTGTGACTAGCTTCTTCAGCACTTTCAACCAGCCAGGCAGACATCTTCCTGCCGCCTTCTGCCGCTATGTCCAGCTTCCGCCCGCCGGCGCCTTTCGAC
>QLTV01001159.1:404010-420816 GCA_003457575.1 Thermophis baileyi | reverse complement strand
AGATATAGATATAGATATAGATATAGATATATAGATATAGATATAGATATAGATATAGAGATATAGATATAGATATAGATATAGATATAGATATAGATATAGATATAGATATAGATATAGATATAGATATAGATAGATATAGATATAGATATAGATATAGATATAGATATAGATATAGATATAGATATAGATATAGATATAGATATAGATATAGATATAGATATAGATATAGATATAGATATAGATATATTTAATGAATATGGTATGGCTGGCTAGAAATGAGAAGCAGATATGGGCTTTCTAAAGCAGGCAAGTCTTAACGAAAAAGGTGGATGAAACATAATTTCTACTGTGGTTTTAGAGTGCCCTCTGCTGGCAAATACAGGATATGTGAAATGCTTTCTTTTTTTTTAAAGATCCTTTAGACTAGAGAGTTTATTTTATGAGTCGATAGTCTTCTGCTGGAGGCAAAAGTAATAATGGGGAAAAAGAAACCCATGCTGTGTTAACTATTACACTTATATTACATTGCTCAGGATATGGTGAAGCTCAAAAATGCTTCGTCCAAAGTAAGTGGGGAAAATAAAAAGGAGCAGAGGGGCGGTGGGGTATCGGAGATCATGCAGCTGTGTCCTTTTCTTGAGTTCAAATATTTCCAAAAACTGATCAATCTTTAACAAGTTTTTATAACTTATCTTACTGAGATTCATTTAACCCAGGGAGGTTCCAATGCCGGCTGGGGAATTCTGGGAGTTTGAAGTCTATACCCCTGAATGTTGCCAAGTTTGAAAAACACTGATTTGATCCACCCAACTTTAATTTACAAAAGTTAAGTAATTTGCCAAAAAAGATAAATCAGCCAGTTGTTAGCAGCTTTGGAAGAATAGCGATCCAGGACTACTAATCAACTTCAGTATCACTTGTGTAACGTCACATTGCAGTTGTGGTGCAATGCAGGGCTTCTGATCATTAACACGTTCATTAACACGTGAAGTGCTAATACCACTTTATAAGGCCTTGGTAAGGCCACACTTGGAATCCTGCATCCAGTTTTGGTCGCCACGATGTAAAAAGGATGTGGAGACTCTGGAAAGAGTGCAGAGAAGAGCAACCAAGACGATTAGGGGACTGGAGGCTAAAACATATAAAGAACGGTTGTTGGAGTTAGGTATGTACAGTTTAATGAAAACAAGAACTAGGGGTGATATGATAGAAGTGTTCCAATATCTCAGGGGCTGCCACAAAGAAGAGGGAGTCAAACTATTCTCCAAAGCACCTGAGTGCAGGACAAGAAGTTATGGATGGAAACTAGTCAAGGAGAGAAGCAACCTAGAACTAAGGAGAAATTTCCTGACAGTTAGAACAATTAATCAGTGGAACAGCTTGCCTCCAGAAGTTGTGAATGCTCCAAGACTGGAAGTTTTTAAGAAGATGTTGGATAACCATTTGTCTGAAGTGGTGTAGGGTTTCCTGCCTAAGCAGAGGGTTGGACTAGAAGACCTCCAAGGTCCCTTCCAACTCTGTTATTCTATTCTATTCTATTCTATTCTATTCTATTCTATTCTGTTCTGTTCTATTCTATTCTATTCTATTCTATTCTATTCTATTCTATTCTATTCTATTCTATTCTATTCTATTCTATTCTGTTCTCAGTGAAAATAGCACGGTGTCAGAGTAACAAATTTGGTGTATCTGAAAACACCAACAGTGTATTTTCAGGTCTGAAAGGCTTATTATCATTACCATACTATCACTATGGTTATTCCACGGTGGACTGAAAAACTGAAACGACCACCTCCAATACAGAAACATAATCTGGTGCTCTCTGCAGAAGTGTTAGTTTCCCTCCTACAAGTTGATATCACAAGTACAAGGATGAGGTACAATGTCTCTACCTAGAATGTCAAACCTAGAATGTCTCAGCAGCTTAACACTTAATGATATCACACCTTGGCGTGGATTTGAATCATCAACTACCACAGAGCAACAGTCTTGGCTGAAAAGCAGAGGTCGCTGGAGGAGGAACGCTTTAAAAACTAAAACATGGTGAAACCAGAAAACCTACGAACAGAAGTGCTAATTGTCCCCAGTTGTTCCATTCTTTTGACACTGTGTCTTCTCCATAGAAGATAGAATCATAGAGCTGGAAAGGACCCTGGAAGTCTTCTAGCCCAACCCCCTGCTCAAGGATGGAGACCTTATACCATCCCAATCAAGTTGTCTAATCTCTTCTTGAAAACCTCTCTTCTTGAAAACCTTGGAGCACATATAATTCCGGGAGGCAAGCTATTCCATTGATTAATTAATCTCACCGGCTCAAGGTTGACTCAGTCTTCCATCCTTCCGAGGTGGGTAAAATGAGGACCCAGATTGTTGGGGGCAATATGCTGACTCTGTGAACCGCTTAGAGAGGGCTATAAAGCACTATAAAGCGGTATATAAGTCTAAGTGCTATTGCTATTGCTAATTGTTCTGTCAGAAAATTTCTCCTTACTTCTAGGTTGGATCTGTCTTTAACAAGCTTGCAACGCACTATTTCTTACTTTAAATCTCATAGAATCATAGGGCAGAAGGGATCCTGGAGGTCTTCTAGTCCAACCGCCTGCTCAAGCAGGAGACCAGATACCATTTCAGGCAAGTGGCTGTCCAGTCTCTTCTTAAAACCCTCCAGTGATGGAGCACCCACAACTCCAGGAGGCAAGCTACTCCATCGATTAATTGTTCTCACTGTCAAAAAGTTTCTCCTTACTTCTAGGTTGGATCTCTCTTTAATAAGCTTCCACCCATTACTTTTTGTCCTGCCCTCTGGTGCTTTGGAGAATAAACCAATCCGCTCTTCTTTGTAGCAGCCCCTCAATTACTGAAAAAACAGTTATCATGTGCTTGATCCCCTTCAAATGTTGATAATCCCCAACTCTGACATCAGAAATACAATGATGCAAGAAAAAAAATATATATCTGTGGCACTGCAAGCAAATTCCCTGGCACACCATTAGTTCTCTCTGAGGGTTATATATTCATGTGTCTAGCTAGGTTGTGTTTCCATAAGACTCCTGAAGCAGTGGTGAAATCCTACCGGTATGCCCCGGTTCGGGCGTACCGGTAGTGGCGGCCGCCAGTGGTTCGGAAAACTGGTAGCGACGGCAGCGCGAGGCTCCACCCACCTGCCCGGATGTCGCCATTTTCTTGTTTTTAACCCTCTGCGCATGCGCAGAGGGTGAAAAGGCGTGTGCGATGGTGGCACCCGCGCAAAGCATGAGCTTCCAAACCGGTAGGGAAGGTAAGTAGGTTTCACCGCTGTCCTGAAGGTTTGCAAACCACACTTCTGATTGGGTCTATTTTGAGGGTGAATGAGGCTGCCTGTTTACTTCCAAAATCATTTTTTTTTTTTACCAGAAGCTATCTCTTTCCATATCAGATTGTAATTATTTTTTGTTAAAAAGTCTGAGTGAAAATTCCTACCCTTTTCTTTCTTCGCCGTTCAATGCTTTCAAAATATCCAACATTTGGGGGAGTGGGCGTTTTATTGCTCAGCTTTTGCCTAATAAACACCGTGGTTGTTTACCCAAAGCCCAGCATCTCACAATTTAAAAACCTCAAAGGCTAGTATTTAAACATGCACTTAAGAATAATCTCAACACCCGAGATTAATAAATATCTGAAGCCCGGGTATCGGTATTTTGAAAATAGAGAAAACGGAGCTACAGAAGCTAACCAAATCACGAGCACATTTCTTGCAGCAATTACCACGAGATCAGCAGGAAATCAATCACGGATAGCAGTAATAAAAGATGATCTGAGTCTTAAAAGCTAGAGGTAAATGGAGCATTTAAAAAGAAAAATGCAAGCATAATCAAGTTGGACTTGGTGGTGCAAGATTGGGAATATGCCCTCTCATAACTCCTACGCCATGCTCTGTTGATTTACTTCTTTGTTTATGAGCCATCACCAAGTGAACGTTGTGTCAGCAAAAGCTGGGAAGGAAGGAAGGAAGGAAGGAAGGAAGGAAGGAAGGAAGGAAGGAAGGAAGGAAGGAAGGAAGGAAGGAAGGAAGGAAGGAGAAAGAGAAAGAGGGAGGAAGAAAGGGAAGGAGCGGGAGAGAGGGAGTGAGGGAGAGAAAGAGAGGGAGGTAGCAGGAGAGAGGGAGGGAGGGAGGGAGAGAGAGAGAGAGGGGGGGGGCAGGAAGGAGGGAGGGAGAGAAAGAGAGGAAGGGGGGAGGGGGGGGGGGGAACCAACAAGAGAAAGGAGGGGAAGCAAAAGCTGGAAAGGAAGGAAGGAAGGAAGGAAGGAAGGAAGGAAGGAAGGAAGGAAGGAAGGAAGGAAGGAAGGAAGGAAGGAAGGGTTTCTTCTTTTTTTAAAAAAAAAAGATACCCACAGAAAACAGAGTACACTTTTCTCTGACACTACAAAGGCACCATCCAGACATACAGTGATGCAACTCCCAAGATTTTTGATGAAGACTGCAGGGACACAGATTGGAAAGAACTCAAGAAACGGGCTAACTGGGATGAAACTTGGATTATGGCTGGCTGGGGAATTCTGGGAGTTGAAGTCCGCAAGTTGCCCAGGTTGACTCTGCAGGTCTCCAAAAGAGCCCAGCGTGTTGCTAGGAACCCGGTCTGTGAAGGACTCACCTAATGTCTTCATCCGTAACAATGAAGGCTTTGCAGAGAGGCTGCGATGTGTTTAACCACACAGCTGGGTTTTTCTCCACGGCGGCAGAGAGTTGTCCTGTGATGGGCGCAGAACTCGTGTGCAATGCGCTGGCCACAGCCGACAAGAGGGTGTCATCGCTGTTCCCAGGGCCCACTCCTAGAGAGCGAATGCAAAATTGGCTCATTAAAACTCGGCATACTCAGAGGGCTGGATTTGCTACCAAAAATGCCAAATAAGATATCTGTCCCCAAGACAAAGCTTAGCATAAGCTCAGTTTGTTAACAAACAAATACTGCCTGTATTGATATAATATAGATCAGGGGTCTCCAACCTTTGCAACTTTAAGCCTGGCGGACTTCAACTCCCAGAATTCCCCAGCCAGCAAAGCAAAGCCAGCAAGGGGAATTCTGGGAGTTGAAGTCCACCAGCCTTAAAGTTGCCAAGATTGGAGACCCCTGATATAGATAGTCCTTGACTTACAAGCACAGTGAAGCCTAACTTTTCTGTCACTAAGTGAGACAGTTGTTCAGTGAGTTTTGTCCCATTTTACGACCTTTCTTGTCACCGTTGTTAAATGAAATCAACTGCAGTTGTTAAATTAGTAACATGGTTGATAAGTGAATCTGGCTTCTCTCACTGACTTTGCTTGCCAGAAGGTCGCAAAAAGGTGGATGGCCTGACCCCGGGACACTCAGTGCAACCGTCATAAATATGAACCAGTTGCCAAAGCGTCTGGATTTTGATCATGTGACTATGGGATGCTGCAATGGGCATGTGTGAAAAACGGTCATAAGTCACTTTTTTTCAGTGCCGTTGTAACTTTGAACAGTCACTAAATGAACTGTTGTAAATTGAGGACTCCCTGCAGTCTGTTAGAACAGTGTTTTTCAAACTTGGCAACTTTAAGATGTGTGGACTTCAACTCCCAGCATTCCCCGGCTGGGATGTGCGAACAGACTTCCTGCACTTCAGTTCACGGATTACACCACTAAATCCATCCGCTCAAAGGCATCCATTGAAACCTCAAAGTTACCTTGAAGGCCTTTAGGAAGCTCCATGGATTTTATGATTTGCTCACTGACATCTGATGCACTTAAGCCTTGAAGCCTCTTCTCCCAGAAAAGCTAAAAAAGATTAAGAAAACAACCATGATTAATGGACACCGTAATCAGGGGTGGGCTGCTGGGGGTTCGCAGGGGTTCGGGAGAACCTCTAGCTAAGATTCTGTGCAGTTCGGAGAACCCCCAAATCCCACTCCTGGCTGGCCCCGCCCACCCCGCCCCGCCGCTCCCAGGAGTCTTCACGTGGCCCGTTTTGGATGCAGGTAAGTGCAGGGCGCACACAGAGGCTCGGGAGGGGCGAAAAACGGGCCTACCAGAAGTTCGGGAAGGCCAGAAACGGGCCTGTTTCTGGCCTCCAGAGGGCCTCCGGAGCCTGGGGAGGCCGTTTTTGCCCTCCTGGAGGCTCAAGGAAAGCCTCCAGAGCCCGGGGAGGGCAAAAATGCCCCCCCGCCGTGGTGCAGGAGGCGGACTAGGCCACACCCACCATGGCCACGCCCACTCAGCAACCGGGCAGAGAACCCCTTGCTAAAAATGTTGAAGTCCACACCTGACCGTAATTATACGTTACTATACATGCACACAACCATACAGATAGCCTTTGGCTTACAACCAGAATAGGGACCAGAAAAATCTGTCAAGTGATGTGATTGATAAGTGAAGCTTCATGTGACCACATCTCTTTGTATGATCTTTTTTGCCACAGTCATTAAGCAATGACTGGCTGCGGGCGTTAAGTGAGACATCACATGACTATGACTTGCAACTTTGCCTGCTGGCTTCCCCACTGACTTTGTCGGAAGCCGGTGGGGACAATCACAAATGGCAATCGTCTTGATCGCGGGGACCCACTCCTGTTTATCTGAATTGATTCACATCAAATAGATCAGGGCTGTCAAACTCAAGGCCCGTGGGCCACATCCAGCCCACGGGGTGCTTAGATCTGGCCCGCAGGGCTGCCCTGGAAACAGCAAAGGCCCGTGGTGCCTCTGCCAGCGAAAACAGAGCTCGGGAGTTCCCGAGCTCCGTTTTCATTGGCAGAGGGTTGCAGGAAGCCGTCACAGCCGAAAACTGAGCTTGGGAGCCCATTTTCGCTGGCAGAGCACTCGGGCCACCATACGCTCCCCCGACACGAGTGACGTTGAGCTGGCCACGCCCACCCTGGCCACGCCCACCCCAGCCCCCGAGGTCAAGCACAACCCTGATGCGGCCCTCAATGAAATTGAGTTTGACACCTCTGAAATAGATGTTCATCTCATGGCTCTTCTGCTGCCATTGGAACAACAGCTACTTTTGTTTATTTTTATACATACGGGTAACCCTTAACCAAATGGAGAGCAGAATTTCAAATGCTAAGCAAAGCAATTGTTAAGCAACTCATGTCCAATTTTAACTGTTTCTTTTTTTTACTTTTCTTTTTTTTTTTTTTGCCATAGTTGTTAAGCAAATCAGTGCAAATATTGAGTGAATTCTACGGTCATTAAGCGAATCTGGCTTCCCCCATTGATTTTGCTTCTCAGAAGCCATCTGGAAAGATCAAAAATGGTGATCAAATGCCCCCCGGATACTGCAACCATCATAAATACATGCAAGTTGCCAAGCACCCAAATTCTAATCACACGGCCTTAGGAATGCGGTGGTGGTCATAAGTGTGAGGACTGGTAATAAGTCAGGTTTTTTCAGTATCATTGTAACTTCAGTCTCTAAACAAATAGTTGCAGATTGAGGACCCCCTATATATAAAAATACCACAAATTATTGTCTCGTGGACACACTGAAGGAAGACCGCTACAAATACCACCCAACCATCTAAAAAGTTCCTATTTTCCATGGTATTCCAGAAATAAAAACCATTAACATTCCCATTTGGGGAGGCAGAGAAAGAAATCAAAGGAATGCTCAGCCCAGCAATCTATTTGCCAATACCTCAGGGGCTGCCACAAAGAAGAGGGAGTCAAGCTATTCTCCAAAGCACCTGAGTGTTGGACAAGAAGCAATGGGTGGAAACTAATCAAGGAGAGAAGCAACCTAGAACTAAGGAGAAATTTCCTGACAGTTACCGGTAGAACAATTAATCAGTGGAACAACTTTCCTCCAGAAGTTGTGGATGCTCCAACACTGGAAGTTTTTAAGAAGAGATTGGATAACCATTTGTCTGAAATGGTATAAGCCAGTGATGGCGAACCTTTTTTGGTTCGCGTGCCAAAAGGGGGGGAGCGTGGGGGATTTGTGCGTGTGCATGCCTACACCCATAATTCCATGTGCCCCCCCGCGTATGCGCGCATGACCCCCCCTCCCCGCTTCCAGCACGCGATGGCACGCCCGTTTTTCGCTCTCCCCAGGCTTCAGAGCCTTTCTAGGAGCCTGGGGAGGGGGAAACGGCCTCCCCCCCCCCCGGAGGCCCTCCGGAGGCCAGAAACGGTCCCTTTCATGTTGGGAAATGGGGGGGTGGGGAAGGGCATTTTCGCCTTCCACAGGCTCCTAGAAAGGCTCTGAAGCCTGGGGAGAGCAAAAAAATGGGACTTCCAGTCCAACCGGAAGTCGGCAAACGGAACGTTTCCGGCCTCCTGAGGACCTCCGGGGGTGTGGGGAAGGCCGTTTTCGCCCTCCCCAGGCTCCTAGAAAGGCTCTGGAGCTTGGGGAAAGCAAAAAATGGGCCTTCCCCACCCCCTTCCAGAGGCTGGAAACATCCTGTTTCCTGACTCCCAGTGGGCCCAAAAGGCCCAAAAATCAGCTGTCCGGCGCGCGTATGCGCACCGGACCTGAGCTCGCGTGCCCACCAATATGGCTCCGCGTGCCACTTGTGGCACGCGTGCCATAGGTTCGCCATCACGGGTATACGGTTTCCTGCCTAAATAGGGGGTTGGACTAGAAGACCTCCAGTCCCTTCCAACTCTTATTCTATTCCATTCCATTCCATTCCATTCTATTATTTAAACAATCCTTTTTCACAGACCTACTTTTTTCCCCTCTCTCTCTATCTATCTGTCATAATTAATCATCCTCCGTGGTTACTTTCCGCTCCCTTTCCACACTCAAGCTAGCAGGCACCCTTTTAAAGCAGCCTGCACAGTGCAAAGCGAGGTGTAATGGTAAATACACATTTACGTTTTACAGGTGGTTTGAAAAACCGTAAGCATTAGCAACCCAGACAGGCTTGGCTAAGAATGGAATCGCAACCAGTGTGGGAGGCAGCCCGGGAAGGGCAAAAAAAAAAAAAAACCTTCAAACTTCTTTACCGAAACTGCTATTTGCATGGCCAAAAAAAAATAAAATTCTCACTGCCTCAATGGACATTTCCACCCCCTCAAATACCAGCTTCAAAGGCGGGATCTTAGAACGAAGCATGGGGAACAACCGGTTAACCCAACATACACACACACACACACAGCCCTTCCTTCTTGCTGCAAATTTGACATTTAGCCGTCACCTCCAGTCGATGTAAATCATTTGGCTAATAACACAAAGATGCACTTCGTGCCCTACAGAGCAGGACCCTGGGAGTTTAAAAATCTGCAACAGGGTTGTCGGAGTGATGCCTGATAAGCCTAATGGGGAGAGATGACGGTTGGATGAGAATCTGGGTTTAATGGCCTAAAGCAGGGGTGTCTAACCTCAGCAACTTTAAGACTTGTGGACTTCAACTCCCAGAATTCCCCCAACATTCTGGCTGGGAATTCTGGAAGTCCACATATTCTGAAATTGCTAAGGTTGAGAAACACTGANCTCTCTCTCTCTCTCTCTCTCTTTCTCTCTCTCTCTCTCTCTCTCTCTCTCTCTCTCACACACACACACACACACAAACTGGTCAAACTTAAAACCAGTATGGGCTGAGATATGAGTACAATTCAGGTGATTCCAAGGAAATACTTTTTTTTTTTTAGAATAGAATTCTTTATTGGCCAAGTGTAATTGGACACACAAGGAATTTGTCTCCGGTGCATAAATCCTCAGTGTAGTTCTTTAGTTTGGGTTTAACCAGTGGTGGGTTTCTACCGGTTCAACCCAGTTCGGGCAAACGGATAGCAGAGGCGGCGGGAGGCTCCGCCCACCCAGCCGGATGTCATCACGGATGTTCTGCGCATGTGCAGAAGCGTCGCACGCGCGCTCCCGTTCCCGAACCGGTAGCAAAGGTAAGTGAAACCCACCACTGGGTTTAACATATTGTAGGAACATAGGCATAACTCTATAAACCATGCTTAAAGAAGCTATCTGCTGCATGAATCCAGCCAAACTGTGATGCAGAGCAAATCTGCCCCAGACCATTCATAGCAGTGCGATCTTATCCTTATAACCTATTGCTTTTCAATGTCCTAGCGTATTATCAGGGAGTCATTCCTCCTAGAATCCATAGATTCCCATAGACTTTCATTCTGGAATCTCACAAGCCCTCTCTCGTTTGCCCTAGGTCAGATATAACTCCAAAACATAGAATCTCTCTCCACTATGAAGCCAAAATTGAAGCGAAGCGCATCTTGACTTGTATGGCATGGAGAACTCCCTTTCCTACGCTGTGTACGCTGAAGCATACAACATAACCAAGGACACTCCAATTTTTGCACCTACTTTTTTTCCCCTTATATACTGCCTAATATTCTTGGCAAGGGGGATGCGGTGGCTCAGTGGCTAAGACGCTGAGCTTGTCAATCAGAAAGGTCAGCAGTTCGGCAGTTCGAATCCCTAGCGCCGCATAATGGGGGTGAGCTCCCGTTACTTGCCCCAGCTTCTGCCAACCTAGCAGTTTGAAAGCACGTAAAAAATGTAAGTAGAAAAATAGGGACCACCTTGGTGGGAAGGTAACAGTGTTCTGTGCACCTTCGGCATTGAGTCATGCCGGCCACATGACCACGGAGACGTCTTCGGACAGCGCTGGCTCTTTGGCTTTGAAACGGAGATGAGCACCGCCCCCTAGAGTCAGGAACGGCTAGCACATACAGTATGTGCGAGGGGAACCTTTACCTTTTTAATATTCTTAGCAGGGTAGAATTAAAGGTTCTAATGGTAGCAACAGATCCCGCAAGCAAAAATGTTGTATCTTTGTGCAGCTCATTGTTTTGAAGAGTTGCTTTCCTGAATGTCAAAAACATTTAACTACAGGTAATCCTCGACTTATGACCACAATTAAGCCCAACATTTCCATTGTTCCATTGTATTTTCTATACCCTGTTGTAAGCTGCCCAGAGTCCTTCGGGAGTTGGGCGGCATAGAAATACAATTAATTAAATTAAATTAAATTAAATTAAATTAAATTAAATTAAATTAAATTAGTGAAACACTTAAATGAGCCTTGCCCTATTTTACAATCTTTCTTGCCTCAGTTGTTAAGTGAATCGCTGCAGTTGAATAAGTTAATAACCTGGTTGTTAAGTGAACCTGTCTTCCCCATTGACTTTGCTTGTCAGAAGGTCGCAAAAGGGGATCACATGATCCTGGGACTCTGCAACCGTCATAAATATGAACCAGTTGCCAAGCATCTGAATTTTGATCCCATGACTATAAGGATGCTGCTATAAGGTTGTAACTCTGAAAAACGGTCATACTGTAAGTTGCTGTTGTAACTTTGAACGGTCACTAAACAAAGTTTTGTAACTCGAGGACTACCTTTACAATCCCTTTATTTACAAGGTAAATGTAATTTATTACATTTTAATAAATTTAATTTATTAAAGTTATTTAATTACAAGGTAATCGCTACAGCTACACAATTCAACAAGGTTTGCAAAGGGAGGTGGCGATCACAATTTGCAAGACAGCAGGTGCAGCATCACAGCCAGAGTGCCGCCCCTCCTGTACAAGAGGGCATACACTTAGATACAAAAGGCAGAGAGATTCCAATGGGATGCCATGTCCTGCAGTCTTACAGATTTTATACTCAGATTCAGAATAGAGCTGGAAGGGACCTTGGAGGTCTTCTAGTCCAGCCTCCTGCTCAAGCAGGAGATCCTATACCATTTCAGATAGGTGGCTATCCAGTCTCTTCTTAAAAACCTCCAGTGATGAAGCACCCACAACTTCTGAAGGAAAAGCTGTTCCACTGGTTAATTGTCCTCACTGTTAAGAAGTTTCTCCTTAATTCCAGGTTGCTTCTCTCCTTGATTAGTTTCCATCCATTGTTTCTAGTCCTGCCCTCTGGTGCTTTGGAGAATAGATTGACCCCTTCTTCTTTGTGGCAGCCTCTCAAATATTGCAATTCTGCTATCGTGTCACCCCTAGTCCTTTTTTTCTCTAGACTAGCCAAACCCAATTCCTTCAACCGTTCTTCATATGTTTTAGTCTCCAGGCCTTTAATCACCTTAGTTGCTCTTCTTTGCAGTTTTTCCAAAGTCTCAACATCTTTTTTGTAATGTGGTGACCAAAACTGGACGCAGTATTCCAGGTGTGGTCTTACTAAGGCTTTATAAAAAGGTACTAATACTTCATGTGATTTTGATTCTATGCCTTGGTTTAAACAACTAAGGATTATATTCAGGGGTGGGCTGCTGGGGGTTCGCGAGAACCTCTAGCTAAGATTCTGTGCAGTTCAGAGAACCCCCAAATCCCACTCCTAGCTGGCCCCCCCCCCCCCCCCCCCCCCCCCGGGCCCCCCCCGGCCCCCGTTGGGGGGGGGGAAGGGCAGGGGCGCCCCGGGGGGCCGGGGGGGGGGGTGGGCTGCTGGGGGTTCGCGAGAACCTCTAGCTAAGATTCTGTGCAGTTCAGAGAACCCCCAAATCCCATCTCACTCCTGGCTGGCCCCGCCCATCCCACCCCTCCCAGGAGTCCCCACGCGGCCCGTTTTGGATGCTGGTAAGTGCAGGGCACGCATGGAGGCTCGGGGAGGGTGAAAAACGGGCCTACCAGAAGTTCGGGAAAGCCAGAAACAGGCCCATTTCCAGCCTCCAGAGGGCCTCCGGAGCCTGGGGAGGCCATTTTCGCCCTCCCAGAGGCTCGAGGAAAGCCTCCGGAGCCCGGGAAGGGCAAAAACGCCCACCTTGCCATGGTGCAGGAGGCCGACTAGGCCACGCCCACCATGGCCACGCCCACCCAGCAACCGGGCAGAGAACCCCTTGCTAAAATTTTTGAAGCCCACCCCTGATTATATTAGCTTTTTTTGCCTAAATTTGACACACTCTGCCTCATTCTAGTCTCAAATGAAAACCTTTGAACTGTACACAAATTCAGCACCTCTCTATGGGCAATCCTCAACTTACAACATGTGTTCAGCGACCATTTGAAGTTGCGGCATTGAAAAAAGGTGACAACCAATCCTCACGTCCACAGCTATGAGTATGCCCACAGTTACATGATCAAAATTTCAGGTGCTTGGCAACTTGGCCTGTATTTACAATGGTTGCAGTGCCCTGGGATCATGTGACCATCATCTGGTAGAACTCACTTAACAACTGCCTTGCTTATCAATGGAAATTCTGTTCCCACCTGTGGTTATAAGTCAAGGATTACCTGTATTGTTCGTTAAAGTAGCTTCCTTTTTCAGCGAACTACAGGTAGTTCTCAACTTACGACCACAACCGAGCCCGAAATTTATGTTGCTAAGTGAGAAGTGTGTTAAGTGAGTTTTGCCCCATTTTACGGCTTTTCTTGCCACATTTGTTAAGTGAATCACTGCAGTTGTTAAATTGGTAACACGGTTGGTAAGCGAACCTGGCTTCCCCCCTTGACTTTGCTTGTCAGAAGGTTGCACAAAGGGGATCACGTGACCCCCTGGACCAACTTCAACCGTTATAAATGTGAATCCATTGCCAAGCATCCAAACGTAAATGAAGTGACCATGGGGATGCCGCAAGAGTCATAAGTGTGAAAAATGGCCGTAAGTCATTTTTTTCAGTGCCGTTGCAACTTCGAACAGTCACTAAGCGAACTGGTGTAAGTCAAGGACTACGCATACATAAGCCTAAAAAAACCCGTTGTGGCTGCATTAAGGAATTGATTGCACAGTGCTTGAAACAGCTACACATTTGTTCTAAGTTTGCTTAAAAGCCAGAAAAAAATAGGCAAACTTTAAGGAATAGCCGAAGCTCTATATTCCCGCGAGACCTTCTTCCAAATTGTTTTGAACTATATACAGCCCTAGTAATTATTCAGCCTACATTAATTGCTCATTAGAAAAAGGACAATACGTTTCTAATCCCATTGCATTTAGCTGAAGCAGGAACACAAGCGATACTAGTATTTTCATTTGCCATTTGCATGATTACTGGAAGGACTTTATAAAATGCTCTCATTTGTTAGTTTTAAATCAATTTAGGATACAATTATGTCAAATGTTATGTGATCCCCGAAGGGCACGCCTGGATTGATAATGTGACGGATGAGATTTGTATGTTAATGTAATTGCTTGGCTGCAATGCTCCCTGTGCAAATCATTAATACTTCATTGTCCAATTAACATCAATTTTAAGTCAATCATGATAGAAACCGCTTGGGTCGCGAAGCTTCATTCACTATTTACACATTTAGCACAACTTAATTACTTTGTTGCTGGTTTTCCTTTGTTTTAAAGATCAATTGTTTGCTATTTCAAAAAAAATAAAAATAAAAAATAAAAATGGTACCAGCTGGAAGAGGAAAAACAAATGAGTTGTTTGGTTGCACAAGTTAGTTCTGTAGCAAGATCAGTTGCTTAAGTGGGAATGCCTGAAGTGACCTTATAACAGGTTGAATTGTTTGTTCACGCAGGTTGGGATCTTATGTAAATGATAGTATGGGAGATTCTGGCTGAATGCTGAAGAATTTATCCTTCCAGTAGTCATTCACAAATAATAAAATAATTGAAGGTGGTAGGAACTCTCCACTCTTATGAGAAGCTAGACAGGCATTACGAAAAATAACGTATATTTTGGAGTATAAGACACACTTCCTCCCCCCCTAAAAGTGGGTAAAAATTTAGGTGCATCTTATAGACCGAACACGGCCCCGTTTTTGGGCTCCTGAACCCTCCATGTGTCACATTTTCACACTCCCCGGCCCCCAGAAGCACTCTGCAGTGCTCTTCACGGCCCGTTTTCACCAAAAACAGGCCTGTTTTTGCCAAAAATGGGCCCATTTTTGAACTCCTGAACCCTCTGTGCATTGCGTTTTTGCCCTCCCCGGCCCCCAGAAGCACTCTGCAGGCCAAAAATGGGCCCGTTTTTGGCAAAAATGGGACACACGGAGGGTTCGGGAATGCTTCTGGGGGCCGGGGAGGGCAAAAACGGGACGCGCGGAGGCCAAAAACTATTTTTTTTCTTGTTTTCTTCCTTTAAAACTAGGTGCGTCTTATAGTCCGAAAAATACGGTCCTTTCATTTGGATCGCTAACAGGATGGGTTTCCTATTTCTGTGATTTCATCTTGCCTGCCACAAGTTTTCTTTGGTCTTCTTGCCCAACCTGGTCCTTTCCAAATCTAGTAGACTTTCACTCTCATCCCTAGCCAACATCGATGAATCAATCAATCAATCAATCAATCAATCAATCAATCAATCAATGAAATATTGAAAGTCCTACACATCTGGAGGACAATAGGTTGAGAAAAAAATATGTCACACACTCTTTTCTGTTTGGTCTTTACTGGAGATATGCTGTGAAAAAGGACTCCTACACTTTCAGCAGACAAAGCATCTGGTCTGCCAAGGAGCTATTTAAACCATCTCTCACATAAATTATGGGAGCTGGAAAAATCAGTAATTCTGCAAGGAGGGAAACTTTGGAGCACATGCCCAGTATCAGAACGGAAAGCCAATGAACATGTTTTTCATCCCAGAGGCGAAGAAACTGAGGCTACAACTTTGCTCTTAAAAGGCAGAGCATATAAAGTCCTGGAGGTGTTGGGAGAGTTCAGCAAAGTCTAACCTAATCTGTAGCATTCCCTACCTATACATTCTTCTCCGTCTTTGTTCCACCACACTCATACAGATAGTCCTCAATTTACAAACACCATTGGGACCAGAATTTCTGTGGTTACGCAAGGTTAAGTGAATCATGCCCAATTGTACTACCTTTTTGCCACATTTGTTAAGTGAATCACTGCAGTTGTTAAGGGAGTCATACGGTCATTAAGCAAATCAGGCTTCCTCCATTTACTTCGCCTGTTGAAAGCCAGTTGGGAAGATTGCAAATGGCAATCAGAATACGGAATAACAGAGTTGAAAGGGACCTTGGAGGTCTTCTAGTCCAACTCCCTGCTCAAGCAGGAGACCCTATACCAGTGATGGACTTTTCTGGACTGAGTGGCCAAAGCGTGTGTGGCCCCCGGGCATGCGCCCTGCCCCTGCGCATGCATGTACGGCCCCACGCATGCACCCCACGCATGCGTGCATGGACCCCACGCACACACCCCACACCCCCACACATGCACGGCAGAGACCCGAACACCAGCTGGCTGACGGGAGGCGCACACACATGCACGGCAGAGCTGAACTGGAGCGACGGCTCGCATGCCCACAGAGAGGGCGCTGCATGCCACCTCTGGCACACGTGCCATAGGTTTGCCATCACGGCCCTATACCATTCTGGGCAAATGGCTGTCCAATTTCTTCTTAAAAACCTCCAATGTTGGCGTACTCACAACACTACAACCTTTGTAAAAAAAAAAGCCAGTTGCCTGATATTTTTTGATCATGTGACTGTTGGGATGCTGTCATGAGGACTGGTTATAAGTCACTTTTTTCAATGCTGTTGTGACTTTGAATGGTCATAAAGAAATGGTTGTAAGTCAAGGACTACCTGTATGCATGAGGCCACAAATCTATCCTACCATCTGGCCATCCTTAGAAACACTATCCTTTCCAGTTCTCAGATTAGCCTCTCTGCTGATTGGCTTCTAGAGCCGTGTTGGCCTAGTGGTTAGTATGCAGTATTGCAGACTAATTCACTGCTCACTGCCAGGAGTTCGATCCTGACCAGCTCAAGCTCAACTCAGCCTTCCATCCTTCCGAGGTCGGTAAAATGAGGACCCAGATTGTTTGAGGCAATATGCTGACTCTGTAAACCACTTAGAGAGGGAGGGAGGGAGGGAGGGAGGGAGGGAGAGAGAGAGAGAGAGAGAGAGAGAGAGAGAGAGAGAGAGAGAGAGAGAGAGAGAGAGAGAGAGAGAGAGAGAGAGAGGGAAGAGGGAAGA
>QLTV01001159.1:376268-403983 GCA_003457575.1 Thermophis baileyi | reverse complement strand
ATAGATAGATAGATAGATAGATAGATAGATAGATAGATAGATAGATAGATAGATAGATAGATAGATAGATAGATAGATAGATAGATAGATAGATAGATAGATAGATAGATAGATAGATTTCAAAGGGGGCATCATTCCATTATCATACCTCATGTTTTCCCTGTTGAGGTGGGCCAACCTCTTTTCTATTTGCAGCATCACACATCCCTCTCCTTGAAAGCTATCCTCACAAAAAAAAAAAAGTTTTTTTCCCCAGCACCCCATTTTCACCATCTCTGCCCTGTTACCTCAATATTAGCTTCAACGATTTTTTGGGGTCTCCTTTGCTAACAAACAATTATCAAAAGGACATCCTGTAAAATTAAGACCCACTTGATAACGCTGCCCATTGCTTCTCTGAAGAAGAAATGCTATAGTTAAAAATGAGCAGATTGGATTGAGCTGACATTCAGCTGCCTACTCTTGATTATAGAATTCGTGTTTATGCTGTTCTATTCAAGCTGTATTTAAAAGCAATCATTTTTTTTCTGTGGTTTTAAACACAGGCTTTCCCAAGTGGGCTGGAGTGCTTTCAGATCTCAAGAGGATAAACTGACTAGTTCTAAAGATGTTTTGCCTTCCTCTCCTGCTGGTTATCCTCAGAAAGGAGTGGAGCAGAAAAGGAAATAAAGAGTTTTCAAATGCCCAGCATGTGCGAATTCAGGGATATCTTTTTATCCTGGTAACGGATTGCTGAGGGATATAATTCTAAATTACCAGGAATCGGCTGAAAACCAAATAACCTCATAGCTAACGTTGGATGGAAAAATAATATCCATGTCTCCAAAGTGCCTGAAATAGGAGTATCTGTTGATTTGGAAGACCTTGGTCGACCTCAACACTTTAAAGGTAGACTTTAAAACTTCTCCAGAAGCTGACATAAATTGTAATTCTGTGGGTGTAGAAGAGGGGAGGTGTTGAATTCATTGTTAAGCATTAGGCAAAGATAAAATCTCACTGGAGTCAGACTCAAGGTTTACGCCTGCGTGGAAACTCTATGCCACAGTATGGAGGTAGATGGCCTTTTTTCCCCCTGAAAGATTTCATAATTTTTTGACTGGGATATAGATAGTATTCGTTTAATGATGACAATTGGGACTGGTAACTAGGTCATTAAGTGAAGCAACAGCTAAGTGAAATGTCTATGGAGATTCTAGGTCAGCCAGGTCATGGTTGTCCCAAAGGTGCTTTTTCAAGAGGCAACTGGACTTTCTGGTTTTTCTTTGAAGACGTTTCACTTCTCATCCAAGAAGCTTCTTCACCTCTCTGAAGAAGCTGAAGAAGCTTTTTGGATGAGAAGCGAAACGTCTTCAAAGAACAAGCAGAAAGTCCAGTTGCCTCTTGAAAAAGCACCTTTGGGACAGCTAAGTGAAATGGCAACAGTGCTCATGATCTTACTTAGCGTTCCTTTGCTTTACAGATCTGTGAAAGTCATAAAGAGCTGAGGTGGCGCAGTGGTTAGAGTGCAGCACTGCAGGCTACTTCAGCTGACTGCTAGCTGCAGTTCGGCAGTTCAAATCTCACCGGCTCAAGGTTGACTCAGCCTTCCATCCTTCTGAGGTGGGTAAAATGAGGACCCAGATTGTTGGGGGCAATATGCTGACTCTGTGAACCGCTTAGAGAGGGCTGTAAAAGCACTATGAAGCGGTACATAAGTCTAACTGCTATTGTTATTGCTCTTGCTATAAAGGTGAACATTGGTCATAATGTTACTTTTTCATCACCGTCATAACTGTGGATGGTTGCTAAACAAGGAAGTCACTAACTGAGGTCTATCTGTACTTCCTACTGATTCAGATAGTAACCAGGTCCAATTCTGTGTAACTTTTCAAGTTCAGGTAGGCTTAATTAATTCAATTTCATTTGATAATTTACATCCAAACTAGCAAATAAGCCTATTATTTGTTTAAATATTCCAAGGCAGGTTAGTGCAGACAAAAGCCAACTGCAGTTTCTGGCTTATTGTCCCTGACCCATAGACTAATAGCATGGTTAGAAAGACTGCTGTTATTTTTTTTTTAAATCGTAAGCATCTCTCTTCATAATTCTCATTTCCTTTAATCCCAATAAAGAGTTTACTGAATTGCATCCTAAATGGCTTGCAAACGCAAAAAAAAAATCATCCAGGGTAAATTATATCACCTGCTTCCTGCTTATGATAGCCATAAATCTATTTTTATCAAAACCTCTGTAACCATAAATGAATGCTCAGGGTTCTGTTAGTCCTGTGCTGTTGGGTGCTAAAACTGGAAGATGTGTTAATCCAAGTGATACATTCATTTGGGAGAATAAATTAAATTTGATGGCGGCTTTCAAGAAATCTGAGATTAGTTAATTAAAATGGAATTAAAAGATAGTTGGAGCAGAGTCTTGGGTGACCTGATGCAAAGAAAATGAAAAACTGCCCCTGCAGTTTTTGAAGCCCTGGGCACATCCATCAGGAAATCAGAAGCTCTTGTCCTCATTCCCACCTGCCAATCCCAGATGGGAACACATGAAGAGGAACCAAACAGCATTCTAAGTGTGTGTGTGTGGGATGTCAATTAACTGAAATAATTTGGGTACAATCTGGATGGGAAACGAGTTGCCTTACCCTTTTGTACAATTGTACATCCCAATAAATATTTCTAAGTTTGCATTACCGTATGCAAAAGCTATGCACACTGAGATTGGAGGCATATGGCCTACGTCTTTTAGGTACTCAGTAAAGCCTCTTGGAAGACATTGTCATGCTGAGCCAAGCTGCCTAGCTTCAAAAGGTGTAATTTGTATAATATTGAATATCCAGCCCTCAAGGCTTAGTTCAGGCTTAGCTCTGCTGTGGAAGAACTTCAGGAGAAGAATGGATATTTGAACCAGGCCCTTTCACTGTTCAGAATATTCTTATAATCCAAGGGAGAGCTGTTTAACCTGAACGATGCTTCCTTTTGAGCATTTTTGTCCAATTCGTGGCTCCCAGTTCAGTGTTCTCTTCATAGACTGGTCTGAAAAGCTGGGGCACTCTCCCCAAATGCATCGGCAGCTATAGCTATAGTAATAATGCCTTTATAATTCTAGAACACGTAAAAAATCTATCCTGAATCCTGGTGCGGAGCAATACTTGGACATGAAGGAGAAAGGTGGACATTTACTACCACGGAATGACTTCCAGAGAGTCTGTATCACTTTTTATTTCACTTGGCTGCTAAACTGATTTAAACTCTTTACAAAGTTGGTAAAGGGTGGGATGAAATAATATAGAAGTTTATGCCAAGTGACATTCTTTTGTGGGTTGAATAGCCTTCAACACATCTTAATGAATCTATTACGATATACCTTGTATTTAAGGGCCTCGATAAGCCATACCAACATTGTCTAATTGGCTGCAATGACTTTAAGAGCTGTTTTCCAGACTATCATATGAAATTCTTTCAAATGGAAAATAACAGGTACTCTGACATCCAACATTTGGGGGGTTCAAGGTTAAGAAGCACAGCTTGAATGCTTCTTCTCTTCTGGTTGGTTTTCAACTCAATCCCAGATCTGGTTGGCCTCATAACCACACCAACCTGAATCTCAGGGGGCTCTATCAACCAACTGGACCCCTCTTTCAGGTCAAAATTACTCTTCATCATATTAAATTGAAATGGGTTGGAAGAAACCAAATGAATTTTTCAGCAAAATAACCAATGAGAAGAAGAAGAAAACAAGAGTTCTTAAGCATGCCATAATTCAATTCTATAAGGATACATACACTACTTTGTCGTGGTAAGATGAATCACTGAAGAGCCAAGCTTCATTCCTTATTACAACCACAGTTCATTCTTGACAAGAATATAAAAGATGTGCTGAATCTAAAGGAGAACTAATTTTCAATCTGGGAACCTTCAGCAAGTCCACCTCTTTCACTCTTTCCAGATAGCATAAAAAACACCCTCTTGGGAAAGAATATTTGAGTTTCTAACGGGGGACAGTTCTAAGAACTTCTGCATGAAAATGAAGTAAATCTATTTTAGAATGGCCTAGTCATCCAAAGAACTCAACCCAACATTTCTGATACTACAGAAATAATCACCTAAGAAAAGTAATTAGTTGTTTCACCCAATCTTAATACATTTAAAAATATGGAATGTTATTATCCTGAAAAAAGTTACAGATAGTCCTTGACTTACAACGGTTCATTTAGTGACTGTTCGAAGTTACAACGGTGCTGAAAAAAGTGACTTATGACCATTTTTCACACTTTATGACCATTGCAGCATCCCCAGGGTCACGTGATTTACATTCGGATGCTTGACAACTGGTTCATATTTATGACGGTTGCAGTGTCCCAGGGTCAGGTGATCATCTTTTCCAAACTTCTGGCAAGCAAAGTCAATGGGGAAGCCAGATTCACTTAACAACCGGGTTACTAATTTAACAACTGCAGTGATTCACTTAAGAAATGTGGCAAGAAAAGTCATAAAATGGGGCAAAACAAATTTCTCACTTAGCAACAGAAATTTTGGGCTCAATTGTGGTCGTAAGTCGAGGACTAGGCATATTTGATTTGATCTTAAAGATACTTTTGATTTAGACACCAATGCAAGGATTGAATTCTGGAAGGTGCAGTCTCCCATTGATACAGGACCAGAGGTGGGTTCCTCCCAGTTTGGACCGGTTCGCCCAAACCGGTAGTGACCCGCTGGTGACGTCATGATGATGTCACGGAGCCGGTTCGGTCAGTGGCAGTCCGTGGACGCCGCCATCTTTTTTTGGATTTTTTTTTCCCAGGTTTTTTTTCTTCTGCGCATGCACAGAAGCCGAGTTTCCGGCACTGCGCATGCGTCGCCATCTTGTTTTTGGTTTTTTTGGGGGGGGGATTTTTTAATTATTTTTTTGCACTGTGCATGGGCGTGCGCGCAAGGCGCACCCATGCGGCACAGGAGGAAGCGAACCGGCAGCGAGGTAAGTTAGAACCCACCCCTGTACAGGACCACCTTGGATAAAACAGACTCAGTTGATTTTCAACATTATTCTTCTAGAACATATCAAGAAAAGGAAGTCTATCACCACCCAACACTCATTACCTGTCTGGGCTGTTCAATCACTCGTTGTGGATCAGACTTCACTTTGTTGTTAGGATGGTTCGTAACTTTGGTAACAGGCTGTTTAAAAATAGAAGCTGTTTGTCTGATTGGCAATGTTGTGTTTAAATCTGGTTTACCCTGCATTGAAGAGGAAACAGAGAAAAAATAATTATATATTACCTTAGGTTGATCTACCAGCCAGGTCGGTATGAAAAGTCAGTACTTGATCAAAATGATAAGATCCTAATATTTTTTGAGCGGAACATGAAATGTCTCATTAATTAGTTCAACAAAAGTTTGAATGTTATGGACTGGTTTATATTTGTATAATATATAATTCCTCAAAGCCTGGGATCTCTGCTTATGATGCCAAGAAAGTTAAAAAAAAAATCCTGATCTTCAAGCCAAATTATTTCAAAAAGGAAAAAAAAGGTTATTTTAGTATTTGTCAGACTTCTAGAAATCTCCACAATGTGGAAACTTTCTGTGCAATGAAAAGTTGCATCATTCTGATACAGAGATACTGTTGATCCAAAGCTGAACGAAAAAGAAGGATAGCTTCCTTGAATGTTTTCGAGAGAAAAAATAATCCACCCTTCCTGTTTTGAGAGGTTATTTTCAAGGATTGTCTAAAAAGTAGAGAAATGTGTTTATAAAACCAGTGTAAAATGAGGTCAATCAAGGATGGAGAAGACAAAAGATTAATGTGGTTTGTCACCCGGCTAAATTCATTGACCTCTGATCAAGTGATATCTGTAAGTTAAAATAGAAAAACTGGACCAGAGCAACATCTGAAGAGAAACAGTAGAGTGCAATCAATAGAAGAGAATATTTGTAGCTCAGGGTGGAATTGTGGGATCCTTGCTGCTCTCTGAGCTTCGTTCTTTTCTTGCAGATGTTTCATTGCCCAAATAGGTAATATCAACGGTGCAATTCTAACCAGGAAGAGAGCACCAAGGACCCCACACAGCAGAGTGGTGAAAATAATAGCTCTATGCCACTACCTCTCAACAATTGAAATTTCAATTTGACATATGCCATACAGAGTCACAAAATAGCAATAGCACTAGCAATAGTACTAGCAATAGCACTTAGACTTATATACCGCTTCACAGTGCTTTTACAGCCCTCTCTAAGCGGTTTACAGAGTCAGCATATTGCCCCCAACAATCTGGGTCCTCATTTTACCCACCTCAGAAGGATGGAAGGCTGAGTCAACCTTGAGCCTAGTGAGATCTGAACTGCCAGATTGCAGGCAGCCGGCAGTCAGCAGAAGTAGCCTGCAGTACTGCACTCTAACCACTGAGCCACCACGGCTCAAAATTCTGTATATGTCAGGTGCAAGAATTTCTTAATTATTATTTATTATTTTCTAAAATTTTATATTTTATTATTTATTTAATTATTTTTTTAATGCTACCCATCTCCCCTACAAGGTGACTCTGGGTGGTATCAGGAACTAGGATACAGTTCAAAAGGGTTACAAGTTTATTTCATGCTACCTATACACAAACGGTCAAGGCAAATTGGTGCCAGATAAGAGTCAACTGACTTCAAAGAGGGCTGGATTTAGGTCTCTTACAGGAGCGTATACAATTCCAAACTGATGATTCATTTGACCCTGCCTTCAGGCTCAGCCTCATCATCTCCTACACCAGGGATGTCAAACTCGCGTCGTCACGTTGTCATCACGTGACATATCGTGACGTTTTCCCCTTCGCTAAACTGGGGGTGGGCGTGGCCAGCGTGTGACGCATCCGGGCTGCGGGCCGCGAGTTTGACACCCCTGTCCTACACAGTATAGTAGCATTAAACTATCTTAGTTTACCCAATTTGAAAGTGTTCCATAAGGTGTTGTGGATTTTGCATCTGTTCATTTTCACTCAACAAATTCCACCTCAGCAAATGAAAAGGAGATGCTGGCAGAGCTGCACTACAAGGGTTTTAGATGAAATTCCAGAAAATAAGAATTTTGAAATGAAAAGGTTGTCTTTTCTTTTTGTGGAAGTAGATTTGCAATACTCAATACAATGAAAAGTAAATGTTTTAAAAGGTTCAGTTAATTTTAAAAAATCCCACTCCAGATATTGAAGAAATATGCCACGTGAGAGTCATATATTATGAAACGGTACTAATGAAAATATTAATTGAAATATTAAAATATTTTGAATAGAATAGAATAGAATAGAATAGAATAGAATAGAATAGAATAGAATAGAATAGAATAGAATAGAATAGAATAGAATAGAATAGAATTTTTTTATTGGCCAAGTGTGATTGGACACACAAAGAATTTGTCTTGGTGCATATGCTCTCAGTGTACATAAAAGAAAAGATAAGTTCGTCAAGAATCATAAGGTACAACACTTAATGATAGTCATAGGGTACAAATAAGCAATCAAATCACATTAGGAAACAGTCAATGTAAATCGTAAGGATACAAGCAATGGAGTTATAGTCATACAGTCATTTGTGGGAGGAGATGGGTGATGGGAACGATGAGAAGATTAATAGTAGTGCAGACTTAGTAAATAGTTTGATAGTGTTGAGGGAATTATTTATGTAAGTTGAGGGAAGTATTTATGTAAGATAAAATAAAATTATCATTTAGAACATGGTACTTCTCAGTATTTATTTTCTTTCTTTCTTTTTGAAGTAACTATGATACTGTAGGTGATCTTCATCACATGTCCCAAAATTGGTGTTTTGGAAAGCTTTGACAAACAGAGGCATAGGTCCACCAAAAATGAAAATCCCATTGTGAGATATGACATGCAAGCTTCCTTAACTAATTTTCTCTAAATTGTAAGGAAAAAAAATGAGAATTACACCAAAACTACACCTCAGTTACTGAATATCTTTTCAACTCACACCAGATATATTCTACATACAGCAAGGCTCTAATAGAGGCAAGCTGGTGGCTGAAAAGATGTGTTCAAAGCAGGGGTGGGTTCTGGATCCTTTTGCTGCCGGTTCTCTCAGGGTCGCGCCGGGCGCGCGGGCGTGCTTTGTGCGCGCCCCCGCAGCAATCAAAAAATAGCTTCTGCACATGTGCAGAAGCAAAAATTAGCTTCTGCACATGCGCAGAAGCAAAATCCAAGATGGCAGCACCCACGGAGACACCGACAGAACCGGCTCCGTGACGTCATCACCAAGTTACTAACGGTTCTAAAGAACCAGATAGAACCGGTAAAAACCCACCTCTGGTTCAAAGACCTGTCCCCTTTGTCTGTTATGATGCACATAAAATGGGATGGGGCTTCATATATGCAGCCACCATGTAAACTTCTTTGATCTTCCCTCTGACCCCCACAGTACTATCTTTCTCCTAAAGAAAATGTTGCCTTGTTTTCTTCTAGAGAAAGTTTTGTTCTGTTAGCATCCGACTCCAATCTCCACATCGTTCTCCTACTCTGTAAACCTAATAAACCTAGTGCAAAAATGGTCAGTTTTACATAAAAGGCTTTTGAAGACTATCGTGTCCTGGGAGAATATATAAACCATACAGGAGAATGAAACTCTCTTCAAAAAATGGACATGTGTAATAGGAAAACAAAGCCAGAACTTTCACTTGTATTTTCAGAATAACAGAATTGAAAGGGACCTCAGAGGTCCTCTAGTACAACCCCCTGCTCAGGCAACAAAGCCTACACCATTTCAGATAAATGGTTGTCCAGTCTCTTCTTAAAATCCTCCAGTGATGGAGTACCCACAACTTCTGGAGGCAAGCCATTCCACTGATTAATTGTTCTTTCAGGAAATTCCACCTTAGTTCTAGGTTGGATCTCTCCTTGATTAGTTTCCATCCATTGCTTCTTGTTCTGCCTTCGGGTGCTTTGGAAAAATAGGTTGATCCCCTCTTCTTTGTGGCAGCCCCTGAGATATTGGAAGACAGCTATCATGTCACCCCTAGTCTTTCTTTTTTTCAATTATGAGCACCTTTTTTTCTTCCATTCAATCATGTTCAAATTCTCAGAAACTCCCTGGACAAAATATCCCTGCAGTTTTCTTAGCAAGTTTTTCAGAAATGGTTTGCCATTGCCTCCTTCTTAGGCAGCAGTTCTCAACCTGTGGCTCGCGACCCCTTTGGGGGTCGAACGACCCATTCACAGGGGTCGCCTAAGCGCGTGCTAGCCCGCCACGCCCCCTTTGTCACCTCATTGTGCGCAGGGAGGGGGCGGGGCAGGGGTCGCGGCGGCGGGGCGGGGGTCACGGCATTAGGAAGGTTGAGAACCACTGTTCTTAGGGGTGAGAGAAAGTGACTGACCCTCATGGTTTCCCAGTTTCTAGCTTGATCAGCGGTGGGTTGCTCCCGGTTCGGCCCGGTTCTGAGCCGGTAGCGGCGGTGGTGGGAGGCTCCGCCCACCCACCCGAGACGCTTCTGCGCATGCCCAGAAGCGTTGCACACATGCACAAGCGTGCGCACGAACCGGTAGTAAAGGGTTTCAGAACCCACTACTGAGCTTGATGCTTAACCACTACCCCAAACTGATGCTTAATGAACATGTACCAGTTTTCACATTATTTCCCATTTGGCATTCCAGTCTTAAACCTACTTATTTTACCCTGCTGTAATACTGTTTTAAAATCTGCACCTACTCCTATCATTGATCAAGGTAAATGCAAAGTTATCAAGGGGATTATTAAAAACGGTGAACAGATGTTGCCTTTCCTTTTTGATTTCAAAGGTTTTGCAATGAACGTATTTATAAAGCATGCTTGCAAGCAAACCTTGTTTTGATTGAGTGAATCGTTCCGTAATTTCTGTTTGTTCTTCTGCAATTTACTTGGCATCATCTTCCCTGTCCTGAAGTCGAAACTGCTGAGGTCAACCGTGTTCCCCAAGTACCTGGACAACTGGGGTTTGCTTCGGAACTTCTTCCCACTTGGACTGCAGATTTATAGAAGAAAAGAAGAAAATGCTTTATTATTCAATGCAAGGACTCCTTTTCAGACCACTAAATAAATGGGGGGAGATAATAGCCCCAAAGAGTTACAAGCAACATTCAACATTCTATTCAGGTGTTGACATAGATAGCTTGGGGATAGACCAAGGATGAGCAACTGTGGCCCCTTTATGGCTTGTGGACTTCAACTCCCAGAATTCCTGAGCCAGCCATGCTGTCTGGATCCATCCAACCTCTTAAATATTCTCGCTTCCATTTCACAATTGCACAGGTTTGTTATTCTGATATGTAGTGGCCCTTTTCTCACAGTGAACAAATTGTTGAGTTAGAACAGGAGAAATTCAGGCTCAACTTTAATTCTACTCAGCTGACTTTAGCCAATGGATTCTGGATTACCTTACCAGTTCAGATATACTGTATGTATCTTTGTACTGTATATTCATAAGTCTACAAGATCTTTTTTTTAAAAAAAAATTTAAACCTTTATTAACATTTAAAATATACAAATACTTCTGTGACAAAAATACGTCCATAAAAATTGAACAATTCAACATCGTTATGACAGTACACAGATCTTAACTCTATTCTTATATTCTCAGATATTCCTATTTGATCAAATATATATATAAATACAATTTATGTCTTATTTTGATCTATAACTTTCCTATTTTTATTTTCTATCCATTGATACCACTTTTCCCAAGTTGAGTAATATTCCGAGTCTTTCTTATTATTTAATTCTATAGTAAGTTTGTCCATTTCTGCACATTCAAAAATTTTCCGGATTATTACATCCTCTGTCGGGGAAAATGTCCACTACAAGATCTCTTTTATTCATGTTTCTATATTACTCAGTTTCTTTTCACTCAGTTATGGTGAACTTAAAGGTAGGACTTCAAGGAGGAACCGATACCTCAAAAAATGAATTGGGGCAAGAACGATTCAACCTGGCATTCCTCCTCAAAACCAAATCTAAAGCACTTATCTATTATTAAACCAATTGACATGACAACCCAACTCTACTAAAAGGAACTCTGGGCAGCCATATACACTTGTTAAATAAATAAATACTTCATGGCATCAAAACATGCTTACATGGAACAGCCTAAGGCCGTGATGGCGAACCTGTGGCACGCGTGTCACAGGTGGCACGCGGAGCCATATCTGAGAGCACGCGAGGCGTTCCCCTATGTCAGCTCCAGTGCTCATGCGCGTGCTGGCCAGCTGATTTTCGGCCTTGGAGAAGGCCGTTTTCATGCTCCGGAGGCTTCAGGAGGCTTCCCTGAAGCCTCCGGAGTGCGAAAAATGGCCCAACGGGCAAACCAGAAGTTCGGAAAAATGGACTTCCAGTTTGCCCGTTGGGCCGTTTTTCACACTCCGGAGGCTTCAGGGAAGCCTGAGGGTGAAAAATGGCCCAACGGGGGGGCGCATGTGCGGGGATGCGTGCATGCACAGTGTGTTGAGCGTGGGGGGGTTATGTGCTGGCACACACGCGCGCTAGCGTGCGCGCACTCCCATTTTTGGCATGCAAGAAGAAAAAGGTTCGCCATCACTGGCCTAAGGAAACCTTTGGAAGGATATTTTCATTTTAAAAAAAATCTACATCATCTCTGAAACAGTTTCTAAAGCAAGTGTAGGCATCTTAAAAAGGCTCTTTTAAAAAACACAACTCAGGGATGGGATGTTAGAAAATATTGTCCAAAATGCCGGTTGATGGCTTATTTTGAGGGATCCTTGGTGCTCTCTGAGCTTGGTTGGTTACCTAATTAGCGTCATGAAACATCTGCAAGAAAACAGCCAAGCTCAGAGAGCACCAAGGACCGTTTCATTTCAACCCTGAGCTACAAATATTCTCCTTTGTGGTTTATTCTCTCTGGCTGTGACTCTGGAGCTTTATAAAGCTATATAAAATTACAAAATACAGTCAAAATGAAAGTAGCTGGATTTCAGAACAGACATTTCGAAACTAAACTGCACCCGCAAGTTTCGAACACACGTTTATTCAAATCTAAAACTAACCTGACATTCTTTTCCAGACCTCTAACTAAAACAGGATTGTGTTAACAGGTTTGTGACGGGTTTTTTTTGGGGGGGGGGCTTCTTCTTCTTAAAGCACAGAGGCCAAAAAGGGAGACTTTTCTTTGAGTCATGCTTGACTTCTGATGACTTCATCAGCACAGCCTTGAAGTTTTTTTGGCAACCCTCCAAACCCTCTTTCCATCCTCCTCTTCTGCCATTTTCTTCCACTTCCTTTTCTTGTTTACAGTCCCTTAGAATTCCTTAGTCTCCCATCTAAGCATTAACCAGGTACAATCCTATTTAGCTTTTGTGTGGTGCGGTGGCCTAGAGGTGGAGCTCTCGCCTCACAATCAGGAGGCTGTGAGTTCGATCCTAGGTAGAGACAGATATTTCTCTCTCTGGGCACACTGAGAATATATCTGCTGAACAAAACTCTGCATTGGCGACAGGAAGGGCATCTGGCCATTAAAACTCTCTGCTAGCTCCATTCAGTTGCCCATACTCCACCCCGCAAGGGATTATGGGGTCATTAAATGAAGATGATGAATCTTGTTTAGCTTTTATAGGATCAGACAGAATTGAATAAGTAGATCCTCCTCCTCCTCTGCATTTTCCCACAAGTGCAAGGTTCACTTTTGGGGGGGAATCAACCAAGTTTGATCCATTCGTTGCAACAGTATTTTGGAATGGATTAAAAGCCTAACTGCATTTCCTCTTACTTTGCACACACCAATTAATTTCCTGCTGTTTTCATAGCCTTTTTGACTCTGATCAAACTTACCATGGAGTCTTCAATGGATTTCTCCTAAGGGAATACACTGGGTGGGGAATTCTGGGGGGTCCACGGGTCTTAAAGTTGCCAAGATTCATCTAATCTCAGATTAGGAAGAGATACTTTGCAAATTGTCATTTTATCCCCAGACTTCAAGAAAGGTTCTGTTGTTTCTAAGATGCAGTGACAAGGTCACCCAAGTCACGTAGCTACCATTTGTGTCTTCACAATCCAAGCATGCACAAACTTGTCAAGTTTACTCCAGTGTTTAAAATATAGATATTTTGTGAAACCCATCCAGCTTCCATAAAGCATAGGACGACAATCTGAGCATCTTCTCCTATTAAATATTTCCTTAGAAGGGGCTTCAGAGGGTGACCTCCAAGGTAAAGGAATATTCTCTGTTTCTGTCTCTTATTCCCTGAGCTGCTATAATAAACAGTGCTGTGTAATGCTACCTTTATAAAGGGTTCAGGTAGATCCCTGACAGAGATGGTATTTGGGCGAACCAGTAGTGGCCATTTTGACCAGTTCGGAGAACCGGCAAATACCACCTCTGCTTGGCGCCGCCCTCCTGCCCTCCCGCCCCCGCCCTCACACCCCTGCCGTTCCGCCCCCGCCGTTCCCCATCCTATATTCCCTTTTTTTCTAGCTCAGCTGATTCGCGCGGCAGAGCGGATTGCCGCGCCTCAGCTGAGCTAAACAACCGTTCAGCTCACCAGCGCTGACACCGAGTGTGGTCTTTGAGTGCTGCCACATTTTCAAGCAGCGCGTGTGAGCCATGCGCATGTGTGGAAGACTTTGCGCATGCACGGACGCACGCGCTTACATTTTTGGTGCTGCTGGGCAAACCAGTAGGTAAATTATGTGAATCCCACCCCTGATCCCTGAGCACAAAATGCACCTCCCAGAAGAAAAAGGGCAAGGCAGAGGAATGGAATGGAATGGAATGGAATGGAATGGAATGGAATGGAATGGAATGGAATGGAATGGAAATAGAATAGAATAGAATAGAATAGAATAGAATAGAATAGAATAGAATAGAATAGAATAGAATAGAATAGAATAGAATAGAATAGAATAGAATAGAATGTATAAATCTAATAAACTAGGTTATTCAACACAGAGATACACAATGTGATTTATCTGAGATTAGCTTATGTCAGTGATGGCGAACCTATGGCACGCGTGCCGCAAGTGGCACGCAGAGCCATCTCTCCGGGCACGTGAGCCATTGCCCGTTGCTCTTCCGGTTCTGCACTGGCCAGCTGGTCTTCACACGCATGGGAGCGCCAGAAACTGGAAGATTAGCCACCTGGTGCACATGCGCACGCCGGGAAGATGATCTTACGGTTTCTGGCACGCACATGCGCACTGGCCAGCTGGTCTTTGTGCATGCATGGGTGCCAGAAACCGGAAGACCAGGTGGCCAGTGCACATGCGTGCACCAGAAACCGGAAGATCATCTTCCCGGCGCATGCATGCACACCGGGCAGTTGCTCTTCCGGTTTCTGGTGCACATGCCAGCTGGTCTTCACGTGTGCATAGGCGCCAGAAACCGGAAGACCAGGTGGCCAGTGCGCATGTGCGTGCCGGAAACCAGAAGATCATCTTCCTGGTGCATGCATGCACACCGGGCGGCTGCTCTTCCGGTTTCCAGCACACGCATGCGCATGTGCTCCCGTTTCAGCACTCAGTGCTGAAAAGGTTCGCCAACACTGGCTTATGTCATTCAAAACCAATTTTGGTTTATTCAACAAACCATGGCTGAATGCAATATATGAATTCAGCCACTAGGTGGCTTCTTAGCCTCACTTACATTGTAGGACAGCCTTGTTTCTCAATCTTGACAGCTTTAAGACGTGTACCTGTCGACTTCAACTCCTAGAATTCCCTAGCCAGGTTGCTAGCTGGGAAATTCTGAGAGTTGTAAGTCCACACATCTTAAAGGTGCTAAGGTTAAGAAACACTGTTGTAGGATTAAGATTACAACTTGATAAATGCACATGAAATCTTTGGAATATTTCCAAGCATTCAACAAATATTATCCTGGCAATATTACAAATGACTGAACAAGAAAAACCGCAATAGAAGTTGACATTCATTAAGTAATAACTGACATTCTTTGTAAGTAAAAACGACTGGCTCCTATAAGAGGAATTAGAAAATAAAACAAAAGTAAAAAAAAAAAAAGAAAGACAGTCCGGGTTCAAGACCCGAGGGCCACACGACAGGGTGAGCTCCCGTTCCTTGCTACAGCTCCTGCAAATCTAGCAGTTCAAAAGCATGCAAATGCGAGTAGATAAATAGGTACCGTTTTGGTGGGAAGGTAACAACTTTCCGTGGGCCTCAATATATAGTCATCCTGGCCACATGACCATGGAAGTATCTTTGAACAACGTTGGCTCCGTTGGCTAAGAAATGGAGATGAGTACTGCCCTGTAGATTCGGACACTACTGGACAGGATAAATTTTTATATCTAGTACTCCCATTGACTTTACTTGTTGAAAGCCAACTGGGAAGATCACAAATGGCAATCATATGACCCCAAGATGCTGCAACTGTTGTATGCAGTTGTCAAGCACCCAAATTTTGATCACGTGACCATGGAGATGCTCCAATGGTCGTAAGTGTGAGGACCAGACATAAGTCACTTTTTTCAGTGCCACTGGCACTTCAAATGGTCACTAACCAAATGCTTGTAAATCAAGGATTCCCTATAATGTACTGTCCTATGGGAATCTTGATGAATGCACTCCTTAGGTGGGGATGTCCTGGTTAAAATAGTTCTGTGCTGGTTTTTTCCCTGTCTCTCAATCAGTTGACTAAGAATCAGCAGTACAAGATATATAGAGATATTTTGCAAGATCAAGAAACACATCTGTAGGAGAACACATCAAACAAGCCTCAAACTGCCTAGCTGGCACTTTATTTCAAGTTTTTTGGCAGAACACGTCATTGCTCAAGGCTCTGAATTGAATATACCCTGAAGTTTTTTTTTTTTCCCATGAGGAATTCCAATATCAGAAGTCATCCTTGCTACAGCTTAAAACACATATTAAGAACTGGGTGTATTTTTTAAAAGGTTTCTTCAGTTCAAATGTTCTGTCTACCCAGGGTTGTTTTTTTCTTCAACCAACATCTTTAGCAGTAAGTTTTTAAGACATGAAATACTGCAATCCTAAAATCTTTCTTTTTTCCTTCTTCTTAGTGTTTTACCACAAGTTCAGGTACCGCTTTTTCAGATCAAATGAGTATTCACCCATTGTTTGTAACAGAAATTGATTGACCATTTGTATTGAGAGGGAGCAACTTGCCCAAAGTCACCCAGCCAGCTTTCATGTCTAAGGAAGAACTAGAACTCACAGTCTCCTGGTAATTGACCCAAATCAACCAGCCAGCATTCATGCCTAAGGTGAAACTAGAACTCACAGTCTCCTGGTGATTGGGCCAAAGTCACTCAGCTGGCTTTCACATTTAAGGCAGGACTAGAACCAGGGGTGGGTTCCTCCCGGTTCGGACCGGTTCTCCTGAACCGGTAGCAGCCTACTGGTGATGTCACGATGATGTCACCAAACTGGATCGGTCGGTGCCGGTCCGTGGGGGCCGCCATCTTTTTTTTATTTTATTTTTTGAATTTTTATTTATTTATTTTTTTATATTTATTTTTTTCCTTCTGAGCATGCACAGAAGCCGACTTCCGGCACTGTGCATGCGGTCGCCATCTTTTTTCGGCTTTGGTTTTTTTTTCCTCCGGATTTTTTGTTACTGCGACTGCGCGCGCGCGCCCATGAGGCGCGCCCACACAGCGTGGGAGGCAGCGAGGTAAGTTGGAACCCACCCCTGACTAGAACTCACAGTCTTCTGGTTTCTATCCTGGAGACCTCAACCAGCCTCAACCACTAGACCAAACTACCTCTCTTGTAATCCCCAAAACATTGACCTGATTTAACACAATTTCTTTAACTTTGTTTTGATGAACAAATCCCAACTGGTTAACACATTTGTAAGTCATAAATCATTAGTTATAACATATAATGGCTGGCCCATACAAGCCAGACCCAAACAGACCACTTTATGGCTTATATTTATAGCCTTAATATTTAAAAAGTCAAAAATGGCCTGTGGGATCATTTCCCAGTTAGGTAGCCAGTTCTCTCACCTCCTTTCCTTTCTCTTTCCCTGCACTGGAAATCTGAAGCAGCACGAAAGAAGCAGAAACACATATATTACAGGTAGTCCTCAAATAATGACTGTAATTGAGCCCATAATAATGGTGGTAAGTCGTGATAGTTGTTAACTGGGTCACCATGTGACCATGCCCAATTTTATTGACCTTATGCAATCATACAGTGAATGTCACAATTGTTAAGCGAATCCAATGTTCAGTTTGGGGCATTTTTTTGCTAGAAACTGGAAGTAAATGCTGGCTTTCAGCAAAAACATCATAAATTGCGATCACATGACCATGCATAAACGCAAGCTGGTTGCCAAAAAGTATGATCATGTGACCATGGGGTGGGACCCGGCTATTGGAACTTCAAATCCAGTACCCTTTGGGGGCGGTCCGTCACAATTTGAAATGGTTGCTAAGCAACTGGACATACGTTGAGGACTACCTGTACACCTTTTTGGCATATTCAAGCTTTATGATAGTATTTCTCAACCTTGGTAATTGTGGAATTCAATTTCCTTTCCCAAAGTTTTATTTTTCTCCTCTCCCCCCAATGCCCATGTTTTAGTCCAGTGTTTCTTATCTTCAGCATGGACTTCAAGTCCCAGAATTCCCCATGCTGACTGAGGAAGTCTGGGAGTTGAAGTCCATATGTCTTCAAGTTGCCAAGATTGAGAAACAATGCTTTAGGACAGGGGTGTCAAACTCAAGGCCCGGGGGCCAGATCCGGCCCCCGGGGTGCTTAGATCTGGCCTGCGGGGCCACCCTGGAAACAGCAAAGGACCGGTCCGTGGTGCCTCTGCAAGCAAAAATGGAGTTCAGGAGGGCCTCAGGCGGCCCTCCGGAGCTCTGTTTTTGCTGGCAGAGGGTTGCAGGAAGACGTCGCAGCCAAAAACGGAGCTTGGGAGCCCGTTTTCGCTGGCAGAGTGCTCGGGCCACCACAGGTGCCCCTAACACAAGTGACATCGAGCTGGCCACTGCCACCCTGGCCATGTTCCCCCCCGCCCCCGCCCCAGGTCAAACATAACCCTGATGCGGCCCTCAATGAAATCAAGTTTAACACCCCTGCTTTAGGACATTAAGGAGACCCATAGAGACAATAGCTAAGTGTCAAGGATTAACCAGAGTTGTGCTGAACCAGGGCATTAACATTTTGCCCAGTGCAGCTATTAACCAACAAACCTCACTATGATTATTTCTGAGTTATTTATACAAGCATTTTGCACAAGTCGCTTCATTTCAGCCCTACTAATTCCACTTTCCCCCAGAGCAATATATCCACTAAAGACTCTGTTGACTGATCTAGTTGTTTTTTGTAATACTGTGATTATGTTTTTCTACATAACCAGAGAGTGTTATACCCCAAAAGTGCTTTTTCCAAAAGGCAACTAGACTTTCTTGGGTTTGTTCTTTTTTCCTTTGAAAACATTTCACTTCTCATCCAAGAACCTTCATTTCTTCAGTTTGCTTCTTGGGTGAGAAACAAAATATTTTCGAAGGAAGAAAAAACAACAACAAGAAAGTCAAGTTGCCTTTTGGAAAAAACACCTTTGGGGCAACCATGACCTGGATGATTGAGAATCTCCATAAACAAATAGCAGTACTTAGCAGTATTCCAAGCTCATGTTTTAACCATTCAGAATTCTGTCACTGATAATTTATATTTATATTTATTTATACCCTATAACTATCATTAAGTGTTGTACCTTATGATTCCTGACGAATGTATCTTTTCTTTTATGTACACTGAGAGCATATGCACCAAAGACAAATTCCTTGTGTGTCCAATCACACTTGGCCAATAAAGAATTCTATTCTATTCTATTCTATTCTATTCTATTCTATTCTATTCTATTCTATTCTATTCTATTCTATTCTATTCTATTCTATTCCATTCCATTCCATTCCATTCCATTCCATTCCATTCCATTCCATTCCATTCCATTCCATTCCATTCCATTTTAATGGTAAAATTAAGTTATTAAGTAAATTAAAATTAAGAACTGGAATCCCCCCTCCAAAAAGTTCAAAGTGTACGCAAAGATACTGCACCATGGAGAGTCTGCCCTTATTGTAAACTGGTCTTACATAAGGTTTCTCTCCTAACTGAAAGATTTATGAACCCTTTGCATTTCCTCTGCTTATCCTCAAGGCTTCTGAACATGCAACCCCCCCCCCCCCCCGTGTTTAAAACATGGCCATCAAGCTTAAACTTGTCCTTTTCTGCGTTTTTATGGCCTGAATTTTGAGCACCTATAACTGTTGTAATTTTTTTCTTTAGCCCCTTACAAATCAATTTACATCAACCTCATTCTGAAACGAAAATAATCGCAACTAGTTACGCAATGTTCTTTTTTTAAAAATAAAAGTTTTTTATTTTTTTATTGTGTCGTGAATGGTTTGTTTTCTGGGTTTCATACATATCAATACAAATAATCATAACAATATTATTCTTAATAATTACAATTCATTTTCATTTCTAATTTTAACACGTCTATTATCATCTTTCAGTTCTAATTATTCTCATAGTTCTATCACACTTCCTATCATTTTAATATCTATTTTTACTCTTTTTCCCCTCATATTTCTGTCTTTATTTTAGCCCTCTTTTTTCCCCTTCTCCTATCATTCTAATAATCAGACGTGATCTTTCCTTTTTTCATTATTCATTTTTTCCATATATCAATCATGATCTATTCTCTAGCTTTTCATTATTGCTCACAATTTTTATGTATATACTATTTTCTCCAATTCTTCATTTCTTGTACTCTTACTATTATTACAAAATAGTTTTTCCATTTATACAATTCTGGTAATAATATAAATTCCTTTACTACATTCCTAACAAATATTTAAAAAAATCAATCGTGGTCTATTCTGTAGCACAATTTTTATGTGTCTCTCCATTTCTTCATTTCTTGTACTTTAACTTATAATAGAAACTCATTTTTCTACTTATGCAATTCTAATAATAATATAAATTGCTTTACTACATTCTAAACAAATATTCAAAGGTAAATTTTTTTCTCTTATACCACATACAAGCAATTAATCAACTTATACCATTCCTACAATTCTAATATTCTAGTGTACATACCCATTATTGAAAAGCCATAAAATATTTGCTTCATACTCCTTCTCTTTTCTTTCCCTTTTATCCCACATCTTTCACCATCATCCAAATTTTTAATCTTCTCTTTTTTTTATTGTCTCCCATATATTTCTTTCCAATCCTTTATTTCATCTGCTTTTAAGTCTGTATTTTGACTATAATGTATAACTTTCCTTCCCCTTGTCTTTTCTCCCCAACTATCTTCCTGTTTCTCCCATTCCTCTTTCATGTCTTTTAAAATATTATCCTTTTGCCCTAAACCCTTTTTCACCATCAATTTTATTATTATCCTCTCATTATTATATTCTTCTTGTTGTTGATTTCCCAGTTCTACTGTCTCCTCCAGTTTTTCAAGTTCTTCCATTCTTCCCTCATTATTCTGATCCATACTTGTTCTTCCTTGTATTATATGTTCCAGTTTTTGCTCTATACAATCCATACAGCCAGATATTTCCATCATCTCCTTACATTGTTCTTTTATGATATTTTTAATGTCTTGGTATATTTGCTCTATGTCTTTAACTCCACTTATTTCCATTTTAAAGTCAAACCAGCTTAAAAGAAGAATCCAGGGGGTTATCCACGTCTTTTTCGATTTTTTTTTTTAATTTGCTCAACAATACTATCCAACACACATAAAAAATCCCAAAGTTACACAGTTTCTCCTCTTGGCAGCAGATGGCGCTCCTACTTCGGTTTAGTATTGCTTCTCTTCGTTTTATTCATAGTCCAAATTCAATCCTTTTAAACTGTAAATCCAATATATGGGTGAGTAAATAATAGTCAGTTTAATAGTTCAATAATAATAGAATAGTAACAAGTTCCAGCTCGAATTCCAGTATTTAAAAATACCTTTCCAAAGCCATGTCTTCGTTTTGAGAGTTCACAGTTTTTTTTTCTTTGTTTCCTTTAAACTGTTCTCCTCTTAAATTTTTATAATTTCCTTTTAATGTATTTGTTCCGCTGCTAGCACATATCTCTCATATACTTCCCCCTCTTATTTCTTGGGGTTAATTTCAAAAAGTTTTCTTTTGCCCAGATCACAAGCCACTCACTTTCTCTCCTCCTGCTCTGTCTTAGGTATTATGGTCATCTTCGGCTTCATGGCAGCCATATTTGCTGCTGCTGCTTCTTGTCATCGGCGGAGGGGCTTTCCTAACCAGGGAGGGGAGATGCGGCTCCCCTCTACCTGCTAGGCAGTCCCCCTTTGCTTCACCACCCCTCCAGGGTGGCTATGGTCCCGATTGGACCCTCTGACAAGGAGAGCTCGGAGCTGACCGCAGAGCTCGCGGATCAGACCTCCAAAATCGCCGGAAGTACAACCAGAAGTCCGCAATGTTCTTATAAGTATAAACTATGTCTATGTTTATGCTTCATGCTTAACTCTATTTTACAGAATAAACCACAGTGAACAGAGTTCACAGAACACACTAAATCCAGAGTAATGAAAAACAATTGCTGAGATTATAGTTTAAAGACAAAAGTCTGGTTCACCCAGCTGGTTAGGATAATGGCTGGGCCCCCACAACCAGCTGAACCACAAACTATCTCACCTTACTTTAGTGTTTAGTGTTCCTTAGAACCCTGATTCTGAAACTTAAATCATGGTTTACCTGGTAGAATGGCGGGTTTGCACAAAACACTACGCCAAAATCAAACAAACTATATTGTAAGTAGGATTTGCATGGCCTGGAGCTGAAGCCAAAAGTTCTTGAAACTGATACACTTTGTTCATCCATAATTATAAATTAGTAAGCTGTGTGAACCAAGCCATTATCAGCAGCATTAAAAATAGAAATAACATAATTTACAAGTCTGCTTTCCCCTTCCCACCATATTTCAACCCAGTTTTAAACATTTATATATTAATTTATATGGATCCCACCTTTATTACTTTTACAAATAACTCAAGGCAGTGAACATAACTAATATTCCTTTTCCTCACAACAACAACCCTGTGAGGTAGGTTGGGCTGAGAGAGTATGACTGGCACAAAGTCATCCAGTTGGCTTACATGGCTAAGGTGGGATTTGAACTCAGGGTCTACCAGTTTCTAACCTGGTGCCTTAACCAGTAGACCAAACTGGCTCTTGTATAAACATTACAAACTAAAGCCACCCACAAGCTGAGCTCAATTCCTGATGATAACATGAGTATATGGAGAGGGGGCACACAATCCTGATATGATTTGCCCTTGTCTTCTGGGATTCTTCTGAGTCTATTGCTGGGGGAATTCCTCGTGGTCTCCTATCCGTGTACAAGCCCTACTTAGTTTTCCATGATTGCTTATTTGTACCCCATGACAATCATTAGGTGTTGTACCTTATGATTCTTGATGAATGTATCTTGTCTTTTTATGTACACTGAGAGCATATGCACCAAAGACAAATTCCTTGTGTGTCCAATCACACTTGGCCAATGAAGAATTCTATTCTATTCTATTCTATTCTATTCTATTCTATTCTATTCTATTCTATTCTATTCTATTCTATTCTATTCTATTCTATTCTATTCTATTCTATTCTATTCTATTCTAATTATCAGCCAAAGTTGGCTGGGTGCTCCCACCTGCCTGAGTTTTCAAGCATCATCTTTACCCTCAATCAGCCAAAATACAACTGGGTGGTACCACAAATTTGGATGCCCAGATAAGTAGTTTTTAATACTTTCTTATGCAGGAAAGGTCTGAATTGTTTTAATGCCAGGAAGTGGCACCGGATCTGATGAAGAAATAGAACTTGTGAAACTTTGGGGGGGGGCGGGGGAGGTTCAAGAATAAGGAATTAAATGAAAGGTAGAGAAAGATGGAAACTGTGGAATCCTTGATACGCTCTGAGCTTGGTTGTTTTCTTGCAGATGTTTTATTATCCAACTAGGTAACATCATCAGTTGTAGAAGGGAGTGGGGTTTGCTTCTCTCTGTTTATATATATATTTATTATATATCAGGGGCTTGCCCTGTCGGTATTGGTGGGAGTGGTTGGGGGGGGTCCTTGATTGGCCTGTTATAGACCGTTAGCTTGTTTGTTGTTAGTTCCATTATTAGGGCGTTGTTGACTTCTCGATTGTTGGTCTATTGTTAATCTTGGGGTTAATCTCTGCTCATACAGGTGTTGATTGCTGGTCGGGAGGTGTTTTGGAGTGTGAACAAGACCATGCACATACATACACCCAATCTCCAACTTAGTACTCCTATAAAGGCGCAAAGCCACCTCAGCCTGTCGCGCCCAGTCAATCACAACTGAAAGCTGAAATACACCCAGTGAGGAAAGCCAGGTCCCTGAGCTTAATTCAGAAGTAGGAAAGAACTCCAGAGAACCCTCATCCCAACCAATGTGAAGAGGAGGAACTTCTGCTTCTTCTCTCAATGCCTTTATGATAAGACTCTCTCTCCCACCCACCCACCGCCCTCGTAGCCAAGAGTTGGCTTTTGCAGACGGTCAACTTTCCATACGGACTGCATCACACAAGGCCACGGTGGTGAGATGATGCCCGAAACTGGCCAATGACAGGCTGGCTCATTTGCATACATCTGGGGACACCAGGGAGGGGGACATGATGCAAGACAAAGGCGAAAGTAACCTTGGAAGGTGGAGATAATAAGGGAGGGAGGGAAGGGTTTGGGAGACGGCGGGCACAGCCTTCTATCTCTTCCCGGAGAGACGCCCAGCTGCCTGCCAGCAATCTCTTGATTGGAAGCCAGGATGCTCTGGCATCGTTTTAAACCACTTGATGGTTGACAGAGCAAAAATGGGACACCTGGTGGAGGTGCTTAATGTGTGTGTGTGTGTGTGTGTGTGTGTGCGCGCACACACACACACACACACACACACACACGCTGCCAACCGTTGATGCTAAACAATAGCAAGCGAAGCCTTGGCTGGCGCAGCTGCTTATAAATGGGGGTGCAAAACAATCAGAGAAGTAAAGTACAGATGCTGAGCTGAGACAATAATTTCCAAGTGTTTGCAGTTCTATGGTTCCAGATCACATTCTAGGGCAAAGTTGGAATTGTGGTGAAAATCAGGAGGGTCTGGATGGCTCTGTAAAGAGGGATCTGTTTGCAGCTGGGAGGGGCAGGGATTAAAAAAACATCAATGATATAATTGAGTTTGAACTGACCATTAGGTCTGTCAAACTGTCCCCATTGTAGGAGAAGAGCCTGTTTCCTAATCAAAACTGTCAGTGCAATACACACCACTAGCTTCCCTGAAATGCAAGCAATATCACCCACCTACCTACCTACTCCTGCAAAATGTCAGTTGTGTTACTTGGACTTAAAAAAAAATTGACAATGTCATCCAATTCGCAAAACTGAATTGGGTTCGTTGTTCAGCTTCTTCCTTTCTGAAGTTTTATTTTTCTTCAATCGCCCAGCTTTTCGGCAGTCCCCTTCCCATGTCTCCAGCATTTCTCAACCTCAGCAACTTTAAGACGTGTATTTTTCAACTCCCAGAATTCCCCAGGCTGGCTGGGGAATTCTGGGAGTTGATGTCTGTTGCACCTTAAAGTCGCTGAGGTGGAAAAACAACTTCGCTACTCAGAAAAGGAGTCAGTGGGGATTTTTCTGCATCCCTCTGGGAGGTAACTGAGAAATGGAAAACAAGGAGGGTAAAAAGATCTGAAGAGAAGCTTGCACAGTGATAAACAGGTGCCCCCCCCCACAAAGCCTTTAGTCAACTTGTATAGGAAGTCCTCGGCTTACGACCACAACTGAGCCTCCACTACTAAGCAAGGTAGTTGTTGAATGAGCCGTGCCACAGTTTACGACTTATTTTGCCACAGTTAAGTAAATCACTGCAGTTGTTAAGTGAATTGTGCAGTCGTTAAGTGAATCTGGCTTCCCCCATTGATTTTGCTTGTGGGAAGCCAGCTGGGAAGTTTACAAAAAGTGATCACAGGGAGGGCAACTGTCATAAATACATTCCAGTTGCCAAGCGCCTGAATTTCGACCGCATGACCATGGGGTTCCTGCAATGGTCGTATGTGTGAAACCTGTTGGTTTTTCAGCGCCGTTGTAACTTCAAATGGTCACTAAAGAATGGTTGTAAGTTAAAGATTACCTGTAGCTCAAAGCAAGAATACCACTGTCCTCCCTACACCCGCCCACAAGATTTTCATTCTTCAGTTTGGGAAGTGAAGAAAAAAAGATCGCTCACTGAATGAAAAAGGGTGAAAAATAAAGCTAAAGAACATCTCAGCCCATCCTCTGAGAAACCATGCTTTATGCCTTCGCATTTGTGGAAATATATATTTTTTTTAAATTGAAACATGGAGGGAAAGACCAGGCTGACGTTATACAGATGCCTGGCCCACACAAGAATATTCCCTATCTTCAACGTTTTATTTTTTTACCACTTTGATTAAAGAAAAGAACATAACTACTTTTGTTTCCACATGGAGACCGCTTCTGAACTTCGTGCTTGATTTGGAAAAGAATGAAACTCTGACTTTGGGTTTTACCGATTAGACTGATAGATCTTTATAGAAATGGCTTGTCCATATTATTATGAAAAAGCAAAAAGTTGTGATTTGATGTTAATGCCTTATTTTACTGTAACAGAGAAAGTCGGAAGTCAGTGCTTCTTTTTCTTTCTTTTCTTTTTTTCCCTTATCTTTCCTCACTTCTCTTTCCCCTATCCCTGCCCCTGCTTTTCTATTTACTTTGTATTTTGTATTTTATAATACTTTATAACTCAATAAAAATGTTGACAAGGAACATTTTAGTTTTTACAAACATCGCTCCAGCCATCTTATGCAGGCTGGAATAGCAGCTGCAGCAGCGGTGGGTTGCTCCTGGTTCAGCCCGGTTCTTAGAACCGGTAGCGGCAGTGGGAGGCTCCGCCCATCCGCCTGGGACGCTTCTGCGCATGCGCATAAGTGTCGCACAAGCGCGCGCGCGTGAACTGGTAGTAAAGAGTTTTAGAACCCACTACTGAGCTGCAGGGAACACCTCTCGCAATTGGTCAAAGAAATAAGCTTGTCTTCCGGGTGATGATAACCAAATGGAGGGATTGTGATCTCACACTGAGCGCTTGATGCTGAATGGGGTACATATGGGATGTGCTAAATGCCTAGAACACGGGTGTCCAACCTTGGCAACTTGAAGAGTTGTGGACTTCAACTCCCAGAATTCCCCCAGGCAGTCATGGGGCCTGGAGAATTCTGGGAGTTGAAGTCCACAAGACTTAAAGTTGCCAAAGTTGGAAAACCCTGGCCTACAATGAGCATTTCCTATATGGCAGCTTTTCTATACCTTCTACCAATGGGCCGACAGAGGGAAAACACATGTATTTTTTAGTTAGAGACCATGTCTCTCATGAACTATCTTCACAACAGAATCAGAACTGGAGGAAGTAAATTTACCACCAGTCCTTTGACTTATGACCGTTGCAGCATTCCCATGGTCATGTGATCAAAATTCAGGGCTAGTTGCGGCATTCCAGGGTCACGTGATCACCGTTTGCAACCTCCCCAGCTGGCTTCCAACGAAGTCAATGGGGGAAGCCAGATTTCTTTAATGACCATGTGACTCACCTACAGTGCTTCGCTTAACAACTATGGCAAAAAAAAGGCTGTAAAATCAGCTTGGTTAGCAATGGAAGTTTGGAACCCAATTATGGTCATAAGTTGAGGACTACTGTTGTGGCTTGCCCCCGTCCCGTGCAGCTGCTCATGGATCCGGACGACCAGGAACAGTCCATAGGGTGGCAAGAGCGGTCTGTAGGGCCGGCACCGGAGTCCCAGACCGAAGAGGAAGCAGGGCCAGAGGACAATGCGCAATCAGGGCCTTCTGCACCTCCTCAGCAGGAGTTCAGTGACTCCAGTGAAGAGGAGGGGCCTCTGATTGATGCCAGAGCACGCAGGGCAGCTAGCCGGCAAGAGTGGCTGTGTAGAAGGAGGTCTACTCGAAAGTAAGCTTGCCGGCAGAGGGGCCACACCCTAAGACTATATAAGGGTGGATCACACCACACACTGTTGCTGAAGACAATTTTGTTTGTATTCATCTTGGCTGCCTTCTGAACCTCGTCCCTATCAGTTGGATTGACTACAGTCTGGGCTCTTGGCCAACTTCAGCAAGTAATTATGATTTGACGGACTAATTGACCTGCTTGTATCTTTCACATTTGGAATCCCGGCCAAAGTGTTCTGTGCTTGAAAACAAACACTTTGGCAAAGAATTAGTATTCCCTTTAATACTAAGCAATTATTAGTATTAAAGCCTTTTTGTTTAAAGAACAGTGTGTGTGTGTCGCTTTCTGGGGGTTTGCTGCGCTGGGACAGAACAACTACCTGTAATAGTCTAACCTTCAGCTTATAGCAGAGCAATGCCAAGTGGCAGGTTCCCCTAGAAATGATTGCCCCATGTAGGAAGAAATGTCCATCTGGGTTCAGTTCCAAGTGGGGAAAAAGACACGGGAAACATGGAGGCTGTTTTGAAAGATGGTTTAATGGTGGACAGCAGGACCACATGGTTTGAGGTCCTGGGGAAAAGGGGAATCACATGCCTCGAAGATGTTGAAGAAGAAGACAAGGGGGGAGATGCTGAGAGTGCCTGAGTTTTATACTCTCTGTTGGGCCCCACCTTAAGAGTTTCCTGTTCCTGTGTAAGAAATGTATCCCAGTGGCTGTCAGAGTCCCAGG
>QLTV01001159.1:338704-368532 GCA_003457575.1 Thermophis baileyi | reverse complement strand
GCCGTCGAGCCCTCTCGGCCAGTGCCGGGAGGAAGAGTCGGGGCTGCGCGCGCAGGGCTTCCCTTCGGCCAGGTGGCGGCGGCGGCGGCGGAGCAAGAGAAGGAGGCGGCAGCGGCGGCGGCGACAGCGGCTGCGGGGGGAGCGGCGGTGGCTGCTGCTGCTGCTGCTGCTGCTGCTGCTGCTTCCGTAACTGAGCCTCGGAATCCGTGTCATCGGCGCTCGGAACCTCGGGGTCATAGAGCCCGCGCGGCACAGCCGAGGGAGGGAGGAGGGTGGGAAGGATGACGGCGCGCCAGCCAGCCAGCCAGCCAGCCAGCGAGCCGCCGCGCCCACGCCCGCCCCAGCCACGGTCCCAGCCCCAGCCCCGGCCCCGGCCAAGCAGGCAGGCAGGCAGGCAGGCAGGCATTCCCGGCTTCCTAAGACCGCCCCTTTCCTCGATCCCGCCCCGCTTCAGACTGGAGCGGCGCCGGGCGATGCTGCCCGGTTGCTTCCAAGCCGACGCCTTCCTTGGGGCGGGCTTCAAAGGACGGCCCGCGCTCGCTTTGCGCGCCTTGGGTCGGGGGTTGGGGGGGGGGTAAGTCGCGCCTTTACGCGCCTTCGAGTGGCTGGTCGGAAATCCTGGAATTTCTTTTTTTGCCGGGATTGAGAATTTAAGATTTGCCATCGGAAAAGGCAGGCGTGCCCGAGACCATGTGCAGAGTACTTTTCTCCTTAGATTCCCCGCGACGCTTAAGAAGCCATGTCTTTTGGAAATGAAGCGGAGGATGCCAACGATGGAGTTTTACCTTCCAGTCCGGACTTTTGAACCGGTCCAAAGTAGCTCTTTCTTTCATTGCCAATAAGACCAATAGATTTCACATATCTAAACTAAGATGAAACTTTCCAGCAGACCTTCTGAGAGTGGCTTTCCCCCCCCCCCGGGGGGGGGTTCAACCTCTGAGGCTAAGAATCGGGGAGAAAGAAGAGAGTTGCGATTGTCAAGATGATCTCTGACCACGTGCAGAGTACTCGGCCCGGATCACACACACACCCCAACATGCCACGCAGGACCTCAAAGGCGCGGGAAAAACCTTGAAGCGTTACGAGTTTCCTATTCGGCAAGTCTCGGCATGAAAATTGCTCTCGGATCCTTCCGCAGCGAGAGATGCGGCGGTCATTTGAGGGCGTAGGGAGCTCTTTTGCTGGTGGCATAGGCGCGGGAAGCGAGAAGAACTAAAGAGAGCTGGGCATTTATAGGTTCGTGGAAAGGATGACGGACCCCCTTCTCCCCACATCCACTCTCTTCGCGGATTTTCAAAAACGAGATAAAGGCCTGTGTAGAAATGACAGAAGTCCACTTGAATGTCATTTAATGCCTCTAAGTGGCTCAAAATGAGCTTTAAAGAAGGTTAAGAGGTCGAAGGATACTTAAAAGAAGAGAAGCGATCGCTGAAGTTGAACGTGGACTTTTCAAAAAGTCGCCTGCTCGGCAATTTTTTCCCTAACTTGGCGCCCTCTGAATGTGTATTGGCTCCAGTGAAAATCAAAACGCTACCCCGGAGAAGTTAGCTTCACAGGCTGCTATTATACAGTAGCTTAACGCCGGGGGTTAAGACCCACCTGTTGCATTTCACCTGCAGGTGAAGGGAAGAGCTTTATTAAGTTGTACGAATCCAGTTCCTTGGTAACGTCGAGTTCCGGAGTATTGTACAACCCAGAAAATGTCCCAAAGGTTCTTTTTCCAAAAGGCAACTCGACTTCTTGGGGGTGTTGTTGTTGTTTTTTCTTTGAAAACGTTTCGCTTCTCCTCCTAGAAGCTTTGATACGTTTTCAAAGGGGGGGAAAAAATCAAGAAAGTCCAGTTGCGTTTTGGAAAAAGCACCTTTGGGACAACCTTGACCTGAGATGATTGAGAATTTCCACAGACAACTCAGAAAATGGGTTAGTTAATTTAATAACATGATTAAACTGGTTGTGTGAACGCACCGTCACACATATTAATTACTTTAGCCCTAGAGTATTGTTCAGACCCAAAGCATAAAGTTAACTGCTCATGTTCATCATGTTCTCCGAACTCAAAACATCCTTCAGTGAACTTGGCGAGGTCCCTATAATAGGCTCACCCACGATTTCACATGAATAAACCACATTGGCTGGATATGCATCACACACATTACGTTTTGGGTTGATGTGCGGTGCGAACCCAAATCCTGAAATTCCCACTCACATTCTTTAAAAAAAAAAAATCTGTGCTGTCGTTTTTTAATGCAAAGGGTACAATTTTGTTGTTCTTGTTTCTATTCCCGAAAAGAAAGTGTTACCAACGTCTCCGACTACAGTTCAACTTTCTATTTCGTTGCGAAACGGATATTTCCTAATATTAGAAAGGAAGTGGGATTCTCCCTCTTTTGGGGGGAAATTAATAGCTTTTTATTCACCCACAGTATATTCTAATAGCGCACCAACTAGCCATTAGGGACCCTGCCCCTCTCGGATGGCCTTTTCAGTCCGTGGTTATCTCCTGTTATAAGAGATGGCTTTAATCCCTTTCACTTTCTTAGAAAAGCGAACTTAATTCAACGGAAGCGCCTAAAAACTTTCGTTTTCCGCTTCAAGCCTTTGCAGGGAAGCACATGACTTGTTCCTGGGACAGTCTGAACCCGCAGCTAATCCTTAAAAGGCTGAGTTCCCACAACCACTGGGCTAAAACGATCCTGGCTAGTTTGCTGGTTGAAGGTGAACGCGCCGAGAGCGACTCGCCGGCTTAAAGAGAGAAGTTCAAGGGTCTAAGCAAGGCCGGCCGAGCGATCCGTGACCGGCCCCCTCATTCTCATTGGTGCGCGCGTAGAGAACGGAAGGATGATTGGACGGCTCAGCTCTTAACCCCCTCCTTCCAGGCTGGCCATCTGAGTTCGGGCTCCGGACGTGGCTCCGGACGGAGGCGGAGCGCTTTGGCTGGCCTGGCCTGGCCTGGCCTGCCCTGCCCTGCCCTGCCCTGAGCCGTCGCTGCGCAAACGCCGCGCGAAATGGAGGACTCGGAAGGCGAAGGGGAGGAGACTGAGGCCGAGTGGCTCTTGCCGGGACCCAGCAGCGGACTCCAGAGAGATCCCCCTGGTGCCGTAGAAGGAGTCTCGTGTAAAGTCCTAGGAAATCTTCCAGCGGCCGCCGAGGGATCTAGGCAGCCTTGGTCCTGTAGACTGGGAGTAGGGCAGTGCGTACTCCGAGAGAAAGCACGGGAGCTCAGACGGGGCTGGGGTTGGGGGTACGATCCGAATAAGTACTTTAAATATATATATAATATATATATATATTTGGAAACGCTGCCCCGTGCTCATTCTTAAAGGCCGTGTTCACACGACGTACTGGGGCTCTAATTTAGCCAGATATTCACCTAGTATGTTATGTGAGTCTAGCCCAAGTAGTTTATAGGTTCAGTGTGAAGTGGAAATTCAGAATAAATATATGAAGATAATCTTGTCTCTGTGCTTCCCAGTTTTGTAGTTGATATGGTAGTGCATTGGAGCTGATGGAAGATTTTCCTTTTGCAAAAAAAAAAGGGGGGGGACATTTTCAGGAGGCATCTTCAAGGTCAGAGTTAGGAAAAGGACATTGATAGAGTTCCCTGCTTGCCAGAATGGGAAACAAACCAGGATGCTTTGCAAAAAGGGATTCATTTTGGCCTGGATAGGGAGACTAACTTTACTGGAATTTACTTCCTGGAACCTTTACTTCCTGGAATTTTGCCCTCTCCTTCTGGGAAAGAGCAGGAGCGATCCTAAGTGTTGTTTTTACTAATGTGTGATTGACATTGAATCAGTTTTCTGCATCTATTCAACACTTTGAAGCAGCCACTAGGGGTTATGTTTGCACAGTAATCTTGGCCAAAATGTGGTTGGCTTCTGGTTGTAATTCCTTGTGCTGCGGAAATGCAGAGATTGAAATTATTCTACAGGCTGCAGCCGGCACCTCCGTGGAAAGGAGTAATATTTCCCTCCAGATGCAAAAAGTGTTTGCATCTGTTTGTATTCACAGAGCTTGTTAACCAGACTGGTTTGCTCGAGAAACCCAGTTGCTGGGATCAGTTCGCACTGAACAATATCTTACAACTGGGCCACAGACCAGCCAACTCTATTTGCAAACTTGTATATGAGATAGGAAGACCCTTAGGATGCTTGATGCGGATAGAAAGAAAATGACGCATGAACTGTGGAGTGATGTTTTAAACGGAAAGCACTTTATCAATAGACGTTAAAGCTATGTAGGATTTTATTTAACCAATAATGCATTACTGTTAGAAAACGACAGGTGATTAAAGCAGTCCAAAATTCAGCATCCTGGTTTGAAAGGCCCAAAAGAGAAGTGGCTGTGGCTCTGCTGAGTGATGCATTAAGGAGGCTGGAGCAGGGGTGAAATTCAAATTTTTTCCCTACCGGTTCTGTGGGTTGTGGCTTGGTGGGCGTGGCAGGGGAAGGATACTGCAAAATCCCCATTCCCTCCCCACTCCAGGGGAAGGATACTGCAAAATCCCCATTCCCTCCCCACTCCCGGGGGAAGGATATTGCAAAAATCTCCATTCCCTCCCCACTCCAGGGGAAGGATGAGGCGGTATTTGCCAGTTCTCCCCACTCCACAAAATTTCCGCTACCGGTTCTCCATTCCCTCCCGGTGGGCGTGGCAGGGGAAGGATACTGCAAAATCCCCATGCACTCCCCACTCCAGGGGGAAGGATATTGCAAAATCTCCATTCCCACCCCACTCCAGGGGAAGGATACTGCAAAATCTCCATTCCCTCCCCACTCCAGGGGAAGGATACTGCAAAATCCCCATTCCCTCCCCACTCCCGGGGGAAGGATATTGCAAAAATCTCCATTCCCACCCCACTCGGGGGCCAGCCAGAGGTGGTATTTGCCAGTTCTCTGAACTACTCAAAATTTCCGCTACCGGTTCTCCAGAACTTGTCAGAACCTGCTGAATTTCACCCCTGGGCTGGAGACCACAGAGGTAATATGAAACAGATTTTTTCTGAATGTAAAATTTGTTTGCAGGTTATCATGGCCAAGCTGTGCCAAAAGGAAATGCTTGGAACCGAATCATTGTGCATCTGGACTTGGACTGTTTTTATGCCCAGGTAGAAATGATCTGCAATCCTGAATTAAGAAGCAAACCTTTAGGTAATTTTAGAATTTTGGTGGGGAATGCTATTCTATAGGATATGTTGAAGGGTCTCTATGCCTGAACTCCTTCTAAGGAAACAAGCAATATATACCGTATTTTTTGGATTATAAGACGCACTTCCCCGCCTCCCCGCCCCCCAAAAAAGTAGGTGGAAATGTCTGTGCGTCTTATAGACCGAATACGGGCCTGTTTTTGGCCTCCTGAAACCTCTGCGCGTCCCGTTTTCGTCCTCCCCAGCCCCCAGAAGCACTCTGCGGGAGGCCAAAAACAGGCCCGTTTTTGGCAAAAACGGGACGCGTAGAGGGTTCGGGAGTGCTTCTGGGGGCCAGGGAGGGCGAAAACGGGATGTGCAGAAGCCAAAAACCTTTTTTTGTTTCTTGTTTTCCTCCTCTAAATCTAGGTGCATCTTATAGTCCGGTGCGTCTTATAGTCCGAAAAATACGGTATTTTGTTTTCTGTCATAATCAAGATGATAGTGTTTGTTGTGGTGGTTTAGCAATTCTCATTGGCTGAGTTAACCATTGGGGCAGGGTGTTGTGACCCAGCACAGCAAGCCCCCAGGAATGACACACACACACTGTTTGCAACACAAATAAGACTTTACTACTAATAATGCAGCTTAGTAGTAAGTTTGCTAAAGTTTTTCCAATACAGTTCTTGTTGAGAATCAAAGAACACTTTGGCCAGGAGTCAAAATACCAAAATGCAAACAAGTCATTAAGTCCCGAATTATCTTCACTTACTGGAGTTGGCCAAGAGCCCGGACTGGAGTAATTCCAACTAAGATAGCCAAAGTTCTGACATCAGCCAGGAAAATAATTGCGTTGTCTCCAGCGACGGTTTCAGCTTTTCTTAAACCTTAAATAGTCTTAGGACGTGGCCCATTAGCCTGCAGGTTTACAGGTGAGGAGACCTCCTCCTGCAGAGCCACTCTTGCCTGCTAGCTGCCCTGCGTGCCCTAGCATCAATCAGAGGCTCCTCCTCTCCACTGGAGTCACTCATCTCCTTCTGGGGAGGTGCAGAAGGCCCTGATTGAGTATCGTCCTCTGGCACTGCGTCCTCCTCGGTCTCAGACTCAGGTGCCGGAGATACAGGATGATATTGCCACCCCATGGTCGGTTCTTGGTCTTCCGGATCCATGAGCAGCTGCGCAGGACTCGGGCAAGCCACAACACAGGGTTCACACAGGATGCTAATCCATAATGTGGTTTATTTGGTTCTGGCTTCATATATGACCCAGTCAACAGCCTAGAATTTAGTGTGCTATGTGAATGTAGTCCGTTGTTGCTCATTTAGTAAAAATCTGGTCAACCCATAATAATAGAGTATGTTGTGTGAGTTAAGTGTTGGCTATAATACAACTCAGTTACTTGATTCGGAATGTCAACTGGATTCAGAAAACCAAGTCAACCCAATCAGATGCTTCAAACCAATTCGAGGGGGGGGTGCGAAACGGGCCGTTTTAAGTCTGATTCAGAAAAGGGATTCAGTTCTGAAATTCAGTCAAAATGAAACTCTCTGTGTTTTCAATTTCAGTCATATTATGGACAGATATCCGAGCCGGATTGCCCACTTCAGTATGGGTCTGCATCTGAACACTGAAAATAGTCTGTTTCAGGCTTGAAATGATACAAATGTTTTCTATTCCCACTATTTGAGAGCCAGGCTGAGCGGCATAGTGGCCTAGTGGTGAAAACACCCACCTCCCACTCGGAAGGTTGAGAATTCAATCCTAGGTAGTGGCAGATGTTTCTCTCCCAGGGTGCAAAGAAAAAATATCTGCTGCAAACTCCCATGTAGACGTCAGGAAGGGCATCCGGCCAGTAAATACTCAGCTCCATCCAGTCTCCTGGACTCTACCCCAAATCGATTTCAGGGTCATAAAAAGGGAGTTTTTAAAAAGGTTGGTGTAGTGGTTAAGGCATTGGAGTAGGAGGGCAACTCTACTTTAGCTCAGGAAATCACACCTCCTCAGCCCTAGTAAGAAGATTATGACAAACCACTTGTGAAAACGTTGCAAGAAAATTTAAATGAGGTTGTTGGGAATGAAGACTGACTCAAAGGCAAGTAGATACACTCCAGTAGACCTAGTAGCAGCAGCCCGTGTACCTGTGCACGAGCTAAGTAGTGTAACGTAATGAGGTTTCTTTTATTTAGAAGTCTTAGCTAAAAGGCTAAATGTACGTGCTGCCTGCAAGATACAATAGTTGTTTAGACATTTTTTTATACCCTAAATACCTGCAGTTTTTCTCGCTGCATAAACAGTCAGTGATCTCCTAGAACAGGGGTGTCAAACTCAAGGCCTGTGGGCCAGATCCGGCCCACAGGGTGCTTAGATCTGGCCCGTGGGGCTACTCTGGAAATAGCGAAGGACTGGCCCGCGATGCCTCTGCCAGTGAAAACGGAGCTCGGGAGGGCCGTGCGCAGCCCTCCCGGGTTCCGTTTTTGCTGGCAGAGGGCTGCAGGAGGATTCCCCTCCCCCAGCCCTGACAGGGCCACCACAGGTGCCCCTGACACAAGTGATGTTGAGCTGGCCACGCCCCCCCCCAAGGTCAAACACAACCCTGATGCGGCCCTTGATGAAATCGAGTTTGACACCCCTATCCTAGAACTTCTTAACTGTACTAATCAGCATTTGGCCAGGGCAAAGTCTTTTGATTATGTATTCGTTCATCCTTTGACACAGAAATGGGAAACAGAAAACAGAATAACAGAGTTGGAAGGGACCTTGGAGGTCTTCTAGCCCAACCCCCTGCTTAGGCAGGAAACCCTACACCACTTCAAACAAATGGTTATCCAACATCTTCTTAAAAACTTCCAGTGTTGGAGCATTCACAACTTCTGGAGGCAAGTTGTTCCACTGATTAATTGTTCTAACTGTCAGGAAATTTCTTCTTAGTTCTAGGTTGCTTCCAGTCTTTAGAACCAGTAGCGGGAATTTCCCTGTGCTCGCCGAACTGGCAGCGATGGCCGGCTGGACACGCCCCCAAACTGGCTCTCTCGGCGCCATAGGTGGCGCCATCTTGTTTTTTTGCTTCTGCGCATGCGCAGAAGCTGGATTTTCAGCACTGCGCGTGTGCACAAAGCACGCGCGTGCCCACGCGGCGTGGGAGGAAGCGAACCGGCAGCAAGGTAAGTTGGAACCCACCCCTGGTTGCTTCTCTCCTTGATTAGTTTCCACCCATTGCTTCTTGTCCTGCCCTCAGGTGCTTTGGAGAATAGCTTGACTCCCTCTTCTTTGTGGCAGCCCCTGAGATATTGGAACTGGAATTGGAATATTGGAAAATTGGACTCTCAATGGTATATGTGACCAGATCCAATGTGAGATATATGAAGTGGGCTAGGCAGCCCTGAATGTATCAAGAAATCAGCTCCATTGAAAAGATGGAATTGTAGCCGAGAGTAAATGTACACAAAGTTGCATTGCAAGCTTTGGAAATAAGAGCTCCATTGTAAAAATTGTTGAAAGGTATTTGGCATGAAGCCACTGGTTATTCTTAACTGCTGTGTTTGTACCTAGGTGTGCAGCAGAAATACCTGGTAGTCACCTGCAATTATGAAGCCAGGAATCTTGGTGTGAAAAAACTCATGGGTGTGAAAGAAGCGAAAGAGAAATGTCCGGATCTGGTGCTGGTTAATGGAGAGGATCTGACTAAATACAGGGAATTCTCTTACAGGGTTACAGGTACTGCTTTGATTTGATCCTTTTAACCCTGGAAAATGTTTCCTTGGGTTTGATTGCAATATGCCCAATCGGGACCAGAAACACGGTCACTAAGTGATGTAGTTCTTAAGTGAGTCATCAACCAACCATGCTTGATTTTATGAACTTTTGTGGCATGGTCATTAAGCAAATCCTACTTGGAAACAGCTTCTAGGCTTTGTGCTTCAGTTGGGGGAACAAAAGGAAACTTTGATTTTGGGTTTTACCGATTAGATAGATTTGTTGTTATACAAATGGCTAATTTAAACTATTGTGTAAAAGTAAAAAGTTGAGGTTTGATGTTAATGCCTTATACTACTGCACCAAAGGGAGTCAGAAGTCAATGCCTTTTCTCTCTTCCCCCCCTTCTTTTCCACACTTTTCCCTTCCCTTTCCACCTTCCTATTTTTCCTACTATTTCCTTTTGTATTTTTTGCATGTTTTAACATAAACTAAAAAAAAATTGTTAAATTAAGCGAATCCACTTTTACCCCCTAACTTTGCTTGTCAGAAGCCAGTTGGGAAGGGCACATATGACAATCACTGGACTCCAGAATACTGCAACTATTGTAAATACACACCAGTTGACAAGCACCCAACTTGCGATCACATGACCTTGGGGATGCTGCAATGGTCATAAGTGTGAGGTCTGATCATAAGTCACTTTTTAGTGCCATTGTAACTTCAAACGGTCACTAATGATTGTAAGATTGTAAGGACTACCTTGTATTCCTACATCTTTCCTTATTTTAATCATACCTACTGCTAACTCATAAAGCATGATTTATAAGCCACAATGGCTGGGTAGATATCCCATATTAAATCCAAACCAAAAAAAACCCCTGTGCTGTGGTTTAACATATTTGAATCTAGCCATTAAGGATGTAAACGTGAATTATCATTTAACAAATCATGCCAATCCAGCCAAGTTTAGCTTATTCATATCATGGTTTGGCAAACGCATGTGAATCCAGTCCACGGTAACCGAATCTTATGATCTTGTTCCTTCAAACATTTGTGTCAAATTTCTAGCAAGCTTGATGTTGCCGTTCACGAGAGGTTTATCAAGAAAGAAGTAAGTGTGGAAAGACTGAAGGAATTCCGCTTTCTGCTCCCACTTTTGTTACACTTTGTGTAATCAAGCCAGGAGAGTGTAGTTGAGGATTTTCCTGAAGGAATTTACTGTGCAGGAATGATGTCATAGAAGTGTGTTCTGAAGTATTGTCCCTTAGGTTTAACTGGGTTTCTCAGCAAGCGGACAATCTGCTCAGAGCAGAGGTGTCCAACTTTGTAGGCATATTTCCTACATATTTCCTTGTTAGTGTTGATTTCAACAGTGCTTGTTCCTTTTAAACCAGGGGTGTCAAACATAAGGCCTGCGGGCCGGATCCAGCCTGCGATGTGGTCGGATCCGGCCCATGGGGCCGTCCTGAGAAAATATAAGGGGCCGGCCCGCATCGCTTTGGCCCGGTCTACCCAATGCGAAGGGGAAACATCGGGCCAGTGTGGCTTCGGCTCGGTCTACCCAGTGCAAAGAGGAAACATGCCAGCAGTTTGGGGAGTGGCATCAAGCTGGCCACGCCCACCCAGTCGACCACGCCCACCCAGGCCCCCGAGGTCAACCACAGCCCTGATGCGGCCCTCGATGAAATTGAGTTTGACACCCCTGTTTTAAACTCAGGATGGAAGCCCCGTATGAGATTTGCTTAAATCAGAAATCAGCTTCCATTTTGGGATCCTGACTAAAGTGATTTTCTCATGAAGAGGCCCATGAGACGTAAACTGAGGAAAGAGGCATCAGGCTATCTCACAGTGGCCTTTGATGAAAAGAATCTTCTCTCTCTCAAGCATCTCAACAATTTTGAATGTTCATTGTGTATCTATTATAAATAGAGAGAGAGGGAGAGCATGAGACAAAGGTGAAAACTCTATCTCCACCTTCCCAAAGTAAAAATGAAATTGAGGATGACTCAACAAGAGGTTAAACATTACAGAATCGTATTGTAAAATATGGTAAACCTGTACAGTCAGAGAGAGAGTGGATCTCATTGGGCTTATCAAATGTTTGCTCAAATGCATTATTAAAATAAAATACAGCTGAAGAAAGAGATCTCTAAGGCAAATCTCTGTAGGTGAAAAGTGCTGTAATCACCATTAGGCGGGAAATTGAATAAAATTAAAAAGGCTCGTACACACTCTGGACTAATTTACACAACTGGTTATGGTTAACCTATCCATAATTTGATCAACTCAGTTTTCTGAATTTGCACAATACAGGTAGTCCTCTATGTACAACCTCAATTGAGCCCAAAGTTTTTTGTTGTTAAGTGAATTTTGCACCATTGTATGACCTCTCTTGCCACCGTTGTTAAGTGAATCTGGCTTCCCCATTGACTTTGCCTGTCAGAAAGTTGCAAAAGGTGATCACATGACCCCAGGACACTGCAACCGTCATAAATATGAATCAGTTGCCAAGCATCTGAATTTTGATCATGTGACCAAGGGGATGCTGCAATGGACGTAAGTGTGAAAAACGGTCACAAGTTCCTTGTTTCAAACGGTCACTAAATTCAAATTTTATAAAACCATGCTAGATTAAAATGTGTCTTTCTGGTTTGTGGTCCATGTTTTTGGTGTGTGTGATTAAGGATAGATCTATCTACAGCAGTGGTTCCCAATGTGGGGCCCACTCCCCACAGGGGGGCAATTTGATTTTTAATGGGGGCGGTTGGAACCTTGTTTAAACCAAGTTAATGCCTTTTAGGCTTCCTCCGCGTGAGTAGGAGTTCACATTTTGAATAGTAAGAATTATATGTCACGGGGGGGGGGCATCAGGATTTTAGAGATGCTTAGGTCGGGCATGGCCAAAAAAAGGTTGGGAACCATTGATCTACAGGTATGTGGCTACTAAGAGTTGACAACAACCTGATGTCACATAATCAATAGTTTGTAAACCAAGTCATTGTGTTATGCCATAAACCAGGTTTTTTTTAGCTCACAAGAGCCAGATTCACACCTCAGGCTAACCTACAAACCAATCACTGATTTGAAAATATACATAGAGTCTTTTTAGATAGAGATGTTCTATGCATAGTATACACTAATAAAGTTATCAGCTATGACCTCTTCTGAATGGGGGCGAGATTTTAGTTCAGATCTCCTGAAACTGTCCCAGAACAAGACTGTAGTCTTCAGAAAACACCTCTTAGTTATGCTCCAGGATGTCCCGTATGATGTTGATCTGTATCTCATATGATTAGATCTGTAGAGTTTGACCTCCCGAACACTAGGGCAGGGGTCATCACGTCATCGTCATGTGACATATCATGACTTTTTCCCTCTTTGCTAAAACGGGGTTCTGCCCCAGCTATCAACCACCAAGAATGCAACACACACAAACTCCGAACACACTGTTGGTTTACTGCTGAAGGTCTACTAATGAACGTCTTAGTAGCCGTTTTAAATAAACATACATTTAAAGCAGTCTTTTTTCAAACACTGGCTGTTAATTCAACTTCATTAACAGCCAGCAAGAGTTCAAGAGATAATTGTCTCACTTCTGAAGAAACAAGCTTGCAGATAAGAGCAGTTCTTACAGTAGTTGGCAAAACTCCCAGAAATAAATGTGCAGGAAAAAGTCACGAGCTAGAACAAAGGCCGAACAGACTTGACTGGATGCAAAACACAATAATTAATCACCAACGTTGTTTCCTGCAATGTGATTGTGCGTGGTCATGACTTAAATAGGCTAAGGGTGTGGCCAATTAGCCCAAAGCCTTACTCCTGAGGAGACCTCCTCCTGAGTAACCATTCTTGCCTCTTGGCAGCTCTGCGTGCCCGTGCATTAAGAATAGGCTCCTCCTCTTCTTCCTCGTCAGTGATGGGAGCCTCTGGAGGTTCTGAAGGCCCTGGCTGCATCTCTGCCTCTGGCACAGAGTCCACACCAACCTCCTCACTGTCCAACTCGGGTACCAGCTGCATAGGCCGCTAGCGCATCACCACCACAGCCTCTTCGCTGTCGGAGTCCGCAACCAGCTGCACGGGTCGCCGGCGGGCCACAACACAGGGGTGTCAAATTCACGTCATGTTGTCACGTGACTCTTTGCTAAAACGGGGTGGGCATGGCCAGCGTGTGATGCATCCGGCCCGCGGGCTGTGAATTTGACACCCCTGCACTAGGGATTCATTTATCAGATTGTATCTTTATGTGTGAACCATGTTAATGCTTATTAACCACTGTTGAGCCTAATCACATTTTCAGTGAAAAATTGCTGAACATCAGATCTGAGCAATCATCCCTGCTTCATCTTTTCTGTAGACTTGGGCAAGGAAGACATTGTGGATTGATTTGCCTCAATGGGATGCTAGGAGGGTTCCAGTTCTTAAAGGGTCAACATCTCATGCAGTGTTTCCAATAGATGCCACTAGCAAGCATCTGAGCATCTTTTGGCGCCTGAATATTGGGACAAGCCCTGAATCAAAACAAACCAATATAACAGATTTGCATAAAAAAAAAAGTAGATTGGCAGAGTCGTATTTTTCGGAGTATAAGACGCACCTTAATTTTTGGGGAGGAAAATAAGAAAAAAAAAATTTCTGCCTCTGCCTACCAGCATCCATGGTATTCATCTGGCTAGCGTCCTGTCAGTGTGTGAGAGAGTTGAAGGCTGTTTGGAAACTGAAACAGTATTTGCTGTGTGAGCAACAAAGGAGACAGCAGGGAGCCTGGGCGTGGCTTAGCTCAATTCTTCTGAACTAAAGCTGCATGCTGTGCTGAGCTCTGAAACTAAAAGTGAAACTGAAACTCCTCTCCTCTGCTTGTGTTTTGCTTGTATTTACTACCACGTTGGAAAACCTGCTTTTGGTATTGTATATTTACTTCATGTGTTATATTACGGTATATATAAAGAGAAGTTATTGAATCCTGCTGAATCAGTTACTTGTGTGTGCTTTCTGGATGTGATTGCTGCTGAAAACTCTGACACGTCCTTGCAGCAAATAGCGAACAGCCAGGTCAGCTTCAGCACATTATTGCAGCCTGATTCAGCACGAGCAGCTGATTGGCAGGTGGATGGGCCTCCCGGAATCCCCCCAATCAGCTGTTCCAGGCTGCAGGGATTGCCACAGACCATCGCCACCTCCGTGCCTCGCTTTTTTGGCTACATTCGGTGTATAAGACGCACCCAAATTTTCACCCTCTTGGGGGGGGGAGTGCGTCTTATAGTCCGAAAAATATGGTAGTTTGCAAAATTCCATTCAAGGCTAGCTTCACACAAGCCATTGTTATAGCAACAATGCTACAATCCCTCCAAAGTTTTGCACAGCCCTCCTTTTAATGTCTAGAAGAGTTAAGTGATGTTAAAGCATACGAAAATGATCCTGTAGTCTGTATGTAATACAGGTAGTCCTTGACTTGTGACCACAATTGAGCCCAAAATTTCTATTGTTAAGTGAGACATTTGTTAAGCGAGTTTTGCCCCATTTTACGACCTTTCGTGCCTCAGTTGTCAAGTCAATCACTGCAGTTGATAAGTGAATAACTTGTTGTTGTTAAGTGAATCTGGCTTCCCCATTGACTTTGTTTGTCAGAAAGTCGCAAAAGGGGATCGCATGATCTTGGGACACAGCAGCGGTCATAAATATGAACCAGTTGCCATGCCTCTGAATTTTGATCACATGATCATGGGAATGCTGCAAAGGTCGTAACTGTGAAAAACGGTCATAAGTAACTTTTTAAATTGCCATCGTAACTTTCAACGGTCACCAAACGAGCTGTTGTAAATCAAGGACTACCTGTACATTTAGTTAATCATGCCTCCTATATCAGAGGTGGGTTCCTACTGGTTCTATCCGGTTCTTTAGAACCGTTAGTAAACCGGCGATGACGTCACGGAGCCGGTTCTATCGGTGTCTCCGTGGGTGCCGCCATCTTGGATTTTGCTTCTGCGCATGCGCAGAAGCTATTTTTTGATTGCTGCGGGGGCGCGCGTGCGTGCCCGGCGTGACCCTGAGCGAATCGGCAGCAAAAGGATCCAGAACCCACCCCTGTCCTATATGTGTGTTTGGATCAGCATATTAAATACTTTGGTAGCATCTAATACTTTGTACAATGCTAAACTAGAATATGGTTTGCTTGGATGAGAGAGTTCAGGGTATATGTGAATTCATCGCCTTCAGTTTGCAACCAGTAGCCTGTGTTGTGTGAATTCAAGTCAATTGTGGCCCTTAATAACCTTTGTTTATTAAGATGTGTGGGTTTTTTTATATATTTAATAACTTTGTTGCATAATTTCTATATTTAATCGGACGAATAATATGGACATTTTCTATATTTAAAAGGTTAACTCTCTTAACCCAGTGCTACATATTAACAATTATATTCTTTTTTTTTAACATTTTACAGAATTGTTAAAAACATTTAGTCCATTGGTAGAAAGGCTCGGATTTGATGAAAATTTTGTGGACATCACTGAATTGGTCGAAAAAAGACTGATAGAGTGGAAAAAAGCAACACTTCCTAACATCTCTGTTTCTGGTCATGTATATAATAATCAGAGTAAGTACTTTTTTTTTTAACCGCAATGTCATATTTGCACATCAGATCCAAGCCTTCGGGGTTTCTCCACCCAGTTGAAAGTTCAAGCCTTTGTCCCCACACCCCCAAGTTCATCACATGAACCAATCTTCATCTGGCAACTTGGTAGAACTCCCACCTCCTTCCGTGCAGGTGCAGGACAAAGGATGACCTTGACAATCTAGAAGGAATTTGTTGTGGCTACATGCAGACATCCCTCATGCAACAGCCCCTCCCAAATTCCCATAGCAAAGAATACATTTTAAACTAGCATAAAGTGTGGCAGGCCAAAGATCCAAAGAAAATGGCTTCGGCCTGACAGCTACATTGATAACACAAAGGACCTTTGCAGCATAGAATGACATTCAAGCTTGACATATAAATACAGGTAGTCCTCGACTTACAACAGTTCATTTAGTGACCGTTCAAAGTTACGACGGCACTGAAAAAAGCGACTTCTGACCATTTTTCACAGTTACGACGTTTGTAGCATCCCCATGATCATGTGATCAAACTTCAGATGCTTGGCAGCTGGTTCATACTTATGACCGTTGCTGTGTCCCAAAGGTCACGTGATCCCCCTTTTGTGACCTCCTGACAAGCAAAGTCAATGGGGAGTTCATTTAATAACCGGGTTATTAACTTATCAACTGCAGTGATTCACTTTACAGTTGTGACAAGAAAGGTCGTAAAATGGGGCAAACCTCAACAACTCTCACTTAACAACCGAAATGTCGGGCTCACTTGTAGTCGTAAGTCGAGGACTCTGTGTACATAGTGTTTGACTTGTAACCACTCATTTAGTAACCATTTAAAGTTACAGTGGCACTGAAAAAAATGACTTATGACGGGTCCTTGCACTTATGACCACTGCAGCATCACCACAGTCATGTGATGAACAATTGCAACCTTCCCCGCTGGCTTCAATGGGGGAAGTCAATGGGGGAAGCTGGATTCACTTAACAACTGTGCAATTTACTTAACAATTGGGGACGTAAGTCGAGGACTATTTGTACAGCCCTGTCTGATTGGGAGTAGCAAATCTGCTACTTACAATGGTTCTTTTTTTATTCATGATCGTGCTCGGTTTTAGTTGTTTGTCTTGTTAAACTCTACAGCAAATAAGCTACAGAGGTAGTCCTCGACTTACAACACTTCATTTAGCAACCGTTCAAAGTTACAACAGCACTGAAAAAATGTGACTTGTGACCGTTTTTCAAGCTTGCAACCATTGCAGCGTCCCCATAGTCACTTGGTCAAAATTCAGATCCTCGGCAACTGACTCATATTTATGACGGTTGCAGTGTCCCGGGGTCATGTGATCCCCTTTTGTGACCTTCTGACAAGGAAAGTCAATGGGGAATCCAGATTCACTTAACAACCGCGTTACTAATTTAACAACTGCAGTGATTCACTTAACAACTGTGACAAGAAAGGTCGTAAAAGGGATCAAAATTCACTTAACAAATGTTTCACTTAACCACAGAAATTTTGGGCTCAGTTGTGGTCGTACATTGAGGGCTACCTGTACATTTATTTATAAAATCATTTTGTCCCACTGTTTTGGTCATCAAAACGAGTGGTGCGGAGGCTTAGAGGTGGAGCTCTCACCTCACAATCAGGAGGCTGTGAGTTCGATCCTAGGTAGAGGCAGATATTTCTCTCTCTGGGCACGATGAGAATATCTCTGCTGAATATAACTCTGCATTGGCGACAGGAAGGGCATCCGGCCAGTAAACAGTCAGCTCCATTCAGTTGCCCAAGACTCCACCCCCGCAAGGGATTATGGGGTCATTAAAAGAAGATGATTTGGATATCAAAACAACCCCAGGGTAATGACAGTTCTTAAAAAGGTGAAGTTTTCTTTGAGTCAGAGTTTAGTTTCTGGAAACTTTTAGAGGTATGTCTGTGTTAAATGGACAGCAGTTCTGAAGTGGGTGGCCATTGCCTTCCTCCATGATATTTTTCCAACTTCCTGGTCTAATCCAGAGTCCTGGGATTTTCTATTAGCTTCCAAGAATTAACCAGCTTTGACCCTGTTCAGTGGCAAATGGCATCCTTATTTTTGGCACAGACTAGTCTATAAAGTGATCCAAAGATGAACTTCATAGAATAACAGAGTTGGAAGGGATCTTGGAGGTCATCTAGTCCAACCTCCTGCTCGAGCAGGAGACCCTATACCATTTCAGACAAATGGCTGTCCAGTCTCTTCTTGAAAACCTCCAGTGATGGGGCATCTACAACTTCTGAAGGCCCAGAAGTAACCCAGAATGGATGTTACTTCGCTTAGCAGAAACTTTCCTTAACTTTTCTTAAGGCTCCGTACCATAAATAAATAAAAGGGAAAACTTCAGCCCTGCTTTTAGCATCCCTGGAAAATCATACCTGTTTTAGAAAGCATGGACTCGGCCACAAAAAAGAATACCTATCCATTTCTATTTCATAATGCATTTGGATAACTCACGATTAGTATTTGTAAGCACGTCACTTCTATTGTCCGGTCATCCCATCAGGAGCTGCTCAGGTAGAACTGAAAACAGTATTTAAAGATGAGAATTCTATGCAAACTGGGGTTTTCTGTGAAAACTACAGCTTCTTGATTTCCCACTCAGCAAAGACCAGGGCTGCAGAAATTAGACTTCTGGGAATTAGTGGTCCCATTTCTAATTCATATTGCATTTCAATAACCCATGATTAGTGTTTGTAAGCATGTCACTTGTGTTGTCCATTTCCCACAGTTGGTATCCTGGTGGAGCAAAATGTTTTTCTTTAACGTGCAGTGTCTTGGGGGCTCCATAAGAAGGATAAATCCAAAGGGTCCTTGTTGCTCTCTGAGCTTGCTTGTTTTCTTGCAGATGTTTCATTACCCTAACTAGGTGACATCATCAGTGCTACCGGTAGTAAGGAGTGCTGTTTGCTGTCAGTTTATATTCTGGTGACTTGTCTGTCTATGTGGATGGGGTTAGGGTTAGAAAGAAAACTAGCAAGCTCAGAGAGCACCAAGGACCCCTCATTTCAACCCTGAACTATTCTCCTTTATTGGTGATGTGGCCCAGCAGAGCTAGCAGCAGAGTCAGACGAGGAGGAGATAGAGGGAGGGCCTGGGTCAGCTTTGGAGCCTTTGGAAGGCTCTGATAAGGAAACAGCAGCAGAGGCAGAGGCAGAACCAGGGCTTTCCGTCCTCCCCCAGGTGGAGAGGTAGCTGTCTTCAGGGCCTGAGCTGAGGGAGGGGGAGAAACAGATGGGGCCCAACCCAGATGCGCATATGCGTAGGGAGGAAAGGAGAGGAGAGCAAAGGAAAACAATAAGCTCTCAGGGAAAGGCAGATGTAGACACTAGCCAGCCCCTCCCTGGCTGGGAAATAAATAGGGGTTTTGGGAGGGGCCGGTTGTCATGGGCAACTGTTCGTTTCTAGTATACAGCAAGCAATTGGCTGAACCCAAGTTTGTTGGGACTAATTATGTTTGATTTTTTTTGTTTATCCACGTGAATAGACTGTTACTGCCCTGTTATAAAAAGGGGTTTGTTTTACTCGTGAGTAAATGGCTTATTGTTACTTGCGAAGGCTGGGTCAAAACAATTAGTAAGGATAAATCTGCCAGGTGATCTCTTAAGATTCCCCCCCCCCCTCTTTCCTTCACAGCTGTTGATTTCCATGACCCGATGCATGTAAGACTAGCTATGGGATCTCAGATTGCAGAGGAGATGAGAGATGCCATGTGCAGCAGGCTAGGGCTCACGGGCTGCGCAGGAGTGGCCACCAATAAGGTCCTCTCCAAGCTGGTCTCTGGGACCTTTAAACCAAATCAGCAGACAGTTCTTCTGCCTGAGAACAGGCAAAACCTGATGGGCAGCCTCGATCACATAAGGAAAATACCAGGTGAGTTGACCTTGAGTTTTGAAGATAAGATTGGACTGGACTTGAGAAATATTGTAGCTTTTTCAATATAGGCTTATTTACATTTGATACGTTACTATCTTCTAGATGAAATTAAGATAAGAACTGTTAAGGAATTGTGCAGAGTAACCTCTGCTTCTGAAGGCTTGCACAGTGAACCGTAATGTTGCAGTAGATATAAGTAATGATTCAGTCAATAAACAGATACAAAGTGTATATAAGTAGTTTACTTAAAGAAATAGCACAGTCCAAATAACAGTCCGAATCATACACGTTCAATCAGTCAGTATTCAGAAGTACAGTAGTCTTTTTACCAGCCTTTCTTTGTCTTAATCAGCAAACAAAGATTCTCTACTATCACAGATAGCTAGCTACACACAGAGCTTACTCTCAGACAGGAAGTCACTTCAGCAATGAATCAGCAAAAGAGAGAGAACTAACCATGTTCTCTAGCTCCCTCTTATGGCCGTTACTGCCAGTCAGAATGCACCAATGCATTTAAAGCAATATTACATATATACATTTAAACAGTGATTTGTGGCTTGTTTATATTAACCAACCCAACCGTTTGGACAGAGTCCTAACATGAACGTTTAATGAATACTGGGCTTTAATATGCACATTTTAAGATATGTTATGGATTGGTGTGATTTCTTTAAACTTAGAGGTGAGTGTATTGTTAATATCTCTACTAAAAGAAAATCAGAGGTCACTTTTGTTATATTTGTTCGATGTATTTTGTTAACTTGTTTTGTCACTCCCTTTCCCCTTTGTGTTAGTTTGTATTTTAATGTATGATGTTTTAAGTCCCACTTTAGGCATGAAAGCCATTGAGCCATGGTAGCGCAGTGGTTAGAAGGCAGTATTGCAGGCTAATTCTGCCGACTGCCAGCAGTACGATTCTCACCAGGCTCAAGGTTGACTCAACCTTCCATCCTTCTGAGGTCATTAAAGTGAGGACCCAGATTGTTGGGGGCAATATGCTGACTTTGTAAACAGCTTAGAGAGGGCTGTAAACCACTGTAAAGCGGTATATAAGTCTTAAGTGCAATTGCTATTGCTATTAAAACCTAATAAAGATATTATAATAAAAAAAGGAAAATACCAAGTAAGATGGGGAAACAAACAAACTTGTTTTGGCTTTGATACATGCATATAGGTGAAAGTAGAAAGCAGGCACCTTGCAGTTCTATATGAACTTCATTTTAGTGAAGTGATTTGTCTGGTAAGCTGCTGTAGCAAACTCTCTTTCTCGTGCAGGGATTGGCTTTAAAACAGCAAAGCGCCTCCTAAATCTTGGCCTCTGCACTGTGCAAGAACTCCAAGACTGTTCCCCTGAGATTCTGGAAAAAGAACTTGGAATTCCAGCTGCAAATCTCATCCAGAAGCTCAGTTGGGGAGAAGACCATTCTCCGGTCATCCCATCAGGAGCTCCTCAGGTAGAATTGAAAACAGTATCTAAAGACAAGAATTGCGCTATCCCTTATGTCTGAGAATTCTAGGCAAATTCTGGGGTTTGGCAGATGTGAAGACTACAGCTTCTTGATTTCTCACTCGGCAAAGATCAGGGTTGTATATATCAGATTTCAGAGAATTGATGGTCCCAATTCATCTGGAGAACTGGCCTGAGAAATTTTGTCCCATATAACTGAATGAACAGTTGCATTTCTCAGGAAGAGATCCTACATGCCCACATATTGGACTAAACAATTGTGCCTTGTTTAGTATGGGTTTAGTGGTTGCATGAACAAAGCTGTTGTGGGTTTACAAGCCATAGTTTATGACAATGCAAGGGGGCATAAGTGTTTTTTAAAATTGAAAGTTCCATTGATGTTTTTAACGACTGGCCGATGTGCCTTGATCTAGGACCTAGTATGCTGGGAAGGCAGTTATGGTTTATTCAATAAACCATAATTAAACCACAGCTTAGCATCATAAAACAGATCCCCTACACCTCCTTCTTTTAGAACATTGTATTTCAATAAGAACAGAGGATTAATCAGAAAAAAAATATGTTTGATGAATCCAATTCACTGTTTGAAATGCTGTAATATAATCTGATACTCTGAATTCTTGAAAAGGAAATTTGGGGTGCAGAAAAATCAACTGTGAATTTACAAATACATGAATGTCTGTTCTTTATGTGGCTTGTGCATTTACTGATCTAAATTATTACATTCATTGTTTTATTTTTAAACACCATACTACAGTCCCTCAGTGATGAGGACTCCTTTAAAAAGTGCTCTTCTGAAGCAGAAGTTAAGAAGAAAATTGAAGAATTGCTCACTAATCTTCTAGACAGGTGATTTTAACTTAAATAGTTCCACAATATTTGGGGTCTGAGCAAGGTTTTGAAACTGGAGGCTGCATTGTGTGAGTATATAAAATGGGTGGAACAGTGGCACAACGAGATCACAAGTAAATATTCAGTCCCTTCTTTAGTTATTTGCATATTAAACACTTCAGATTTACACACTTTCCTCACCAGTGGTTCCTTCTGGTGAGGTAGTAATCCTTTACCTCAGTTGGCTTGGCAGGAACATGAGAAAGGATCACCTGCAAATCCTCAAAACAATGTAAACTTCTGTTCTGGGAGGGGGGGGGGGCGTCTCCATATTTCTTGAGCTATGGCACAGACCATGATGGGAGGGAATTATACCCGGCATGTACCAGTTCAAGGAAGCCAAAATTAAACTATAGCAATAGCATTTAGACTTACAGTATATACCGCTTCACAGTGCTTTACAGCCCTCTCTAAGCGGTTTCCCGAGTCAGCATATTGCCCCCAACAATCTGGGTCCTCATTTTACCAAACTTGGAAAGGATAGAAGGCTGAGTCAACATTGAGCTGGTCAGGATCGAAGGAATCAAACAACTGGCAATGTGAACAGAGTTAGCCTGCAATACTGCATTCTAACCATTGCCTCATTCACCGCTCCACAATCTAATGATCTTCCTTACTGCTCCCTTTGTTCTACAAATTGCTCGTTTAAGAGGTTATACTTGGTGAATTGCCAATTTGTATAAATGATTGACATAGATTACCTTTCTAGATGGGGAGGAAATACTTCTCCGTTTCTTGAGCCAGGCCAGACTGAAATATAGAAACGGTGGACACGTTGGTTGTTGATGGCTCCATGTTTTCAACAGGTTGTACAAAGATGGCAGAAAGCCCCATACCATCAGATTAACCATCCGCCAGTATTCTGCTACCAATAAATGGTTTAATCGAGAGAGCCGTCAATGTCCAGTTCCATCTCACTTGGTCAAGAGGATCGGTTCAGGTAATTGTGTCTCATGAGCCTTAATTTCCTCCTTTGACTTGATGTCCAAGAGAGTTCATGAATATATTGCTTTCCCCCCCCCCCTCTCTTTCTCATTCACATAACATGCAACATTGGACTAAGTATATCAACTTCTCTAATTGGCCCCCTCCAAATTTCTTAGGATTGCAACTCCCAACATTGCTAAGACCCTACTGTCTTGGAATTCTGGGAGTTGTAGTTCCATCCTATCTAGTGGGTTGCAAATTGCCCATTGAACAAGTTTGCCCATTTGAAGCAAAATTGCCCATTTGAAGCAGATTTCCATGTTACTCCTTTGTGCATCACCCCAGATCTTCAGCTGATGCTCCAAGGAAGAGTGAGATACTACTACGGGAAGCCCATTCCCTTATTTTATGAAGCCTTGTCCCAAATCCTCATCATTGTCCTTGCCTCTATCTATCAGCTTTTTTCTTCTCAAGTTCACTGTCTCTTTGTCCATGGACATCCTTCAATGTCTTCTCCATCTTTTCAATCCCGGCCAACCTGAATGCTTTCCTTCACAGAAACTAGATCAGCCTGCTTGCTTGCTAGGGAATGTCAATTCTTAAGCTCCTTAAGCTTGGAGAACAAGAATTCAGTTTGTCATGTGCCAGCAAGTTCCCAGTTATTTGGAGCTTGGAAATAATCACTACTCAAAGGCATTCATTGTTAGTCACCATCTTCCCAGGGCGATTCTTACAGGTTGGAGTTCTTTGCTGATTTCAGAGTGTTGATGTCCCAGCTATTTCTTGCCTTTTAATGTCACCATTGAGGAGTCCTTGGTGGTCTCTGAGCTTACAGACATCGCATTACCCAAACTAGGTAACATCATCAGTGCACTAGCAAGAAAACAACCAACTTCAGAGGGCACTCATTTCAACCCTGAGCTACAAATATTCTTCTTTATTGGTAATTTCATCAATGCCTAAAAATCCCACCAATTTCTGCATTTCTCCATTCCTTTGTTATCCAGAGTTGGATTATTATTTATTTGTTTGTTTGTTTTCTTCTTGAGTAAGAGTCTGCTTACGTGATTTTTTTCCCTCCATAATTTATTTCCAGGAGATACCAGTGTAAAGGCTCACCTCGTTTCCATTCTTATGAAACTGTTTCGAAAGATGATCAATGTTGAGGTTCCATTTCACCTGACCTTACTGAACATCTGCTTTTCCAATCTTAAGGACCCACCAGCTTCTTCCAAGGAGTCTATTCAGTTTTATTTGAGTCAGTCGTCACCTCCTTTAAGCTCCAGCAAAGTTTTTCACGTAAGTGCGACACTTCTTAATATACACAGAGTCCTTGACTTGCAACCATTTGTTTAGTATGGTTCAAAATTACAACAACACTGAAAATAGTGACTTACGACAGGTCCTCAAACTTATGACTGTTGCAGCATCCTCACAGTCACATGATCAAATATCGGACACTCAGCAACCAGCATGTTATTACTGCCAGGGCAGGGGTCAGCAACCTGTGGCTCTGGAGCCAAATGTGGCTCTTTCATCCCTCTGCTGCAGCTCCTTGTTGCCAGTTGGCTGCACAATTGATAGGGCTTTTGGTTAGGACAGGTAGAGGAAAAAGCACACCGCGCTAGGTGGAGACTCTATGGTGGGGGAACTGGACTTCCAGTCAGCAGAAAAAAGAGGACGCCACGCTAGGAGGAGACTCTATGGTGGGGGAACCGTACTTCCAGTTGGCTCCAGAATTGAACAGGGGGCTTCCAATTAGGACCTTTGTGGCTCTTTGAGTGTTTAAGGTTGCTGACCCCTGCCCCAGGGTAATGTGATCACCACATGCACACCTTCTCAGTCAGCTTCTGACAAGCAAAGTCAGTGAGGAAACCAGATTTAACAGCTTAATCAGCTGTGTGAATTCTCTGAACCACTGCAGTCTTTTGCTTAACAAACATGGCCAAAGAGGTAATAAAATCAGACGTGATTCATTTAACAACCACCTTGCTTAGTAATAGAAATTCTGGTCCCAATTGTGTTCGTAAATCAAAGGTTATTGTAGATATTACAGAGCCTCCCTCTGTGGAATGAGGTACCCCTGAAACCAAAATGGCCTCTATCCTGCTGGTATGGCAGAGGGCCTTGAACACCCGGCTCTTCACCCAGGCCTTTGGCAACCACGATTTGAGCTCATTCTGGGCAGTGGTGAAATCCAATTTTTTTTACTACTGGTCCTGTGGGTGTGGCTTGGTGGGCATGATGTGGCTTGGTGGGAGTGGCAGGGGAAGGATACTGCAAAATCCCCATTCCCTCCCCACTCTGGGGCCAGCCAGAAGTGGTATTTGCCAGTTCTCCGAACTACTCAAAATTTCCACTACCGGTTCTCCAGAACCTGTCAGAACCTGCTGGATTTCACCCCTGCTTCTGGGTAATTTTGCTATGTTCATGTTGCCCAGTTCTTGCCATCTGTTGTTCCTCATTTTTTACTACAGCTAGTCCTCAACTCAACAACCGCAATTGAGCCCAAAATTTCTATTGCTAAGTGAGACAGTTGTTAAGTGAAATTTGTCACATTGTATGACCTTACTTGCCACAGTTATTAAGTGAATCACTGCTGTTGTTAAGTTAGCAACATGGTCGTTAAGTGAATCTGGCTTCCCCATTGACTTTGCTCATTAGAAGGTCGCCAAAGGGGATCCCATGACAGTGACGGCTACCATGAGAGCTCATTATGTAATAATTGGATAAACTGTATTAAAAATATCTTGATTATCAGGCTTGTTTGTCTATCTGTCTCCAACCAGAATTAACTGAGGTGGATGGATTGGTTTGCTCCTAGTCCGTGACACTTTTACAGATGTTCATGTCTGTTTCTTCCCACTTTTGGATTAATGTGCATTAAAAAATACAAGAGTATTTGAATACATATATTCAAACACAGAGATACTATGAGAGGGATCCACAATTTATCATGCATATATGATTGTAGAAAAACGAGTGGTGAGGTGGCCTAGAGGTGGAGCTCTTTCCTCACAATCAGGAGGCTGTGAGTTCGATCCTAGGTAGAGGCAGATATTTCTCTGTCTGGGCATGTTGAGAATATATCTGCTGAATATAACTCCGCATTGGTGACAGGAAGGGCATCCGGCCAGTAAACACTCAGCTCCATTCAGTTGCCCAGACTCTACCCTGCAAGGGATTATGGGGACGTTAAAAGGAGATGATGATATGATTGTAGAACAATTCTCTCTTGTATGTAGTTTAAAAGAGTTCTCATTTGCCATGTAGACAACAGAAGACAGAAACTCAGAAAACACGAGGATGGAACATCAAGGGGAAGACAGTGATGTTTTATCAGGAGAGAGAAACACAAGATGTGTCCAATCTCAGCTCCACACTCCTTGTCTGCCAACAGCAAGTGATCTTCAACGCCCAAGTCCACTACTTCCTGCTGGAATAGATTACGATGTGTTCAACCAGCTTCCAAGTGACATTAAGGAGGAAATAATCTCTAGCCAAAAGAAGGTTAGGGATTGCACAGAGACTTTGTGGAGCCATGGAGGATCTGAACTAGCGAAAAACCCGCCGTGCCATCCAAAAGCCAAAATAAGCTCCATTTCCTTACATTCTGGAGACCATGGTCAAAGTACTAGAACTCTGGCATTTTCTGGCATTGCACCCACAAATGAAGAACTACCACTAGAAAGGCAAAACCCCCATGGAGAAGGTTCTTCCCAAAATCATTCAAGCCAAGGATCAAAAGTGGCCCTTCCTCCTTCTGTAGACCCCAAAACGTTTTCTGAGCTGCCTGCAGAGATGCAGAAAGAACTGCTGACCGAATGGAAGAGTCAAAAGTGTGTTTCCAAAATGGACGTCAGCAAAGTTGTGACGCTTAAAGGAACCAAGAAAGGACAGACGTCATCTCCAGGGTCAAATAGTTTACTACGCTATTTCAAACCAAGATGACTATAATTTGGTGGAAAGACTATGCTTGCAGATGAATTATGGATCTGGAGATAGAGCCTTCCTTCAGCCAAAGGTGGCTAAGGTGATACTGTTTAAGAAAATGGGGGAAGTTTCTTTTTAATGCATCGGTATAACTTCCTCTCCAGATATTATATTTTCAAAGAATAGCTATCCAGGATAACTTAAAATCAATTTGGCTGGGAAATTTGACAACTGTCACTCCAAATATATTGTAAATATATCAGAGTGGGAAAGCAAAGTTCATATGTGCACATATTTGCAAATGAAACAGACCTCCCGTACAATTTTGACACTTAGGTTCCTGAGCATGGAAATGGTTTACCACCTAAAATAAATGTCCCTTAAAATTTGAAGAATATGTAGAGGCAAGGGAAAGGATGTTGAAATACAAACATTACTGCAGTCGCAGTAATTTTTCTCCATTTCCTTAGTCATAGAGGCTAGGGCACCATCCTGGTCTACTTTGATTCGTGTAGACTTCTAATTGCTAGCATTCTTAGCGACGGCCATACTGGATTGAGAATCCTGGGAGTTGCAGTCCAGATACCTTAAAGTTGCTCAGGTTGAGAAACACTGCTAGAGGGTTACATATTCTTGCCAATGGAAGAACAATAGCAATAGCAATAGCAATAGCACTTATATACTGCTTTAACAGTGCTTTACAGCCCTCTCTAAGTGGTTTACAGAGTCAGCATATTGCCCCTAACAATCTGGGTCCTCATTTTACCGACCTCCGAAGGATGGAAGGCTGAGTCTGTTCTGACCTAGCCTTCACAAAAGCACGAAACAGACTCCTTCTCCCGACAAAACCCCTTTGCAAAGTCCCGGCAAACAGTCTTTCAAGGGTGAATTGCAACCACACACCTTATCAGTCCTTGGAGAGTTGCCAGGCCGATATCTTCCAGGCATAACGCTGTACAAGGAAATACTTGGCAAGGAGTCTCTGTGAGGCACAACTCAGATAAGCAATTCTTCACACTAATAGTGAACTAATTGTCTCCTGCAAACACCACTCCCCTTTGGCTCCTATTTATTCCCTATGGGAGGGGCCATTCAGCGTCCCTTGTGCCTTTACTCCCGAGTCGACCTCTGTTCCTTAATTGTTCCCTTCTTCTGACAGCTCTGCGCATGCGCACATCGGGAACAGGCTCCAGCTGTTCTTCAGCCCCACTTATCTCCGACTCCGAAGGTAGCTGATAACTGTCGGACGACCCTGGCCCCATCTCTGCCTCTGATGCAGAGCACTCATCAGAGCCTTCCCTAGACTGCAGGACTGGCCCATATTCCTCCCCAACCTCCTCACTGTCCGAGATTATCGCCAACTCCACTGGTGGGCCACAACAGAGTCAACCTTGAGCCTGGTGAGATTTGAACTGCCAAATTGCAGGCAGCTGGCAGTCAGCAGAAGTAGCCTGCAGTACTGCACTCTAACCACTGCACTACAAGCAGAGTGAGGCCATAGACCTGAGAATACATGTAATCCTCCAGATTAGAGAGCCTTTTTTTTGGTCTTGGCTCCCCCTCCCAAAATGGTTGTGCCACTTCAAGAAGCATTTTAGAAAGCAAATGCGAGGCTGAGAAGAAGTCAATTGTTAAGTATTTGGGGGGAAACCATAGAAATGGCAGTTAGATCAGTCTTCAGAAAGCCTAGATATTCTTCTCCATGGTTTGGTTGATCAGTAAATCTGCTTCCAGCTGCATTTCAAGACCAGCAGCCAGGAAAGAGCAGAGTGGCTAGAAATATGAAATATGAATGGTGGACATAAGCAAATTAGAGAGAATCTGGTGATAAATAAGAAAAAGGGGAAGAAGAGAGACCTTTTCCACTGCCAATGCTAAGCTCTTGATCACTTCCCCAAGTTAAAACATAGCCTTAGACATGGAAAAGGTGTCCATGTTTCTCACATAAGTGGGAATTTGAATTCAAGGAAGGTATTTGGTTTTGGCTTTTTGTCCTGGGCACCTGGAAGAGTAGAAACATGCAGCAAATCTGTTTCATTTTCTCTTCTAATGTAGTGTAAAGCTTATCAGATCCTCCTCTTCGATTTTATGCTCTTTAGGTAACCTTGAAGCAAGGAGAAATTTTAGTCGCATCTACTCCTATCTGAGGTTTTTGGCTACCTGAAAAGCCACACCGTGGCCAGAGTGTGTCTTACATGAATGCTGTCGGCCCTGAATTTGGATGTCGTTATAGGTAGTCCTCAACTTAGGACTGTGATTAAGTCAGGGGTGGGCTGCTGGGGGTTAGCAGGGGTTCAGGAGAACCTCTAGCTAAGATTCTGTGCAGTTCGGAGAACCCCCAAATCCCACTCCTGGCTGGCCCCGCCCACCCCGCCCCTCCAGGAGTCCCCATGCAGCCTGTTTGGGATGCAGGTAAGTGCAGGGTGCACGCAGAGGCTCGGGGAGGGCGAAAAACGGGCCTACCGGAAGTTTGGGAAGGCTGGAAACGGGCCTGTTTCCGGCCTCCAGAGGGCCTCTGGAGCCTGGGGAGGCCATTTTCGCAAAAACGCCCCCCCCTTGCCGTGGTGCAGGAGGCTGACTAGGCCACACCCACCCAGCAACCGGGCAGAGAACCCCTTGCTAAAATTTTTGAAGCCCACCCCTGGATTAAGCCCACAATTTCAGTTGTAAGTCGTGACGGTTCTTAAGCGGGTCACCCCAGGGCCGTGTCCAATTTTACAACCTTCTCTGCAATGGTCATTATGTGAATGCAGTACCGTAGTTGTAAAGCGAAGACTGATCATTAAGCAAGTCCATTGTTTACTCTGGGGCATTTTTTGTGTGTGCCAGAAACCAAAAGTAAATGCCTAATTAGCTTAACGACCACTGGGTTCACACACTGTCGCAAGAAAGATTGTAAAATCAGTCATGGTCACCTGGTGACCATTTAACAACTGGCACGACTTAAATTCAAGTTCAATTACGGTCATAAATCAAGGACTTGTGATGCCTTTAATCCAGCGGTTCTCAACCTGTGGGTCGCGACCCCTTTGGGGGTCAAACGACCCTTTCACAGGGGTCGCCGCGCGCGCTAGCCCGCCATCTTGGTGCCACCATCAGCAGGGGTGAAATGCTCCCGGTTCGGGCGTGCCTGCGGGTCGCCAGACAGCCGGTAGCGACGGAAGCGGGAGACCGCCCACCCGCCCGGATGCCGCCATTTGGGTTCTTTTACCCTCTGTGCATGCGCAGAACGCTTTGCGCATGCGCAGAGGGTAAAAGAACCCAAATGGCGGCGGCCGGGGGGGTGGGCAAAGTC
>QLTV01001159.1:300659-327783 GCA_003457575.1 Thermophis baileyi | reverse complement strand
GAAAAATTGAAAAAAATGCTACATTAGCACTTTTTTGTCTTTTTAAGATTGAAAGTCATTCTGTTACTTTAGGAACATAAAATATGACTATTGACAATTTGACTTGGCATAAAATTATCACAACTAGCATATTAAAAATATAGGGTTGTAAACTCTTACCTTTTTAAATTAAGTATATACTTTCAGGTCCTTTTTGTTGCTCTGTATTTTCTTCCAATGCTTTTGAGGCCTAGTGAAGAGGACAGAACAAACCAAACACACCCACTAACATGCAAAAGCAAAACTGAAACCTTTTTCTTGTTACAATAGCAGCACCTCCTAAAGGAAGAAATGCATACTGTTCTTGCAGTGGAGGGTTCAGTTTGTTACCTAGGACTTGCTTGGCCTCACTCAGTGCACAGAAATTAGAATAATCTGATATCATACATTTTTTTTTAGAAATGATTTGGAAAATATTTGAACACCCTGTCTTAAAATATTTTATTCATCATGTTAAAATAAAATATTCCACAATGTTTTTTTTTCTTTTTTCAATTTTTCCAATTTTTTGGAAAAAAACAAAAAAGCCTTCAGGAAAAAAACGGGAAAAAAACCGTTTTTTTCCCAAATTTTTCCGGTTTTTTTCCGGGCCTTCACATCTCTAATGTTCACACATGTCTAACTTGGTTATTGAATTAATCCATATTTACATGGGTATTTTCATTAAACACTAAAACATAAAGTAACAAATAGGTTAGGTTTCCTAACCATGAGAACAATTAACCAGTGGAACAATTTGCCTTCAGAAGTTGTGGGTGCTTCATTACTGGAAACTTTTAAGAAGAGACTGGATAACCATTTATCTGGAATGGTATAGAGCAATGGTATACGTCACAGCGGCGTCACGTGACGTATTGAGACTTTTTCCCCCTTCACTAAACCGGGCGTGGGCGTGGCCAGCACATGATGCATCCAGCCCATGGGCCGGGAGTTTGACAGCCCTGGTATAGAGTCTCCTGCTTGAATAGGTGGTTGGACTAGAAGATCTCCTAGGCAGGGGTGGGATTCAGATGGTTCGGACCGGTTTGGGTGAGCCGGATACTAATTTTACATCTGGTTCACCGAACCGGTAGTTGCAAGGACTGGCTGACCCCGCACGCCCCACCCCTCCCAGGAGTCTCCACGCGGCCTGTTTTGGATACAATGTAAGTGCAGGGCCCACATGGAGGCTCTGGGAGGGCGAAAAATGGGCCTCCCGGAAGTTCTGGAAGTCTGGAAATGGGCCTGTTTTCGGCCTCCAGAGGGCTTCTGGAGCCTGGGGGAGGCCGTTTCCGCCCTCCCGGAGGCTCAAGAAAAGCCTCCGGAGCCCGGGAGGGCAAAAAACGGGCCTCCCGGAAGTCTGGAAACGGGCCCATTTCCGGCCTCCGGACAGCCTTCGGAGCCTGGGGGAGGAGGTTTTCGCCCTCCCAGAGGCTCGAGGAAAGCCTCCGGAGCTTGGGGAGGGTGAAAACGCCCCCCCTGCTGTGGTGCAGGAGGCCAAGTAGGCCACGCCCACCATGGCCTCACCCACCCAGCAACTGGGCAGAGAACCGGTTGCTGAATTTTTTGAATCCCACCCCTGCTCCTAGTTCCTTTCCAACTCTATTATTCTGTTTTCTGTCATTCACACCAATATTTTTAAACATTGGCAAATTTAAAATGTGTGAATTTCAACTCCCAGAATTCCCCAGCTAGAATGCTGGCTGGGAAATTCCGGAAGTTGAAGTCCACATATCTTAAAGTTGTCAGGGTTGGAAAACACTGCATTATACTCCCAAAATGGAGAAGGAGCAGGCTTTTCAGGATCATAGTGGTATGTCTACACAGATATTAGATTTAAACAGACTCTGCATATTGTGCAAACATAGGCAAATTGTCTCTTTTCATATCTATGGAGATTCTCAATCTTCCTGGTCACGGTTGTCCCAAAGGTGCTTTTCCAAGAGGCAACTGGACTTTCTTGTTTTTTCTTTGAAGATGTTTCACTTCTCATCCAAGAAACTTCTTCAGCTCTGACTGGATGGTGGGGAATGGAAGGATTTATACTCCTTGCAGACAGCTGGTCATTTGCATTCTTTTGGAGAGTCGTTGAGGCCACTTGGTTTGTCTATGTATTCAGGGTCACCTGAGTAGTGCAAATGGGTGTGGAGACTTCTTGGAACTGCTGAAAGGACTGTGTTATGGAGCTGTGTTTTCTGCAGGATGTTTTCTGCCCTGTGTCCCTTCTCCATCTTAAACTGAAGTGCAAATGGTTCCTGTAGTCTGCAAGTCTGCAAGTTTTCTGGAAATCTGTTCATACTCCCATACCATTCGAGGATGTTCATCCCAAAGTGCATAGCTAAATGTTTATGGAGATTCTCAATCATCCAGGTCATGGTTGTCCCAAAGGTGTTTTTTCAAGAGGCAACTGGACTTTCTTGTTTTTTTCATGTAACATGATAGTATATAGATGATTTTAATGAAACAGCCAACCAATTATGCACTTCAATCACAAGGTGAAAGAAAATAGACAAAGGACCTACTTCACGCCTAGCCACAATTTTTTTAAACTATGTTTGATAAATATATAGATGAACCCAAAAAGTTAAGACAAGTTAACAAAACCAAATACATCATATTGTAGTTTTGCATAATGTTGAAATGCAGCTTTGGTTTTCCATTTTATCCTAAAGTGCATATTTTTCTTGCACAGACTTCCAACTGTGGACTTCAACTCCCAGAATTCCTGAACCAGCATGGCTGGCTCAGGAATTCTGGGAGCTGAAGTCCATAAGTCATAAAAGGGCCATTGTTCCTCACCCCTGCTGTAGTGGTATGGGGCAGTGACCTTGGGAAACAGGAGGAGGAGCTATAGACTAGATAATCATCATGCAAAAGGTATTTTAGGCCAGAGTGGACCTTTCCCTAGGTTTCCAGATAATAAAAGGAAAAGAGGGAGCAAAAAATTTCAGTTTTAAAAATTTTGTTACTGTACAGTTACAATAAAAATAGAGCTAGTACTCATAGTTGAACACTCTTCCCCAGACTACCTCGAAAGGCTAATGGAGGCTAACCATTGAGTGCCAGAAGGTTTGCTATCTATATCAGAAATAGGGAACTCTGGCCCTTTTAGGACTTGTGGACTTCAACTCCCAGAATTCCTGAGCCAGCCATGCTGGCTCAGGAATTCTGGGAGTTGAAGTCTACAAGTCATAGAAGCAATAGTTCCCCACCTCTAATTTATATCCTCAAATAACACCCCAGTCAGCTAATTGTTGTCTTGTGTTTCAGTTCCCCTAGAAACAGCTATGAAAAAGACATAATCTGCTAAATGCTAAATTGCAGCTGCTTTTCCTTATCTCACTGAATCACCTGGTCAATTTTTTCTACAATTTTATACGTCTGCAACGATTTGTCCCACTTGCTGCGATACTCAGGCCGGTAAACAAAAGGGAATAATTTGTTGGGCGGTATCTCCAGCGACACTTCAGTCCGGTATCTGGAAACAAATATTTCAGGGTTAATTGAAACGAGGATGATTGCCAATGCATCTCTGAGGAAAAGTCTTTCTAAATTCTCTAGGGATAATGTCAGGGTTCCGACAGATGCCCTAATTAACTCATGAGCCTCGAGCCAAGTTTCAAAAGAAATCCAGTTATTTATTAGGAGCAACATGTCAGCAACTACCAAGTCAACTCTGCCACACGTAATTTACAGCTCAATTCTGACCCTGTTTCTCCCCTCCTCTCAGGCTGTGTCATAAATCACATTCTCCAATGAGGCACTTTCGCGGGCTGTAGAAAACACGCCTCATAGGCCGGCTCTGGTAATCTGAAATCCAACCTTGAGGAAGATATGCGTGGAATGTGCTTTTGAACGTGCTCCCGAACTGCTCTGTCAGTTCTCTCCCCCCCCCCTTCCTGCCCATGGCAACTCGAGAGCAGACCAGAAATGCTTTGCGAGTTGACAGATAAATTGTCGTGGGGGAAGAAAGTGTTTTGGGGGATTTTGTATGCCCCTTCTGTTAAGAGTGAGAGCTGCTAAAGAGTTGGGAGGCATATGCACTCAATAAATAAATGTATTATTTTGTGGTTGATTGCACCGTCAGCCAGATGCTGTAAACCAGAGATCCCAAACCTTTCTGGCTTTGTGGCCTGGTGAGGGGGCCCTGGTTCCAAGCAGGCCACAGCCCCGGGGGTTGGGGACTCCTCTTTTATACTGCATTTGGCATTTTTTGTCCAACTATCAAGTCCTTCTCAAGGACCTGGGTTCTGTACTTGTTACCAAGAAGGAGAAACAAGGAAAAAGAAATTTTTGAGGCTGGAATGAAAGAAGAACTCTTTTCTAAATCTAAACAGGATAAATGATGGAAAGCAGCTTTGTTATTTTTTCTTCTTCTTCCCACAACCAATTCCCACAATCAAAAAGAAGGAAGCTAAATAGATCAGCTCCAAAATATTAGCCCTTACAGGTAGTCCTCGACTTACGACCACAACTGAGTCCCAAATTTCTGTTGCTAAGCAAGACAGTTCTTAAGTGAGTTTTGCCTCATTTTACGGCCTTCCTTGCCACAGCTGTTAAGTGAATCACTGCAGTTGTTAAGTGAATCTGGCTGCCCTATTGACTTTGTGCTTGTCAGGTCACAAAAGGGGATTACATGACCCCGGGACGCTGAAACCATCAAAGAGAAAGAGAACAGATCAGTTTCCGCTCATATTATGCCATATAGATGATCCTCGATTTACAACCATTCATTCAGTGACTGCGCAAAGTTACAATGACACTGAAAAATGTGGTATATGAGTCTTTCACACTTACAACCATTACACCAGTCACGTGATCAAACTTCAGACACTTGGCAACTGGATCACATTTATGATGGTTACAGAACCCTAGGGCCGTGATGGCGAACCTATGGCAAGCGTGCCAGAGGTGGCACGCAGAGCTCTCTCTGTGGGCACGCACGTCGTTGCCAGCTGCTCTTCTGATTTCCGGCATGCCAGCTGGTCTTTGCGGGTGCCAGAGTGCCAGAAAACGGCCTGAAAATGGCCAAAAACCAGGCCATGTTTCGGGGCCGTTTTTCGGGCCATTTTTCGGGCCATTTTCAGGCCGTTCTTTGGCCGTTTTTGGCCCAAAAGACAGCCTGAAAAACAGCCTGAAAACAGCCCGAAAACAGCCAAAAAACAAACCGGAACGTGCGTGTATGTGCGTGCATGTGCGTGTGCCGGCCAGCTGGTCTTTGGATTTCCGGTGCTCCAGCACACGCACATGCACGCACATGCACGCACATACACGCACGTTCCGGTTTCGGCACTCGGTCCCGAAAAGGTCCACCATCACTGCCCTAGGGTCACGTGATCCCCTTTTTTGCAACTTGCTGACTAGCAAAGTCAACGGGGAAGCCAGATTCACTTAATAACCGTGATACTAACAATTATAGTGATTCACTTAACAGCTGCAACAAGACAGGTCCTAAAAAGGGGCAAAACTCAATTCACAACTGTACTCCAATCGCCGGCCATCAACACACCAATCAACCAATAGGAAGGCACCACATAAATATGACGCATAGAATATCCAAAGCACACCTCCTGGTGGGAGAGAAGTTCCCTGAGGATGGGCTCCAGCACGAGTCCGAAAGCTCGGAAGATTAAACTTCTGGTCCCAGGTAACTGACCCAGATTGGGTCTTGCAATATTAATAACTGTCCCAAATGTGCTTTTTCAGGAGACAACTGGACTTTCTTATTATTTTTTTTCTTTGAAGATGTTTCACTTCTCATCCAAGAAGCTTCTTCAGCTCTGACTGGATGGTGGGGAATGGAAGGATTTATACTCCTTGCAGACAGCTGGTCATTTGCATACTTTTAAAGAGTCATTGAGGCCACTTGGAGGTTTATAGCACTTAGATAGCAATAGCACTTAGACATATATCGCTTTACAGTGCTTTACAGCCCTCTCTAAGCGGTTCACAGAGTCAGCATATTGCCCCCAACAATCTGGGTCCTCATTTTACCCACCTCGGAAGTATGGAAGGCTGAGTCAACCTTGAGCTGGTGAGATTTGAACCTCCGAACTGCAGCTAGCAGTCAGCTGAAGTAGCCTGCAGTACTGCACTCTAACCACTGCGCCACCTCGGCTCTCTTATCTGTGTCCTCAGGGTCACCTGAGTAGTGCAAATAGGTGTGGAGACTTCTTGGCTGCATGATGTTTTCTGCCCTGTGTCCCTTCACTGTTGAAGACAGGCACAAGCTGCTGGGGATGAGTCTGTGTTGCCTGCATCTCAAACTGAAGCACAAATGGTTCCAGTAGTCTGCAATATTTCTGGAAATCGATTCATATTCCCGCACCATTCGAAGAGTGTTCATCCCAAAGGCTAAGTGTCTATGGAGATTCTCAGTCCTCCAGGTTCATGGTTGTCCCAAAGGTGCTTTTTCAGGAGGCATCTGAAAAAGCACCTTTGGGACAACCATAACCTGGATGACTGAGAATCTCCATAGACTATTAAGAACTGCCTTGCTTAGCAACAGAAATTTGGGGCTCAATTGTGGTCGTAAGTCAAGGACTACCTGTACTTAGTTTCATGAGATAGTTGACTCCTCAGCTGACGAAGATGTCAAATCACGGCCCCTCCCTTTGATTCATACAAGTAGTATGTATCCTATTATACTATGTCTATTTATGAATGCAGTTCATAAATAGCTGTTCTCAGAATGGAGAAACCTCTTTCAAAGTATTCTGCTTGTTGATGCTGCTTTTCAGAGCTCTGGTGGGTAACCAAATGCACTGGAAGCAAAAGTGATACTTACAGGAGTCCTGGAAATTCTGTTGAAGGTTTGGCCAGGACATCCATATGTTTCTCAAATAGAGAAGAAAGGGAACAGGAATTAACCATTCTGTCTTTCTGCAATATCCGTATAATTTTAACTGCATAAAGTATTGTTCTATTCCTACTAGCAAAACTATGTACTCTGCAAGGAAACTTATTCCTAAATAAATACATATGCTGAATAAAAGGAACCAGTGGCATTTCGAGAACTGTGAATTACAACTCCAGGTGCCTCTCATTTTAATTGCCCGTTTGGCCCAAATAATTTATTGAACAAAGCTTTCTGTATTTTTTTTATAAGTAACCATCTCCTGCCTAGGAGTGTCTATGGAGATTCTCAGTCATCCAGGTCATGGTTGTCCCAAAGGTGCTTTTTCAAAAAGCAACTGGACTTTGTTTTTCCTTGAAGACATTTCACTTCTCATCCTAGAAGCTTCTTCAGTTCTGGAGAACTGAAGAAACCGAAGAAACTTCTTGGATAAGAAGCGAAACGTCTTCAAGGTTACAACAAAGTCCAGTTGCCTTTTGAAAAGGCACCTTTGGGACATCCTGCCTAGGAGGGTATCTCTGTGCTCTAACACCTTCTTTTTTGTTTTATTTGCAAGGGACAACTAGTTCAAATAAGGCAATCATAGATCATTTTCTTACCGTAGATTTTACCACTTTCCATCCTTCTGTATCATGGAGATAGAAAAAAACTTTTGCGGAGACCTCTTCAGCATTTTTCTTATAATCCATCTAACTGGGAAGATATGAAAGCAATGCGTGTATCAATGGCATGGGATATCCCAACAGCAGCAGAGAAAAATAAGAGATTTTCTCTCCTGTGTTCCTTCAAAGGATTTCTATTCAAAGTTTTTAAGCAAAAGTGTGCAATAGCACACACAGAAACACACACACACACCAGGGATGGGTTCTAACTTACCTTGCTGCCGGTTCGCTTCCTCCCCCCCGCGCGCGCATGCACAGTAAAAATAAATAAATAAATAAAAATAAATTTAAAAAGCCAAAAACAAGATGGCAACGCATGCGCAGTGCCAGAAACTCGGCTTCTGTGCATGCGCAGAAGAAAAATAATAATAAAAACATTCAAAAAAATTCAAAAATATTAAAAAAAAAGATGGCAGTGCCCACGGACCGGCACCGACCGAACCGGATCGGTGATGTCATCATGACGTCCCCAGTGGGTCGCTACCGGTTTGGGCGAACCAGTCCGAACCGGTAGCAACCCACCTCTGACACACACACACACACACAAATGCTGAACCAGGGCAGCTTTCTTCAACTTGATGCCCTCTAGAAGGAACTGGGGCAGTAGTTCCCAGAATTCTCCAATCAAGGTGACCAGGCTGGGAATTCTGGGAGTTGTAGTCTCAACATAGCTGAAGTACGCCAGTTTGAAGACTATTGTGAACTCATCCCAAAATCACTTCCTAATATTCTATCACATTTCCACACGATTCTGTCCTACTTTCAGGAAATGCTTGTAATACAGGCTACTTCAAATCTCTGTTGGCTTTGTAATCCGTGAATATCTTTGTGAATCAAGCTGTAACAACCCCTTTAAAAGATTAGTTCCCTCCTGAGTCTTACATTATATTGTTTTCTTGACTACAGCATGAAGTGGTTTTCTACTGACTTCTCTCAGAAAGTTCATTTAATCCTCTAGTCCACTGTTCTGGGATTTTCTTTAAAAAAAACCTTCGATTTTTTTAAAGCAGCGCATAAAAATACTTGAGTAGGGTCAGAATGGATGGGAGACCACTAGAAGTCCTCAGACTCTAAGGATACCTGAGATCAGGGAAAGGATTTTTCCAGGACAAACTGCCATCAAATGTCTATGGCAGAGGTGGGATTCAGCAGGTTGTGACCAGTTCTGGAGAACCGGTAGCGGAAATTTTGAGTAGTTTGGAGAACCGGTAAATACCACCTCTGACTGGCCCCACCCCCATCTATTCTCTGCCTCCTGAGTCCCAGCTGATCGGGAGGAAATGGGGATTTTGCAGTAACCTTCCCCTGGAGTGGGGAGGGAATGGAGATTTTACAGTATCCTTCCCTTGCCACGCCCACCAAGCCACGCCCACCAAGCCACGACCACAGAACCGGTAGTAAAAAAAATTTGAATCCCACCACTGGTCTATGGAGATTCTCAGTCATCCAGGTCATGGTTGTCCCAAAGGTGCTTTTTCAAGAGGCAAGTGGACTTTCTAGTTTTTCTTTGAAGATGTTTCACTTCTCTCTCTTTTTTTTAATATATAGTTTTATTAGTTTATAATATAACATACAAAGGGAATGCAAAAGCAAATATTAGGGAAATTAGAAAGGGAAAAGGGAAGTGAATAGTGGGGGAAAGAAAGGGGAAGGAAAGGCATTGACTTCCGACTCCTTTGGTGCAGTTGAATAAGGCATTAAGATCTACGCTCAACTTTTTACTTTTTCATAATAATAGAAACTAGCCATTTTTGTAACAACAAAGAAGACGTTTTTGACTGGATGATGGGGAATGGAAGGATTTATATTCCTTGCAGACAGCTGGTCCTTTTCAGAGCTGAAGAAGCTTCTTGGATGAGAAGCGAAACGTCTTCAAAGAAAAACCAGAAAGTCCGGTTGCCTCTTGAAAAAAGCACCTTTGGGACTGCCATCAAATGGTTTTTCCAGGACAAACTGCCATCAAACCGTGCTGGCAATTTTATTTCTTTGAAAGAAGTGCAAATTGTCTTTGTGCGAGTTTCCTGACGCTCCTGCCTTCCAGATGTGCCGGGCAGCTGTGATCCTCCCGTCTTCTCGAGATCCCCCGCTTGGCTTGGACGAAAGGGATCGAAGGCATTAAAAGTCCCATCCCCGGACTTAACTATCATGCCCATGGCACCCACCCTCACCTCCGGGCATCCCTCGCCGCCTCCGCCTCCCCGGCTTTCTAGCTGTAACTGCGAAATCCCAGCAGGAGAGGGCGGTGTGGCTGGCCGGCATTGTGATGTCTTCGGCCCCGACGCCTGCTGGGAGTTGTGGTTCCGGGCTCTCTGCTGCGCCTCGCGTGAGCCAATGGACGCGCGGCATGGACGGAGCATGCGCGTTGGTGTCCAAGCCGACGCCATTGGCATGGAGGGGCTGAGGCGTTTTCAAACCGGCGGGCGGGAGAGCGAGGAGATCCCGCCGGGGATGCAGGTGAGGTCGAGGGGGACAGCGGTTGGATTTCATTTACACGGCCGGAGGAGCCTGAAGAGAATTAGACCGACCTCTGGAACTGCCGAAATTCCCCCTCAGTTTTAAAAACAATAAAGCCTGTGAGATTGTTCTCCTGCTTGAACAAGGGGCTGGACTAGAAGACCTCCAAGGTCCCTTCCAGCTCATTCATTCTATTCTGTTCTTCTGATAAATTCCTTATAGGTAGTCCTCGACTAACAACAGTTCGTTTAGTGACCGTTCGGATTAGAGCGGCACTGAAAAAAGTGACTTATGACCATTTTTCACACTTACGACGGTGGCACCATCCCCAGGGTCATGCGATTTACATTCGGATGCTTGGCAACTGACTCACATTTACGACGGTTGCAGTGTCCTGAGGTCACACGATCCCCCTTTTTGACCTCCTGACAAGCAAAGTCAATGGGGAAACCAGATTCGCTTAGCAACCGGGTTACTAAATTTAACAACCGCAGTGTTTCGCTTAACAACAGTGGCAAGAAAAGTCGTGAAACGGGGCAGAACTCATTTCACAAATATCTCACTTAGTAACATAGGTTTTGGGCTCAATTGTGGTCGTAAGATGAGGACTGCCTGTATATGTTCTGAGATGTAACTTCATGTGGCTTCTGGATCTAGGCAATCCCACATAGGCTTTCTGATTTTAGGTTGTTTTCTGGTAAATGGAAGTAAATTGATGGCTTAGGCATGAAGTTTGTCTTAGGGGCACGGCAGAAGCATATAATTAACTACAAACAGTTGGTAAGTCTGTTATCTCAAGGGTTCTTATTCAGGATTTAATTCAGCAGTTGAATTGGATGGATGTATAGACATGCATAATATGAGACTGTTGTGAGATGCACTTACAATTGCAAAAAGCAGCTTTGCTTGCAACAGCTTACATCCTGCATCTATACCTCTAACACCAGCAAACATCAACATGTGGGAAGGACTTGATAGGTGGACCAAAAATGCCAACTTCAGTCTGAACATCTGCCTGGCTATACAAAGGACCACAATATTTTTATTTTTATAAGTGCCTTGGATGCAATCCCAAAACAACTGGAGCACCACTTGAACACCATTGGCATTAAAGACGGTACCTTTAACACCATCAAACAACAGCATCTATCCAAGGTCCCTGGGAAGGACTTGATCGGTGGATAAAAATACTAAATCCAGTCTAAAGATTTGTCTGACTATGCAACCAACCATAATCTTTTTAATTATTGATTGAAATTATTTTAAACAATAAAAGAATTTAGATTATTATTATTGCAGTTAATTGAAATAATAATTTAAGTTATTGAATAATTTATGGCCAAAAAAGAAAAAGCAAAGATGGTACTAATAATAATAGATGGCTTTAAGTTTTTCCAAGTAAAGCTGCCTTTTGCAATTGACGGATGGGGATTTTGTGAATGCAGATGATGTTTCAAGTGGTGCCCCAAATATTTTGGGATTGCAAAAGGCAGCTTTATTTGGAACAACTTAGATCCTGCAGTAATACCTTTAACAACCATCTAACAACAACATCTGCCTGTCACAACCCTAACCCTTCCTGGACTCAGGTGGATAAAAATGTCAAAGCTAGTCTAAATATCTGGCTGACTGCAATGGACTATTATAATAATAAGAGATTACTGGGTTGAGGTGCTAATTATAGCTCTTTTATGAAGTAAATCACAATTGACTGGGTTCACACAATACAGTAAGCCATATATTACATTTTTCAACCCATAATGCCTGGATAAATACAAAATGCTAAACTAGCGAACTTTCTATACTTAGAACAGCCAGCAATGAGTTGATCCAAATTGTTCTTCCTCTGCTTCATTCACTATACTGTATATTCCTCTTCCTGTGAAATGTTGAATATAAAATCGGCATAGCATCTTTCCTGTGTTTTTTTTAAAAAAATCTGTAATCTTTACCATAGTTTTCACAAGCTAGTGAGCACCCTGGGACAAAATAGGTGTATCAAACTATACAGTATAGTTTCTCTTTCAGGATTGTGATTGAATTTGACAAGAAAACACTTTTTGCTGTCCAATTTAGCAAAAATATGATTTTGGTTTTCTGTCATTAACTGTACAGTATACCTAGGTAAAGGTAAAGGTTCCCCTCGCGCATATGTGCTAGTCGTTCCCGACTCTAGGGGGCGGTGCTCATCTCCATTTCAAAGCCGAAGAGCCAGCGCTGTCCGAAGACGTCTCCGTGGTCATGTGGCCAGCATGACTAAACGTCGAAGGCGCACGGAACGCTGTTACTTTCTCACCAAAGGTGGTCCCTATTTTTCTACTTGCATTTTTTACATGCTTTCGAACTGCTAGGTTGGCAGAAGCTGGGACAAGTAACAGGAGCTCACTCCGTTACACGGCACTAGGGATTCGAACCGCCGAACTGCCGACCTTTCTGAACGACAAACTCAGGGTCTTAGCCACTGAGCCACCACGTCCCAGTATACCTACCACACTATAAAACTACTACAGTCAATATAAATTATAAATGAAATAATTTAAGCAAAATAATTCCTCTTTGGGGGGGGTGTTAAATGTGAAAATCAAAGCAGATTTGAAAATGTATTATTGTGTCTCAGGGTGACACTCAAAATCTGTATTTTCTTACTTATTGACAGTTCTTGAAAGCTTCAGGAGAAGTTGCAGAAGGCCCCTGAATGAAAAGTAATGTCCTGCTTGGTTAAAAAAAGTAATATCTGTTCTCCAGAAACAACTGTGTCATCTCTTCTAGCAAGTGGTAACTTTAAGAGTGGCCATGATTCCTTGAGTCACAGTTCAGTCCAATACAAGGACAAATTGTATAGTTCTGCCTCTCAAGCTTTAGAGGCCTATATTAAAGATTTCAATCTCAGTCTTTCATCGCCAGGCGTCAGAACTGGAAAAATTGAAATTCTCCCAAGGGCTCCTGAAAACATCAAGTCCTCAAAGGACAATTTCCAGGCCAAGAGTGGTACGTACTGTATGTGTGTTTCCTTTTCAGTAATGTGTGTGGGGAGGATTCTACCTGTATTAGAGGTCACTCTGAAAATAACATCCAAATGTCAAGCTAATATATATTTCTTATTTATTTATGTATTTATTAAGTGTATTTATTTATTAAATTTTTATGGTACCCATCTCTCTATAATTCACACAAATTCCTTATACGAGCTTGGTGTTATTTGTATTCCCTCTGTTATGTATATTTGTGTTTTTTTAAATATGGGTTGGTGATACATTTCATGGGGAATATAAGTGAAAGCTAAGCCCATGTAGTTGATGACTTCAACTTCCTCCTCCTCCTCCTCCTCCTCCTCCTCTTTGCCTTGATTTTCTAGAAGTATCAAATGTTATTTGGATTCCCTATCTTGTAGTGCATTTGTGTTTTTTTAATATCAGTTGGTGATACATTTTATGGAAGTAAGTAAAAGCTAACCCATGTAGTTGATATGATAATCAATTCATATTATTATTGTTAGCCATTATTATTATCATCATCATTATTATTATTATTATTATTATTATTATTATTATTATTATTATTACATTCATATATTGCCTGTATTTTGTAGAAATGAAAGTGATGTATATTATGCCTCAGCTTCTTTTTTCCTCAAGAAACAACCCTGTGAGGGTGGTTGGGCTAAGAATGAGTCATTACCTCAAAGTCATCCAGCCGGCAATATAATTTGAAATGCTGGACACTAATTTGCATATTTATGTTATGTTACTTATGTGATGAAACAGTCGAAATAGTGTATTTGCATTCAAGTAGGATAGGTAAAAGTATTTGACAGAAAGTATATGTCTATCAAGAAAACCTAGGGCTTCAGTTAGCAACAGCCAGTGGCTGATGAATCACCATTATATCCTAAAATGATCCCTGTAGGTCCCGAAACCACTTTTAACAGCTGTCCCAAACATTGCAATATCAGCAAATCTCCCAAGATTTCAGCATTGTCATATGAAATTTTAGATTGAGATAATGAGAATCTTCAAAATTTCAGACTTTAAAGAATGTGGTACCCGGACTATCATTTGATAGCACCCATGGTCTGAAAAAATAGCTCATTTCTTGATGAAAAAGTGTCTTTAATCTCTAGAAATGAGCCTCAACATTAGAAGGAAAAGCTGGTATAGAACATCTGGGAGTTGAAGTCCACAAGTCTTAAAGTTGCCAAGATTGGAGACCCCCTGGTATAGAATGTTCTGTTGCCTGGCTGACAATGATTACAGGTAACTCTTGAAATATTTCCTTTCTTGGAACCTGTAGATTAAGTCAAATTATGTCTCTTCTTGTTTTAGAAAATGTCAAGCAGCATACACGTCTGGGAAGGAGAATTGTTTATGAGCCAGATATAGTCAGTCTGACTACAGATGATCTTTTAGCATTTCCTGCAGATGGCTCCCCTTCTTTCAGGATTTCTAGGTCATTAGCTCAGAGAAGCAATGTGAACAGGAGGTCCTGGACGACATCTGCTTCTTGTTCTCATCACTGGACTTCGTCCTTCCACGAGAAAGAAAAAGAAAATTCTTTGAAAAATTCCTTGCTTCCCTCCTCATACCATGAAGGTAGCAGAAAAAAGGGTACACGGTATAAATTTCAAAAACATCATTCTGTGCTGCCTGGGAATGACCAGCTTGCCAGCCGAGAGACGGTGCTTCATAAGAATTATCCAAGATGGCTGACAAGCCATAAAACTGAGTTGAGCATTTCAGACATAAGCAGTATTCCTGAATCCAAATATCCCATCTGGCTGAAGAATCATAACCTCTTACTGGATTCAAGTAATGAAAATTCTACACAGACCTCACATCTGTCTTTGCAAGATAATCAGGAGTGGATGGAGTTTCAAAATATTAAAAGACATAATGATGTGATGAGCCTAAAGCACGAGTGTGATGCTCAATCAAATCGCCCAAAAGATTCTCCAAGTGCCTGTTTTCTACTGCAGGGCTTAAGAGAGCACAAGGATCCTCTTATAGGTAACCCATAATGGCATTTTATTTTGATGTCAGACTTTTGTCAACTTTTGGGAATGTGGCACAATTAGCGATTCAGTTCAGATACTGTGAAGAACCATGCTTTATTTAGCAGTGATTTAATGAATAAAGTGCAATTGTTTATTTCAATTCCCAGAATTCTTCATGGGTTGGGCCTGGTTAGGGATTTCTGGAAGTTGAAATCCACTGATCTTAAAATTGCTAAGGCTGTGAATACTAATAGCATTTAGATTTATATACTGCCCCACAGTGCTTTACAGCACTCTCTGTCAGCATATTGCCCCCAACGATCTGGGTCCTCATTTTACTGACCTCGGAAGGATGGATGGCTGAGTCAACCTTGAGCCCCATCAGGATCGAACTCCAGGCTGCAGGCAGAGTTTGCTTGCAATACTGCATTCTAGCCACTGTTCCCGAGGGCTCCTAACCCTGCTTTAGGCACTCGTATTTATTTGAAAGAATATGCAATATGTATCTTATGCATGATATGTGACACTTTAATTGTGACATAATTATTTTAGATGACACAGAGAAACTAATTCAGAAAGCACGGAGGGCGCTGGAACCTTCAGCTCAGGAATTAACTGGTCTCCTGAAAAATGATGGCAATCCTTGTACAGTGGATGTGCTAGAAGCAGAAAGATTATGGGATAATGTTCCAATTGGTTTGTGAGTATATGAGAATCCCATTAAGTTTCTTATGGATACACAGAGTGGGAGTCTTCAGCAATTGCCTGAGGAATACCAGTTTCTTCAACCTACCTGAATGTGATAAAATGATGGCGTTTGTACAAGAAACCTAAGAAGAAGACCCCTGCTAGACCCTGTTGTCGTAATGGTGAAGCCAGATTCTTCATGAGTTTGTCCACTCCTCTTTGAAAGTCATCTCTTTCACAAGTGCATCTGTAGTTTAACTGTAGGCTCTCTAGCTCTCCTGACTCCTCAGCCATTTAGCTTCATCAGCTGACTCCAGATCAGGGGTCTCCAACCTTGGCAACTTTAAGACTTGTGGACTTCAACTCCCAGAGTTCCAGATTCACTTCCCCTTGAGAAGCTATCAAATTGCAAGTGGCATTCGCAGAGCTCTTTGCTGCTATTATAACCGACCAGTCCCTGTTACCCACTCACTTCACGCCGGCTCACTATCCCTCAAGGGACAAATAATTTTCCTTGAAGGTTTTTGGCCCTTTTCTTTATGTCAAGAGCCGAGCCTGCTTATGTGCTCATAAACTGGTTATTCCTTTTTTTGTGCTTACTACATTCTCCACGGGAGTCTCTGTTACAGGAGCGTACAATGGTTTTGGAAGGTCAAGGGTGACTTGAGTAGTGGCCAGGAACTGTGTCAAGCGTCTGAGCAGGGCTGTGTTTGAGGAAGGCTGCTGTGTCTTTTCCTTGAAAATGTGATTTGTTTACTTTAGGAATGTATGTTCTGCTCTCCACATTTAATGCAGAGGGAAATAGCTGTCAATATTCAAGGTCAGGAGACAACAAAAAAGAGAGTTGGGAAATGCAGAGTTACTTCCCCACAGGCTTTGTTAGCCATTGACATTGAATACTGATAGTCCTTGACTTTACAACCATTTGTTTAGTGACTATTCGAAGTTACAATGGCACTGGAAAAAGTGACATGACCGGTTTCCATACTTACGAGCTTTGCAGCATCCCCATGGTCATATGATCAAAATTCAGACACTTGGCAACTGGCTCACATTTATGACGGTTGCAGTATCCCAGGGTCATGTGATCCCCTTTTGCAACCTTCTGGGAAGCAGAGTCAATGGGAAGCCAGATTCACTTAATAACCACTTTACTAACTTAACAGCTGCACTGATTCACTTAACAATTGTGGCAAGAAAGGTCGCAAAATGGGGAAAACTCACTGGCCTGTCTTGCTTAGCAACAGAAATTTTGGGCTCACATATACACATATACACAAACACACATAATTTATTACACCACTCAGTTTGGAGATACAAAGGTATCAGATAAGATACTAGAATATGGATGTAATGAAAATAGTGCTTTTTCATCTATTTCCCAATCTCTTTGTGATTGGATAGGTGTAGTAAATCCTCTTTTGAGTCAAGTTCAACTCCTGATGGCATCATGGACATGCCCATATACCGTATTTTTCAGAGTATAAGACGCATTTTCTCCCCCCCCCCTAAAAGAGGATGGAAATGTTGGTGTGTCTTATAAACCGAATATAGCCATTTTTGGCCTCCCGAAGCCCCGCCCCGCATGAAAACGGGTGCGCAGAGGGTTTGGGAGGTCTGCAGAGTGCTCCTGGGGGAGGGCAAAAACTGTTTTTTTACCTTACTTACCTCTTCGAAATCTTGGTGCGTCTTATAGTCCGAAAAATATGGTGGTTGTTTCATTGCAAAAGTTGTTTGATACTGCCTTATCCCAGGAAGTTTTCCCCACTTCCCTTGTGGCCTCCCATGAAAATGGTAAAGTGTGGGGTTTGATGTCACTGTTGCCTGTTCTCTGATTCCAGTGTGCGAATTTTTCCAACATTATGAGAGGCATAACTACCTAGCTAAGGGAGCAATGCAAGTGGCACCTTCTCTATGTACTGTATGGCTGTGTAGATCCTTTCAGTCCAGTTCAGGTGAGCCCAGTAAATGCTTTGAAGCAACCTGGGCTATAAGAGAGCAACTGAAAGCACCAACATTTCTCATATAAATAAAGATTTCTTGAAGAAACGAAAAATAAGGAGGAGCACAGTTAGAATCCTGGAAGGCACTTAGTAAACTAAAATATTTTCTTGGCAGGTTTTGAGCATGCAGGTAGCCCTCAAGCTTCCATCACTAAATGGGTGCAGTTGTTAAGTGAGTCATCATGTGACTGTGACTGATTTTTATGACTTTTTGGCTGCAGTCATTATGCCAACCACATGGTCAAGTGAATTGCGTGGTTAAGTAAAACCAGCTCAGGTCTCCCGTTGACTTTGCTTATTGGAAGCGGGCTGGGAAGATCGCAAGCAGTGATCACGTGATTCTGGGATGCTGCAACCGTTGTAAATACATGCCAGTTTTCAAGTGCCCAAATTGTGATTGTATGGCTGTGGGCATTCTGCAATGGCTTTAAGTGTGAGGAACGATTATAACTCACTTTTTTCAGCCTCATTGTAACCTGCAAACAGACACTAAACAAATAGTCGTAAGCCGAGAACTACCTGTAATCAGCCAACCATGGCCAGATTCTTTCTTTCTTTTCTTTCTTTCTTTCTTTCTTTCTTTCTTTCTTTCTTTCTTTCTTTCTTTCTTTCTTTCTCTTTCCTTCCTTTTTTCCCTTCTTCCTTCCTTCCTTTCTTCCTTTCTTCCTTTCTTTCTTTCTTTCTTTTTTTTTCTTTTTTTTTTTTTTCTTTTTTTTTTTTTTTTTTTTTTTTTCTTTTTTCTTTTTTCTCTTGCTCGTTCTCTGTCTCACTCTCTCTCTTTCTTTCTTTTTTTCTTTCTTTCTTTCTCTCTTTCTTTCATTTATTTCCTTCCTTTTCTCTCTCTCTCTCTTCTTTCTTTCTTTCTTTCTTTCTTTCTTTCTTTTTTCCTTCCTTCCTTCCTTCCTTCCTTTCTTTCTTTCTTTCTTCCTTTCTTTCTTTCTTTCTTTCTTTCTTTCTTTCTTTCTTTCTTTCTTTCTTTCTTTCTTTCTTTCTATCCCACCTTTATTATTTTTTCAAATAAGGTGGGAACACACTTTCCTTCTCTTATTTTCCCCACAACACAATGAATGCATGCTCTATTCACCAGCCCACCTCAGCAACTTGCTTGTTGTACTTAATAAAAAGCGGGGGAGAAAAACCTTTTCATGGTTCTGGAGACCCTTTCTGTGAGATCCTCATTTCCTTGAAATCCACTCCAAAACCTTTCTCTTCCTCCCTAAAACCCACATAACGAATAGACATTTCTGTTTAGTCAACAAGGTGACAAGTGTCCTGCAGCCATTTGCCTGGCAACAAAGCAGGGGGGGGGGGCAAAATCCACGTTAGTCATTCTTTGCTCATTTTGACATTTGCTTATTTTGTTCCCTCTCTTAGGAAATTCTGCTAAGAACTGAGTTGCATTTTCAAAATATAATTTTTGATAGAGGATAGTAGAGCTGGGGACTGACTCTTTAGAAGGACTGGGGAGTTGGAAAAATGGCAGCTGAGGATCTGCCTGTGCATTTTTATTGTTTTCTAACCCTTCTGGCCTTGTGCATTTGTTGCTTGGTGAATAATAGCTCAAGTTTCAAGGAAGGAAGGAAGCTTGCTCTCTACTGAGCAGTACTTCTGGGTACTGATAGTGGACCAAACAAGAAAAAGTTAACTTCACTCTTTCAAGCTAGGAGGCAAGGCTTAAAGATTTCTTACTGTCCCACAAAAAAAACCCACAACTATGCATGCATCAACTTTAGCTGAGTGTACTTCAGCTTCTTTATTCAATAATTCACTGTATCAAGAATAAAAACCTTGTCCAGCAAGAAGCACCAAAAAAACCAAGAAATTACAATAGCAAACTGAAGTAGCTAATGATTAAATCTTTAATTACTGGAACTATCTCTGACTCCCTTCTGATAGGGTGGGACCATCTGGTCCATCACCAATGACCAGAATGGTACTTCGTAGTAAGTCTAATATCATTCTTGTATAGCAGGAAGTCAAATCCGCCTGTTTTCTATTTTCTAATGAACTTGGAAGATTTGCCTCAAGTCCCCACATTTCAAATGCCTCTTACTATTTGGAAGTAGACCTGTTAATGTAGCCCAGGGGTCCCCAAACTTGGCAACTTTAAGACTTGTGGACTTCAACTCCCAGAATTCTACAGTCAGCACAGCTGGCTGGAGAATTCTGGGAGTTGAAGTCCACAAGTCTTAAAGTTGCCAAGTTTGAAGACCTCTGATGTAGCCACTCCCCTGAGGGTGGAAGTTGTGATGCCATAAGATAGCTGTATCTTGCTGGTTGTGTATATGAAAGCAATGCATTCCCTGACCCACTAGCTGATGATGGGTATCTTCTCAGTTTTCTTGCTCTATTGGGGACAAATAACCCTTCAGCCCTCTAGCCCTCAATGTTACATCTCTGGTATTAATAACCTGGAGGCATTTAGCTGGTGCCAGGTGTCAACCCTGAAGCTGGCCTGGCTGAAGCCATCTTGGAGCTTCAGTGCTGCCACACTAGAGCTGAGGGATAGGGAGGGGGGGATTAGAAATAGCTGGGGCTGTGTATTCAAAATAAAATACTTTCTCTTGGGAACCAAGGATGTTCTCACACCTGGCCAGAGGAAGGAGGAGTGATGTCACCAGACCAGTGGATGCTGCCTTGATTGGGCCATGTGACTGATTGTTTGGGATTAGGGGGGGAAACTTTCTCTTTTAATTAGGTGAAAACAGAGGGACCCTTTAGAGTCGGTTTTCACCAGATCTGTGCCAATATGACATTTCCAATAAAGCTATTCTTTGAGGAATCTGCCTCGGAGTTTTGCTTGCAATGGATCTATTACCTGGAACCCTGACACCAGGTTCATTTCTTCGGATGGGTAGGTCAGGAAGAAATTGGGAAGCTCAGTCTCTTGGGCTCAATGGAATCTGGCACTGATCTTGGTCACAAAAAGGATACAGGATAAAGGATACAAAAAGGATACATCGCCTTGTCTTGATGGAATGTGCATGGGTCCCTTCATACCGAGAAAGCCCCTAGTTGACCAAGTGTCTTAGTTGAGATGAAAGCTACCAAAAAGGCTGACTTACAGGCAAGGGTTTTAATGAGGGTCTATCTGATGAGTTTGAAAGGAGCAATAGTTAGAGCTCTCAAAGCCAATAGCAAACCCACAAAGGAAAAAAAGGATAAGCAGCTAAAAATTGAAGGGAAAAACAGAATGATTGGAATTTATGGATATATTTATGCATTGGGCTATTCTTGGATTGTAATTTGTTTTTCAATTACAGTGTATAAACATAATTCAGAAACTTTAAAAAGTGTTTCTTACTTCAGGTTCCTAACTTCTACATTTCTATCTACAGAAAATCTCCAGTACCTATATCCTGTGTGGAGGAGAATTCGCCACCAAACCCCAAGGCCAGCATGGTCAATAACTTTTTAGAAGACTGCTTGCAGAATGGTCAACAGGTAAATAGAACATGAAGGGATGAACATTCACATTAAGCCTGCATTAGTTAAAGCAGGGCTTTCCAAAGATTTTGCACAATTGTCATTACCAGTTAGGTATGTGGGTGAATGCTCTCAATTTCATTGAGGCAACAATAAAGCCAGGAATGCTAGCACGAGAATTAGATATACATACATATCTATCACACTGTTTTCTTTCAAGCTAAGAAGTGTTATGCAAAGCACAGAAAGAAAGTAAACAGTAAGCAAAATAAATTAAAGTCAAAATATAAAAGTAAAGGAAATTTCAATCTAGATTCAACTTCTCCATAATTAATTCCCTTGCTTACTTTTACTGTGTCCATACACCTATCCTTTTTGTTTTGTCTTTTGTTCTTTAATCATTTGATCTCTTTTGGAACTGCCATCAACTCATCCAATCACAACTTTCAGTCTATCCTTTCTTTGTATATTTTTTGCATTTCTGTATAACCAAATAAATTCAAAATACTTATTTTATACTGATCATTCACTCTGGCGTTCAGTTCATATTCATTCATCATGCATTCTTTCCTAACCATACTGTTAGCCACACAATTCTTAACTATCTCATTCCCACTATAGATTGCTTGCTTTTACGTTTTGCCTGGCATAACCAACTCTTGCTTCCTTATAACAATAGGAGAAACAAGCTCTTGCACTAAGACATGTTTCCATTTATTGCAACAAACATTAAATCCTCACAACAGACAGCATACTGTCCATTATCTTTCCATCAGCATTTGCACATCTTAAAATATTTCTTCATCTTTTTCATCTTTACTAAACATTTTGTGAAGATACACAAATTAATCTGTTTGTTCCAATTGTTTACCATTGGCATATAACTTGCAATCATTTGTGCTGTTTCCTTCAACTACCTTGATCTACCTTTAATTCCAGAAAAATTCATGTTCTGGAGGGAATCATGGTACCATACTTCTGTTTCAAGTGCCAATGTTGTCCAAATGCCCAGAGCTTAAAGGGAATGTTTTGGTTAGATTTCTTAACTTCTAGGTTTCAAATATATGATTGAATATAATATTTCTATCTTAGGACAGAGCAAAGGCTAAAGAAGAGATTTCCTATAGAGACTACAGAATGTTCTTTATAGGTAATAGGAAGTAAACATAAGGGAAACATTCACTTTTACATCACAGTCCAAAACTCTCATTTGGGAAAGATAACTTTTTCAGTTTTCTTTGATAGGCAGAGTCTTTCTTTCTTTGATTCTAGGAGAGTACGTTTTCAGGTGGAAATCATCATGGTCCCGTAGAAGCTTTGAAACTCATGCTGTTTAACCTTCAAGCAGTTCAGCACAGCTTTCACAAAAACAAATCTGACGGACCAAATGAAGAGTCCTCCAAAGTAAGCAGCTCTGTATAAAATGAGATTCTCCATGGTGTTTAATTATTGTACGCTTATCTGCATCTGGCTCTGCGCTATTAGCTCCTAACTGCAGGTCTGAGTTCCTAGATTTATTCTTGAGTGATGAGGCTTTGACATTTTCTCCCAAAGGTGACAGATCAGTGGAGGGAGGGAGGGATGGATGTGTCCAAGGACCCATGCAGGAAACACACCCACGTGTGCTTCTATCTTTACGCTATACAGTTCTGTAGAGAAGAAAAATCACCTTCTTTTAGCTTCTTTGAATTTCACAGTTTCCTGTGAGTCCTACTGGTAAATTATTGGAACCAGAATGCAATTACAGTTACATTATAGTTCGATGATTGTTGTTTTTTTCATTCTATCACCTGATGTAGCCCTACAGCTCTGCCTTTTAGAAAATAAAAGCATCTCCTTTAAGGTCCATTTTGAGACAATAACAGCATGATATTGCAGTCCCACCCACCCCACACACATAAAAGAGTGACAGAAAGGGGGAAAGAAAGAAGGCAGAAAATGAAACAAGATCGAATAAAGAGCAAGGAAGTATGCCTATACAAGACATGGTAGGCAAAGTGTAGGTAGAAAAATATATAGGACCCAAGAGGGAGATCATCTGAAACCAGCTGGAAGACAGATTGCACTGGAGAACATGAGGTCCAGGGCCCCAAGTGATGCTGTGCCAGGAGATTCCTTATCCATTTCCACCTTCCTTTTCCTCCTTATGGAAGAGCCAACGAGGAGAGGTATGCTCGTTGACAAGTGGCAGGGAAAAAAGCAGGAGTCTGGGCAGGGGGCATGTAGGTGGCATGACCATGTAGGGGGTAAGCGACCAACCATCTTCTATTCCCCAAATAGGCAACCTGCCTCAAGCTGCTTTCAGCCTTAAGGACCATGATTAGGCCAGGTAGCACTAACAATGGTGACCTCCCATTTCAAACACAGAAAGCTGGATGGGCCAGCAATCCTTGGGTATAAAAAGAGGGGGCATGCAATAAAAAGATGTCCCTCACCCTCCATGAGACAAAAGAGATGTTTTATGTGGCAGCATGTATGAGTAATATTCCATCGGAGTTAAGGCAAATCTTTGCAAACTGGCTTGTCTTCACATAGATTCCTCCTCACAGTTCGGAAGGAACCAGATAATGAAAATGGAGAAGTAATATTTGACAAACATAGGGGGAAGGATCTCAGGAGATGAGAAAAGATGCTACAAGAGGACATCTCATCCCATTTTCTTAGCCTTCCGAGTTCTGATTCTTTCACTGTTTAGGACGATGGTTAAACACATCTCTGTTCCAAAGCTTTTAATTGTTAATGTTACGAATGCTCAATTGAATGTTCATTTTATACGTATTCATTGACTTTTGTTTTATTATTGTAACAGGAATAAACAGAAATGCAGGGGATGCATTGAATAATCAAAACAAAGAAAAATAGCATACCTGTTTGATCAATTTAGTTAATGACATAATTATGGCCACTTCATTGAACACTTAGATATGATTTGAGTCGACCATGCCCTATAATCAAAATGAACTTCAACTTTTTTCTCACCTCTCTGTAAAGTTCTCCCTATAATTAAAGAGGCAGGTCGTGCCTGGCTCACAGACATTTACGAACACTTCCATTTAACAACAACAACAATAAAAACCCCAAAGGCCTCTATTACACACAAAGAAGATAGAGAAATGGAACGTATAGGATGTTATGCCAGTTATATAGGTTTTATGCTAGAAGGAAACCAAGCCCTACATTCCCCAATATAGGTAGTCCTTGACTTACACCAGGGGTCTCGAACTCAAGGCCCGCATGCCGGATCCGGCCTGCTGGGTGCTTAAATCTGGCCCACGGGCCAGCCTGGAAATAGCAAAGGACCGGCCTGCAGTACCTCTGGTAGCCAAAACGGGGTGCGGGGGGGTCGCGCGAGCCCCCCCCCTCCCGTGCCCCGTTTTGGCCGGCAGGGTGCTGCAGGAGGTTTCCGTCCCATTCTCTTCTCCCCCTCACCCCCAGCCGGCCGGTGGAGGAGAACTACAATGCTGATCTGGCCCTCGAAGAAATCCAGTTTGACACCCCTGACTTACACCCATAATTGATCCCCAAATTTCTGTTGCTAAGCAAGACAATTGTTAAACGGGTTTTGCCCCATTCTGCGACCTTACTTGCTACAGTTGTTAAGGAGATCACTGCAGTTGTTCAGTTGGTAACCTGAATGTTAAGTGAATCTGGATTCCCCGTTGACTGTGCTTGTCAGAAGGTCGCAAAAGGTGAACCCATGAGCTCTGGACACAGCAACCATCATAAATACATGCTAGTTGCCAAGCATCTGAATTTTGATCATGCAACCGTGGGGATGCTCCAATGGCTGTGTGACAGACGGTCCTAAATCACTTTGTTCAATGTCAGTGTAACTTCAAACAGTCACTAAACAAATTGTTGTAAGTTGAGGACGACCTATACAGGTCATCTTCGACTTACGACAGGTCACTTAGCAACCGTTTGAAGTTACAGCAGACCTGCCCAATGGTACAGGTAGTCCACAGCATACAACCACAATTGAGCGCAACATTTCTGTTGCTGAGTGAGACACTTATTAAGTGAGTTTTGCCCCATTTTATGACCTTTCTTGCCACAGGGGTTAAGTGAATCACTGCAGTTGTTAAGTTAATAACACGGTTGTTAAGTGAATCTGGCTTCCCCATTGACTTTGATTGCCAAAAGGTCGCAAAAGGTGATCAGGCGACCTCGGGACACAACAATGGTAATAAGTATGAACCAGTTGCCAAGCATCTGAATTTTGATCACATGATCATGGTTACAAAGGTAAGTGTCAAAAATGGTCATAAGTCACTTTTTTCAGTGCCGTTGTATCTTTGAACGGTCACTAAACAAACTGTTGTAAATCGAAGGCTGCCTGTCCTTAACCCAGTTCTGAAATCCCAACAGCTGTCCCCAATTCTTCAGTCACGTGACTGCATTTCAGATGCTCAGTAACCAGATCACATTTACAGCTGTTTGCAGCATTACAGCATTTTTGCCCCAAACCTGCATTTACTTCCAGTTTTCAGCAAACCTGGCCTGCAGCGAACGGTTGATTGACCTAACAACCACTGTAAAACAGGTCATAAATTTGGGTAGGTCATGTGGGCGACCCACTTTATGCTCATCACAACTCACAACTATAATGGGCATGCCCCATTGAGCTCATAAGTCAGGGACTACCTGTAAGAGCATCATAATCGAGGGTCTAGCATGGCAAAAGTAGGGTCATCCTTTGGGGGTGGGTTTTCCTGCACCACAGGTCATCCTTGACGGAAGCAGGACTTCAGCCTATCCCACAATGGCAAAGGAGACCGTTGAGCTATCTGGCTCACCACTGACGTTGGCTCATGCGGACAGTGTTCCCAAACATAGAAACATTGTGTTTCACAATGCCTAAGTCAGAGAAACATGGCAGGATTTGAAACGAGCTGCTCATGGTAGAAAACCCTCAGAGTTTGCTGAGCTGAAGCAGTTCTCCAGGCAAAATGATGTGAAAAAATTGATCGTCGATTACAGGAAATATAAACAGCTTAAAGGTTGGGCAACTGATGAGTAAATCTAGATAAGATGTCCACACAGGCATATTGCAGGTTGGAAAGTTTTGTTTAAATAATTGAAAGAAGCACCATCCTTTACTGTTACTTATTTGCTTAGACTTCCTTGTGTCTTCTCGTACATCAGGATTTAAATGAATCTTTGATAACATTTAGTGCCAAAGAGACCTTTCGGAAATCCGAAAGGAGGTAGATACTTTTTCATGGAATTGTACGGAGCTCCAAATATTTAAACTTGAGTAAGTTGTACAATGAAATTATTCTTATTTGTCAATACCTTGGAAAGTGAAACATCCTTTTAAACTTGGATTTTCCCTAGAGGAGAAATAATAATAATAAAATAACTTCTACCCCAGACTATGCTATTGAGCAAAGTTTCCTTCTTCTTTTTTTCTTCTTCTTTTTTTAAAAGGTTTCAGGTGAAGATGAAGATTTCAAGTTGATCGATTGTGATATGATCCCTGTGGCCCGGTCTCTTCAGAGGTAAGAGGTGCTGAGATTCAGAGGCTGAGATTCCCAGTCCAGTTACTCTGAGGTGTGCCTTGGTTGCAGTTGATGCTTTGAAGCACCCTTTCCCCTGTGCCACAACCTAGGAGTTTTAGGATCCATGCCAGTAGCCTATCCTAAGGTGACCTCATGGGCATGATTTCAGTTTCTTTCCTCTTCAACTCTTTTCACGTACAAGAGAAATCGTTTGAACGCTGCCCATTGAAGCTGGCATTTTCATTGGGCTCAGTGCGGAATAAGATGATTTACAGCGGCCAGGTTGACGTGGATAGGTGGATGTGGACACAGCTGGGTCGGTGCGACTGGGTGGGTGTGGATGGCTCAGTGCCTCTGACTCAGTGCAGCCAAATGGATGGGGACAATTGGATGTAGCCAAGTGGACGTGGATGGGTGTTGTGGCTGGGTCGGTGCGGAAAAAGTCGCACTGGCTAACTGGACATGGGGACAACTTGGCACTCCACCAGCTCCTTGCCTCCCCGAACTACTGGCAGCCCAGCACATGC
>QLTV01001159.1:283597-300574 GCA_003457575.1 Thermophis baileyi | reverse complement strand
CACGCCCGCCCACCCACCCACATCAACCTGGCTGCTGTGAGTTGTCCTAGACCCAGCTCAGTGACCCACAAGGCAATATTTGCGACTACCATGGCATATGGGCCCCCTCAGCAGGATGGTGCCAACAAGTTCTCAAGCCTCAAGATAAATTAATTTCAAAAAATTAAAAATGATAGAAGTTTTGCAAGATCAGTTAAAAATGAGAGATGTCACCAAATCGCCAAGTCTCATGACAATACAGTGTTCTTGCTAACTCCCTGTGGAAAGAGGTCTGATGTTGTGAAGTCTTATGTCCAAAAAGGTTAGGGTTTGTCTTACAGTTACAGGTAATCCTCGATTTACAACCCCAATTGGGACCAGAATTTCTGTTGCTAAACAGGAACTTGTCAAGTCTGAGCTGCACCCGATTATACAACCTTTTTTTAACCATAGTTGTTAAGAGAATCCCTGAAGTTGTTAAATGAATCACAGGGTCGTTAAGCAAATCTGGCTTTCCCCATTGACTTTGCTTGTCGGAAGCTGGCTGGCAAGGTTACAAATGGTGATCACATGAGCCCAGGATGCTGCAACCATTGTAAATAATGCCAGTTGCCGAGCTCCCCAATTTTGATCATGTGACCATGAGGATCCTGCAACTGTCTTAACTGCAAGGACCAATAGTAAATCGCTTTTTCAGTGCCACTGTAACTTCAGCGCCATTGAACAGTCACTACATGAATGTATGTTGAGGATTACTTGTACTTTGTAACACGTCCTACTAAAAAGAGCCGAGGTGGCACAGTGGTTAGAGTGCAGCACTGCAGGCTACTTCAGCTGACTGCTAGCTGCAGTTCGGCAGTTCAAATCTCACCGGCTCAAGGTTGACTCAGCCTTCCATCCTTCTGAGGTGGGTAAAATGAGGACCCAGATTGTTGGGGGCAATATGCTGACTCAGTAAACCGCTAAAAGAGGGCTGTAAAGCACTATGAAGCGGTATATAAGTCTAACTGATATTGCGATTGCTAAATGGGGAGGTTTTTTTAAAAAAAATAAACAATCACTGGACTTTCCTGAACTACACGACAAACCAATGTATAATGATTTATTATGTTATTTTTAAACCTGGATTGTATGGAGAAGAAATTGTGAATTTATTCCACTTGTAAATCTTAAATTGGATTTCTTGGCCCTCCACTCAGGCACTTAAAATTTCCCTTTAGTTATCCATCTGGCCATGATGAGAAGTGTGTTACTAAACTAAAACACGCCTTGAAGCAAATTGTTTGATGCTTCATGAAAAATAATATCCGAGTCAGTTTTTTGTTGCAACCTATGGATATGCTACTGTCCTGTCATTTTGTCATCATCACCGGTTCCTTCACTCAAAGCGTATAGGGCAGCAAGATTCTGCCAGTGAATCCTATCTGCGGCAGCGTACTCTAAAAATATGCATGCGGAGAGAGATTTGAAAAATGCAATTATGGTTTTTTTTATCCCATGATGTGTCTAAGTAAGAGCAATCATCCTTCAGCCTGAACAAAAATGCCCCAAAGCCACATTAAATGATGCTTTTAGAGGTACATAATCTGCATTATGAGGAACATGTAGCGGCATTGACTTTGCCTGTTAGGAACTGAGTTCTTGGAATTCGGTAGTCTGGTTCATACATACCATGTTTCTCCGAAAATAAGACCCAGTCTTATATATATTTTTTGAACCCCGAAATAAGCGCTTGGCCTTATTTTCGGGGAGGTCTTATTATTTTGGGGTGCGTGGAGCAAGACGGGGCTCCTCTTGCCATCTTACCTGATTTCCAGCTCTGTCTCCCTAACCATAACCAGAGGAAATGGCTACGCATGCGTTTAAATATTTTTTGGGAGGACTTATTTTCAGGGGAGGGCTTATTTTCAGGGGAGGGCTTATTATCAGGGGAGGTCTTATTTTCGGGGAAACACAGTAATAGTAAGTAACAATGTTTTGTTTCAGGATCAGCGTAATGTATGATATGCCCCTAATTGTGTTTATAGATTGCTCAATAAATCATAAATTCCTAGCTTGGCAAATTGTGTGAATGCTATCGTCGTGGGATTAGTCTGTCGATTAGCTTTATATTTTTGTATACTTACATAGTAAGCAGAATAGTCCTTTTTTTTCATAGAGCTTTGCATCATTTATCTCGACTTAAAGGATTGGTTAACGATACAAGTGGTAGAGAAGAATCAACAGAATCGTTCAAGACATGAAGCATTGAACATAAATATGTCTACAAAATAAATATAATGCAAAACAACAGTTAAATGCAGGGGCACGTATTAAGACACCCGTGAACCTCTGAATTCAGCTTTTTTTTTCAAACCTTGTATTTATGTAAATATAAATGTATCGAACTAAAGTCTCCAGAGGCATGTTATCTTTTACGAAACTTTGCCAGGCCCTAAAGAAATGTGCAAATTATAGAAAAGGGTTGCTCTACTTTGAGATTTTCTTCCTTAATAGCTGGGTCCATCCTAGCTGGGTAGAAATGGTGAGAAGCACAGGCAGCTGCTAAAGAAAAAAGCAAGTTTTAAACTCCGAAAACTAATTTTATAATTTTTTACTATTCCTGACAACAGAGGCCAGACTACAAAATGATTATTATTAAATCAGATGTGGTATGGTCAAAAATATTAATTGTATATAGGGATAAGGATAATCCAGATGACGAAATGAAGTGTTAAGGCAGCATTATTGCAGAAATGACTCCTTGTGTGTCACTATAATAGACCTGCATAAATATAACTAATTTTTAAATACACGTTTGGTCTGTTGGAATTTAAAATACTAATGTCTCCAAAGATGGACTCTATTTCCATATTTTTATTCCTTTCCCCCTAAACCACAGACTGGAGTTAAATATAACAAATACTTTGGATATGTATAGAATGACATCACAATTCTCTGCAAAACCATCAAAGTTAAGCTACGTTGTATAGTGGTTATTGCTAAACTCCATGCTACATTGGATCTCTATCTTGGGATCCATTATTATTGATTCAGACAGTTGTTTTTCAGCAGACAAAAACACAGAAGGTACTTACATTTGTTTTTCGCTCCAAAATTTGTCAGAGCCTGTGGTTCTAGACCAGTGATGGCGAACCTTTTCGGCACCGAGTTCCCAAACCAGAACACGTGCGCGCACGCTCGCACCAGAGCACCGGAAACCCGAAGACCAGCTGGCCAATGCACATGCACGGGCTGGCCACCTGGTCTTTGGGTTTCCAGCATGCGCATGCGTGCTGGCCAGCTGGTCTTCATGCACGCTGGAGCACTGGAAACCCGAAGACCAGGTGGCCGGTGCGCGCCAGAAGAGCAGCTGGTGACGGCGTGCGTGCCCATAGGTTCGCCATCATGGTTCTAGACAATCTAAAAGTCTGATTCAGAATTTGAAACCAATTTGATCTCTGAATGAGATCATCACTTAGTCAATCTCATTTGGAAAACTGCTTCAGTTGGGGGGAAACCCCTTTTATACATGTGCAGAAGACCGTCAAATAGCTGGATCAACTTGGAAAGCATTGATTCAATTTAGACGTCTAATTTAGAAAATCAATTTAGTTCAGGGGTTTGGTTGAACTGCCTTCAAACTGCAATCCTTTGTGCAGCCGTAACCTGCATGAAATTGTTGATTGGATAAGTGTTTCTATCTGCTGTAATTTATTCAATAAACTATGCTTAAACTATGATTAAGTGTGATTTATGAATCTAAACAAACTATGCAAATACAGGTGATCCTCGACTTAACACCAGTTCATTTAGTGACCATTCAAAGTTACAACAGCAGGGGGAGAAATGACTTAGTTATGACCTTTGCAGCATCCCCATGATCAGGTGATCAAAATTCAGATGCTTGGCAGCTGATTCATATTTATGACGGTCGCAGTGTCCCAAGGTCACGCAATCCCCTTTTGCGACCTTCTGACAAGCAAAGTCAATGGGGAAGCCAGGTTCACTTAACAACCGGTTTACTAATTTATCAACTGCAGCAGTTCACTTAATAACTGAGGCAAGCAAGGTCGTAAAATGGAGCAAAACTCACCTACCAAATGTGTCACTTAACAACAGAAATCTTGGGCTCAATTGTGGTCGTAAGTTGGGGGCTACCTGTAGTCTAAAGCATCTTAAATGTGATCAGAGTGATTTATTTTATAGAAGAAGGTCCACAGTGACTGGAGTTGCAGATTACAAGATAATTGTTCCCAGCTCTCTTTCCTAGAAATTAGGGATTGGGGAGAACTTTTAAGTAATTCCCTATGGGCCTACTTTTTAATATACTAATTTTAGTGGAACCCTTGATTTGTTACTGCAATAGAATTTTAGTCATGGATATTCCTGATGTTCTTGGCCAATACATGAGCCATAATTTCTAGAAAGATTGTAGAAGTTATAGCACACATGACTGAGAATAACCTAGGTTAGTTCCTTATGCCATGAAGCTGGAGAAGGCTAAGCGAGGGGCTAAAAGCGATTCCTCAAACTAGTTCCTTCATTTCTCTTGTTCCTCACAAGCTATAATATACGTATAATGGCAATGTACATTTCCTTTATGAAAAAAGATCAAGTCTGCTCTGAAGATAGATGTATATGGGAATTTACTCATACCACCAGTAGCAACCTTATGACTATAACTGGTCTGTATACTAGATAACTCAAGAATACCGACATAAATTTACCAACTCATTGATCAGAACTGCATATGACAGTTTTGACAAGTGCTTTACATTTTCAATTTATTTGTAGTGATATATAAATACCATTAAAGGAAACCATTGCTTTTTCAATGCTATTTTTCAGTAGGGTACTCTAGCCCAATGTTAGAAATGTTCTAACTTGATCAGATTATGTAGGAGCAGTGCTGCTTAAGTTTACAGTAGTGGCCAAAATTGTAGAAACCTTTTGGGAAAAGTATTTTCTAAAACTAGCTAATAACACCACTTTTTTTTGGAGTAGTACCATAAAATTATATATCAATGGAAAGATAATTTAATCAAGAATGTAATATAATAACCTTTATGAAGGATTTGCTATTCGAATAGCAGTTATAAAGAAGAAAAGTGAAACGTATACAAAATTATCACCATAGAAAAAACAAGATATACAAAAATTATCACCATGTCAGTTAATACTTAGTTGGGTAACCTTTAGCATGAATTATGGCCTTACAACGTCTTCCCATGGAGTGAACCAAGTCTTTTAGTTCTGCAGCTGTTATAATGTGAAACCAAGATTGAATGATTGCTTCTATTAACTGCGTTTTATTGCTGGGTCGCTTCCGACTAACAAGTTTCTTTAGTCAGCTCCATAGATTTTCAATTGGTTTAAGGTCTGGGCTATTCCCAGACCATTCCAGCAGTGGAATATGATTATCTTGAAACAAAAAAAAAAAGTGGTGTTATTAGCCATCAAAAATACTTTCCCCAAAAGGTTTCCACAATTTTGGCCACTACTGTAGTTTGCAGGTGTACTGTATAAAGGTTGGTAATGAGCACAGGCAAAAGATTGGGGTCACCCTTACACGGGTTTTTATAGCAAACTAATGTCTCCCATCATAATCTGATCAGCAAACCAGGTTTGGTTTGAGATGTCCCTTTCTTGTCCCTTTGTTCTCAAATGAAACAACCAAACACTAGAAAGAGTTAAGGTCTACCGTTATTTATAAAAGAACAATGATCATTGGGAACTTCTCCCTAATGGGCAACAGCCAGTATGATAAAAAGAAGAGAGAGAAAAAGAGCAACCTAGAACTAAGAAGAAATTTCCTGACAGAACAATTAACCAGTGGAACAACATGCCTCCAGAAGTTGCGGGTGCTCCAACACTGGAAGTTTTTAAGAAGAGATTGGACAACCATTTGTCTGAAATGGTATTGGGTTTCCTGCCTGAGCAGGGGGTTGGCCTAGAAGACCTCCAAGGTCCCTTCCAACTCTGTTGTTCTGTTCTGTTCTGTTCTATTGCATTCCATTCCATTCCATTCCATTCCAAAGAACTAAAGAACTATGCTGAGAGCTTATGCAGCGGAGACAAATTCCTTGTGTGTGCAATCACACTTGGCCAATAAAGCTATATTCTGTTCTGTTCTATTCTAAAATCTATACACAGCGGTTTTTTTTTCAAAAATAAAATAAAATCCCAGTATGCATATTTAACCAATGTTCATATACTTATTAAAGAATAAACAAGATTATATCATGTCATCTGCAGATTGCTCCTTTTAGAACATTCGTCATAGTAGCTGCATTGACTAAGGTGGTTTGCCAACTCATAAGGTTATTTTAGAAGTTGTCTTCAAGGCTATCTAGTTCCTGCTACTCTCTGCATAATCTGCTTGCTTCATATATTAATTAACCAAACTTTCTCCATACCTGAAAGGTGCTATGTGTCATGCTGGTTAAGCATGGACTTAGTGCCAGGCCTTAGATTAAACCATAATCATGTGTTCAGCAATGGGTCCTCATGAAACTGGAGGGAGATGTGAAATGGGCTACTATAGAATTCAGTCCTGACCCCAAAATTGTCCTTCAGGATTTGAATGAAGAGGTGGAGGGAATGCTTGTCAGATTAATACCGTGTTTCCTCGAAAATAAGACCCTGTCTTATATTTTTTTGAACCCTGAAATAAGCGCTTGGCCTTATTGCCATGCACTCAAAAGCCCGATTGGGCTTATTATCAGGGGATGTCTTATTTTGGGGGAAACAGGGTAGATAAAGAAGGGAAAGATGGATGTTGTTTATTTATTGATTTATTATTTGCATTTGTAGGGAAATCCCCTAGAATCATCAAGGACTCAGGTAGCTTCCCTACATAAAATAAAAAACTGTATTGCAAAACCTACAAAAATAACATCAAAAGGTATAAAGCTTCTAATCATTAACCGTTCAAAAATAATTAAAGTCGGCAGTCCCCAATATAGGACACCTGTTACTCCAGAGCTTTTATGAAAATGTTATGGCCACTGTAAATACTAGCCTGGAGGAAATCCTCATAACCTCAAGAGGAAAGGTAGTCCAGACCAAAGGACTGTCCAAGAAGGTCTGCCTCTGAGCCTATGGACTCGGCCTTTATGGGGTAGCAACCACAGCCACCTCTCTCAGCCAGTGAATATTAGATGGGCAGATTCTACTTGGAGTAGATGGTTCTGAAGACTGCAAAGATTGGGAGTATAATGAATTTTTAGAGGCGATGATAACCACCTGGTCTCAGGAGCCAACCAGCATCTGATGCCACTCCAGTATATGTGAATTCTGTACTAGCTACCACCTATCAGCAAGCAAGCTGCCACATTCTGCATCAGCTAGATCTGAGATCTCTTGTCCCCTGGTAGAGCATATGAAATGGATCGCTTTTGCTCCACTAGCTGATCCAGGAAAGGTGGCAATTGGTACAAGGCTAGCACTGACAAAGGTGGTCCTTGCTATGTTCTTCACCTGCTGTACTAGCATCTGCTGTAAGACCAAGAGGACATCTAGAAGACAGAAGCAAAGATCGTGTCGAGAGATTGGAGAACTGGATTGGAAACGACAGAATGAAATTTAAACTCAGGCATGCAAAGTCTTTACTTGGGAAAAATATAATGCCACAATACCGAATGGAGAATATGTGGCTTGTTAAGAGTAGTCTTTTGCAAACTGAATATGAGTCAGCAGTGTGGGAAGACTTCTGAAAAGGAAAGAGCTGCGTCAACAGAAGAATAATTTCCAAATTGTGGGAAATAATAGTTCCTCTATATTCTGCATTGGTTAGGCTCTGCCTTCAGAAAACTGAACAAGTGCAGAGACATGCAACGAAGAGTGCTGGGAGTTGGGAACTTGATTTGATAACATTCAGTAGCAAAATTATTTTAAAATTCAGTAAATCTAAAAGGGGCACATACCTTAGAAGAAAACTAAAAGTCTTTCATGGAAAAAGTGAAGGAACTGGGTATGTCTTGCTTTGAGAAAGGATAACAAGGGACTAGAACAGCCCTTTCCAAATGTCAGAGAGACTGTACATAGAATAAAATCAAGAGCTGTGTCATCTCCAAATGGCAGACATGAGTACATGGTCCTTACTTAACAACCACTCATTCAGCAACAATTTGAACTTGCAATAGTGTTGAAAGAGTGATACTTACAATTGGTTCACAGAGGAGTGGAGTGGAGTGGAGTGGAGTGGAGTGGAGTGGAGTGGTGGGGTATGGTATGGTAGGGTAGGGTAGGGTAGAATAGAATAGAATAGAATAGAATAGAATAGAATAGAATAGAATAGAATAGAATAGAATAGAATAGAATAGAATAGAATAGAATAGAATAGAATAGAATAGAATAGAATAGAATCAGTTCTAGCTGTTGCAGTATCCCTAGGGGTCACATGGTTGTGATCCGGGTACTTGGAGATCAGCTTGCAGTGATATCACAGCATCATGTGATCAGATTATCGCCATTTGTGATCTTCACTGCCACCTTCCCACAAGGAAAGTCAATGGGGAAGCCAGCAGGAAGTCACAAACATCAATCATGGGCATTGCACTTAACTACAAGATGCTGGCTTTGACCTTTAAAGCCCTACGTGGCATGATGGCAGTATATTTGAGGGGCTGCCTCTCCCAATGCATCTCACCAAATCCAACATGGGCAAGGGAGCTACATTTGGTGGGCCCTAGGCAGAGGCTCTTCTCTGCTGTGACACCCAATCTGTGGAATATCCTTCCCCTGAATTGAGACTGGTTTCATCACTTTGACCTTTTTGAAGGTTTCTCAAGCCCTGATTGTGCTATCAGACCTGGGAACTAAGTGAGCTACAATATTGGCAATGTCTCTTTGCCAAATATTCCTTCTTCTTTTTTAGTTTTTATAGTTGTCTTTAAATAAGAATTATAATATTGTTTAGTATTTATTGACTACCTGACAGTCTCTTGTTGTGAGATGGGTAGTTATATAAATTTGATTAAAATAAGTAAATAAATAAGTTGGTTAGTGTTTTGTAATAAAAAGCTCCCTGTGGAAACACAGAAGGTGGGAGATTTGTAAATTTGAAATGTAAGTACATAAAAGTAAATAAGGGTAGAAATAGTCTAATTGTTGCCAGTCTATACTACGGTATTTCCCCAAACATCCCCCACCCGCAAATCTCTTCAGATTGATGCATTTAAGGACTTATAATAATTGGCTGTTTAACGTGTATTAGCTTGCAAAGAAGAAAGGATAGAAGGAATAGGTAGGTTTTTGAAAATAGGTAACTAGAATGAAGGAGTTGTTGTTTTTTTTAAAAAAAATCAAGGATTTTCAGCTTGGCTATCACTGATAGTCCTGTCAGAACTATACACAGTTACCTAGATGTTACTCATAGACCACAGTCTGCACATTCACAGTCTCAATCTCCATACCCAAGAATCAATCTGTACCACAACATCTTGCTTTTCATACACCAAACAATCAAAATCATTCACACCCAGTCACACTATACCCAACCAGAAACACAGCTGTCCTACACGGACAGCTATGCTCCCCAATGAGAAACCTCTTCATACTTTGAAGACTCTATGGCTAGTTCCCTTCCTGCCTTGAGCAGTGTGCTTTCTTTGATGGACAGGCAGACAAGAAGCAGTGGATGGAAACTAATTGAAGAGAGAACCAACCTAGAACTAAAGTGAAATTTCCTGACAGAACAATTAATCAGCGGAACAGCTTGCCTCCAGAAGTTGTGGGTGCTCCAACATTGGAGGTTTTTAAGAAAAGACTGGACAACCATTTGCCTGAAATGGCATAGGGGTTTCTGCCCGAGCAGTGGATTGGGCTATAAGACCTCTAAGGTCCCTTTCAATTCTGTTATTCTGCCAATTAAAGCAGTTATATGGCGGGACATACTAGGCCCCTTGTTCAGATGAACAAGGGTGTGTGCTCCACACTAATTACTGTCACTGAAAAACTGCTGCACCATCCAACAAACAATGGCCCCCACAGATACTTACCAACCTTCAGCTAGGCACCTGCAAGCTGTTACAACTCCATCTCCTATCACCTTCAGGACTGTCCCCTGAAGTTGATCTAACTCAAGTCACATGCAACCTACAAGACACAGAGAAGTAAAAGAAACAAAAACACTACAAACAAATCTCCACTTACTTGATGTTTGTATCTCTTGCCAGAATTCCCACCCACCTGAAGAGCCAAGACTCTGGCCTGAAGTCAGTTCTTACAGTCCAGTTCATCAGGGCAGCAGAAGATGTTAGTTAAGAGAACCAGGCAAGGCCTAGTGGCAGATCCTGAATGAGCCCCCAAAATTGTTGTCACAGAAAACTGGTGTCATGCCCCTGTCGGAGTCTGAATCCGAGGGGGAAGACGAACAGCTGACAGAGAGCGGGAGAGTGGCTCCGTTGGCTGTGGAGGAAACTGGGGAAGGGCAAAGTCAGGCTGGGCAGAGCAGGGGAGAGGTAGAACAAGGGAGAGGGGGTTCAGATGAAGACCAAGGCCCACCCCCTCCTCATCCTAGGGCACACAGGGAAGAACGGAGAAGAGAGCAACATGGGTTGCGTGGCTTACGAGGAAGGAAAGGGCCCCGATTCCCTTCACAAGGCACACCTGGGGATGGAGTTTAAAGGATGGGCAAATGGGAGGGGCGATTGTCGGGAACAAACGCTGAGTTCATCTTGTGTTAACTGCTTTATCTGAGTTCCTGGCATCCTCCCAACTGGTTTGATTTACTGCCGTGCTACTTCACTTCTGGAACTCCTTATCTTGCTTGCCCTGCCGGATTAATTACCTTATCTTGCCTTGTTGGATTTATAGTTGGAAGTTTTCTGCTTATAACGATTGGACTGGAGTATTTTCAGCCAAAGGCTGTTACAGGTTTGTGGGAGAGTTTTTCTCCAGACCGGAGAGTAAAAGGGACGTTGGGGGCAAAGTTGGAGCTAATAAAGGGACTCATACTTATTCTCTGGCTGTGTTGCCTTTGTGCCACGCCCCGGGTCATCACAACTCGTTCTTCCCAACTCCCAATAAACCACACACCAGGATGGAGAATTGCAAAAGCTTTATTCTGCGCAGAACAAAGGACACAGGAGAATCATTCCCACTGGGTCTGTGGAAAGACCACTTCTTCAGCAGTACCATTTTAATAGGTACTTTTCCAAGAGCCAACCTAAACCCTCTTAAGGCATCCTAGAACTAGTTTTCTGGAACCACAGAATTCATGGCTACATTTAGAAATAGATTAGTCATTGTGAAATCCTTCCTGCTATAAATTGTTCTGCTGAAAAAAGGGGATATCCTCATTTGCATTCATGTTCACGCTGACATTTCCATTACCAAACACTTATCATAAAATAAAAACCTGTTGCCTTCTTAATCTACAGAAGTATTGGTGATAGGACCAAGATTAAAAAAAATTCTCTCCCACCTTTAGATGCATGCAAAATTGTACTTTGCTAATACAAAATGGATAATTCGGGATTTGAGCTGAATGAAGAAGCACCTCCAAGCAACTTCTCCAAGCCAGAAAAGATTCAGCAAGAATGCCATGTAAGTTGGAATAGTTTACAATGTTTGTGAAATATTTAGAAAGCTACATTAGTTCTTCTTAATAGGGGAAAAAATCTGCATTATAACATGAGTAGGGAAGTATAAAATCTAGAGAATGCACAACTAGACATTATCTTTTCTCCCCCATTTCTAGTTAATCCAGAGAAACTGTTTGCTGGACCGAACTCTAAAAAGTAGCATTTCTCATCCCACCGAAGAAGGCAATACAGTACTTAGATCTTCTGAAAGGTCTTCTGAGGTTGCTTTCAGGTTTTTAGAAGAACATGTTGAGAAGTAATTTCCATAGTGTGAACACATGTTTGTCCTGCACAGGGTATAATAGGTAATAGTGCTATGCATTCCAAACGGACAGATTCATGACTAGAGTTAGGTGAATTTGTCTTAGATAGTGACAAAGAACACATTGTTAGATCCATTTAAATAAAATTCATACACTATAACTCTGGTTAATGAAAACACTAGGTATGATTAAGGAAAGTATGCTTGATGAAAACAACCATGATTTCATACCATTCACATGACAAGCTCAACCCACAAGATGATGGCAGGGAAACCTATCTTACATGCCTCACACAGGGGAGTTGGCTCTTCCCACTGAGTAGCAGGAGCATTTAGAGTATGCAAGCAAGACACTAAATAAATACATTTGTTTATATACGGTATATTTATGTAATTTTTCAACCTTTATCTTAGTATGCCATTCAGGCATTTTTCATAAATTATGAAGCTGGCTTGGTCTCAGTAACTATAATTAAAATAGGTCATCAGTCTCAAGCCAGGCAGATAATAAAACTGGTCTGGCTAAGAGGGGACTAGAAAACTCTGGATATTGCAAAGTTAATATTGATTAACTTATTACCGGTATTAACTTTTCTTCCACGAAAGAGAGGAATCGGAATATTTTCAGATATGGGCGCAATTTTATGATTGGTTGGAGAAGAGATATAGAGATACAGAGTAATATTGTAAAGAAAGAGAGGTGAAATGCTATAACAAATGAAATGATAAATACTAGGATATGAGAAATAATTGGGGAATAGGGAGAAGGCACAGAAGAAGCATGCAGATGATGCACTGATGGATTAATCATGTATGTTTGTCTATAAAAATAAAAAACTTTATTAAAAAAAAACTTTTCTTCCACAGTGGAAGAAAAGAAAAAAGCAGGAGAGAATTAATCAATATTTGTTTTAGTATTAACTCAAACAATTCTGTACTTTACTTAGAAAATTGAACCAGGACAAGATAATTCAATTATGGAGTTGAACGTCAAAGCCAAAAGCCAGGATGAAAAGAGGAACTTTTCCTTCTTGAGTAAAGCAATGGATTTGTTTCCCAAGCCCATCAGTCAGTGTTATCTTTGATCATTACAGCAGCAAAGCTTCCTGTTGCTTTACTGTCTTCCGGAGCTGCCAATTTTATAGAACATAGATTCATAGGGCTGTAATTGGGGGTCTTACCGTCCAACCCCCTACTGAAGGCAGGAGATTTTATATCACCCCAATCAAATGATTGTCCACTCTATTTTTGAAAACCTCCAGTGATAGAGCATCCACAACTCCGGGAGTAGCTATTCCATTGATGAATTGTCCTCACTGTCAGGAAATTTCTCCTTATTTCTAGTTTGCATCTCTTTAACAAGCTTCCATCCATTACTCTTTGTCCTGTCCATGTAGGTGCCATGTAGAATAGGTTGAACCCCTCTTTTCTGTGACCCCCCCCCCTTAACCTTTCTCTTCGCTAGACTAGACATACCTAGTTCCCTCAATCGTTCATCGTATAATTAAACCCCCAAAGCCCCTTACCATTTTGTCGCTCTTCTCTGCATATATATCTTTTCCATCCAGGCATGTCCACAGAGTATGGTCCAGAAAGTCAAGGCAGCAGCCATGATGGTGATGTCAAAGCTATGTCCATTTTCATGTATGTAATTTTTACTAAAGAATTTTTTAAAATACAAATTTAAAAGCTACAAAAAAATAAAAAGAATGTAGAAAAGAGAAAAAATATATAACGAGAAAAATAGGAAAGATAGAAGAAAAAGTGAACAACAGTGTAGGTCCCGAAAAGAGAAAGAAAAAAGAAGTATTTAAAGAAGTGACTTCTAATCTTTGCAGCAGTAATAAACATAATTCATACAGTTTCTTCTCTCCCGAATTACATAGTTCCCTTCTTCCCATATTGTTGTTAGTTGCGAAGTCGTGTTCGACCCATCGCGACCCCATGGACATCATTCCTCTAGGCCTTCCTGTCCTCTACCATCCTCTGGAGTCCATTTAAGCTCACGCCGACTGCTTCAGTGACTCCATCCAGCCACCTCATTCTTCTTTTGCCCTGAATCGTTCCCAGCATTAGGCTCTTCTCCAGTGAGCCCTTCCTTCTCATTAGGTGGCCAAAGTATTTGAGTTTCATCTTCAGGATCTGGCCTTCTAAAGAGTTGATCTCCTCTAGGATTGACTTGTTTGATCGCCTTGCAGTCCAAGGGACTCGCAGGAGTCTTCTCCAGCACAATAGTTCAAAGGCCTCAATTCTTTGGTACTCAGCCTTTTTTATGGTCCAACTTTCACAGCCATACATTGCAACTGGAAAAACCATACCTTGACTATACGCACTTTTGTTGGCAGGGTGATGGCTCTGCTTTTTAGTATGCTGTCTAGATTTGCCATAGCTTTCCTCCCCAGGAGCAAGCGTCTTTTAATTTCTTGGCTGAAGTCCCCATCTGCGGTGATCTTGGAGCCCAGGAAAATAAAATCTGTCACTACCTCCATTTCTTCCCCATCTATTTGCCAGGAATTGAGAGGGCCGGATGCCATGATCTTAGTTTTCTTAATGTTGATATCTTCCCATATACAGCTTTTTAATCAGTAAATCCAGAGATCACTGGTTCATTTTTATCCATTTTCAGGAAAAAGTCCATAAAGGCTTTCCACTCTTTTACAAAAGTAGTTATTGCTTCTTCCCTAATCAAACAAGTCAATTTAGGCGTCTTGGCAAGTTCTGCCATCTTCACGATCCGTTCCACATATAAGTATGTGAAAATAGTTAAGGTCCTGTCAGGTCTGTCTACAGTTCTGGCTTTCCAGATGCTGCCTCCAGGGACACTGAATTATTCTACACCTTTCCTTTTCTCCTGCGCTGAATTCTTCAGAAAATTCTTACTTCCTGCAAAAAAAAGCTGAGAACAAAACCTGCCACTGTTACAGGAAGTAAAGTCTCCTGAGCGCCTTCGAGTCCGTGTTGATTCCTGGCAACTGCCTGGACAAGTCCCTGCAGTTTTCTTGGCAAGATTTTTCGGAAGTGGTTTTTTAATTGCCTCCTTCCAAGGACTGAGATAGAGTGATTGGCCCAAGGTCACCCAGCTGGTTTTGTGTCTAAGGCAGGGCGAGAACTTACAATCTTGCAATTTTTAGCCTGGTGCCTTAACTACTACTCCAAATGGATCTTAATTTTAGGTGGTGATGTTTCAAACATCACTTCACTTCACTTTCAAACCTCTGAATTCACTGTTAAATAAGTGACGGTGGATGATTTGATACAGTTGGGTATATTTTATCCAAAAGCTGAATGATAACTTGCTCTGAGAAGATATGGATGGTGGTACAGCTCTGAAGACATAGCAGGAATATAACAATATAGTCGTGACCCAGTTTTACAGAGTTGTCTTGTAATTCTTCCTTTTTCTTCCTTTCTGCCCTAAAGGTGAAAAAGAGCCACTGGTCTCTCCTCCATGTCTTTCTGGTTTGTCTGTTGGCCTGTGCAATAACCACAGTGGTGGGGGTGTTGATTCTGTCTCTGGTTTATGCTACCACCCCTAACTTTAAAAGACAACAGCCTGAAGTGAATCTAGAAAATCATGGATCAGCTTCCCGGAAAATTCCAATAACATCTGCCTACAAGAGCCAGGTTGACCTCAAGTTCCAGTTTCTCCACCATCATACTAAATCCAAGGTATAACTAAACCATTTCTTCCATATTTGTTTTGCACAGGACAAATATTTGGGAATCTTAGTTTTTAAGGGTTTTTATCCCTGGCTAAACTGCTATTCTTTGGTGGAATTCAAAGAATGGGTAGGTTCTTTAACCAAGGCCCTAGAAAAACTGAACAGCAAAAACTCATGGGTTAAAGCCAGGGCCATCACTGATCTGTAAGGCCCCTTTCTGCAAAAAGTTTTTTTTTTTTAACCACCGGAACTGAATGAATGAACTGAAGAAGCTTCTTGAATGAGAAGCAAAACGTTTTCAAAAGAAAAACAACCAAGAAAGTCCGGTTGCCTTTTGGAAAAGCATCTTTGGGACAACCATGGCCTGGATGATTGAGAATCTCCATAGAAATTTTGCCACCAGAGCATCAAGTCATGTCAGGGAGAAGCTGTGGCTTCCTGGCCTTTTATTCTCCTTTTTTTTTTCCTACGGCACTTGTGCAGACATTTGGAACAGTAACTGCATGGGCTTCTCCCCCCCCCACGGCACTAGGCTACTACCATTCCCATAATTTGGTGTCTCCTATGTTATGCATGGGGGACGCGGTGGCTCAGTGGCTAAGATGCTGAGCTTGTCGATCAGAAAAGTCGGCAGTTCGGCGGTTCGAATCCCTAGCGCCGCGTAACGGAGTGAGCTCCCGTTACTTGTCCAAGCTTCTGCCAACCTAGCAGTTCGAAAGCTCGTAAAAAATGCAAGTAGAAAAATAGGGACCACTTTGGTGGGAAGGTAACAGCGTTCCGTGCGCCTTCGGCGTTTAGTCATGTTGGCCACATGACCACGGAATTGTCATCAGACAGCTCTGGCTCTTCGGCTTAGAAACGGAGATGAGCACCGCCCGCTAGAATCGGGAACGACTAGCATGTATGTGCGAGGGGAACCTTTACCTTTACCTATGTCATGCATCTTTGTGCAGTACACAACTTTCACACCTGCTGTGGTAGTCCTGGTTGAAGGATCACTCCTGGATCTGTGCTTTATTGATGAACTCTCTAGCGCTGTGTCTCTCGATCATCACAATTTGGGGATGTGTGGACTTCAGCTCCTAGAATTCCATAACCATCATGTTGGTTGGGGAATTTGGGGAGCTGAAGTCCACACATCTTCAATTTGCAAGGTTGAGAGACATCGCTCTAGTGTTTCAACACTGCTTTCAAACTTTTCGGCACCAGAGACCAGTTTTGTGGAAGACAATTTTTCCACGGACTAGCGGGGGAGGAAGAAAATGCGACCTAGATCCCATGCATGCACAGTTTTGCTCGCCTGCTGCTTACTTCCATTTGTGCGGCCCGGATTCTAACAGGCCACAGACCAGTACCAGTCTGCGGCCCAGGGGTTACACTCTAGTGTAATGTTCTTTTTTTAAATTATTATTATTATTATTATTATTATTATTATTATTATTATTATTATTATTATTATTATTATTATTATTATTATTATTATTATTATTATTATTATTATTAT
>QLTV01001159.1:273239-283470 GCA_003457575.1 Thermophis baileyi | reverse complement strand
TTCCAATTTTATTTGCAGCTCCTCTGAAATGAAAATTATTATTATTATTATTATTATTATTATTATTATTATTATTTTCAAAACAACAAAACATAACAAACATCAACACACAACATATATTCCCTTTTTACAGCAGTTTCATAACGGTAATATTCTATTATTTACATTTTCCCCCTTTAATCTTCATTAAATATATTTATCCTTATTGTCCCATTATCCCTTGTTTCTGTCTTTATATCTTCACGTAAATTACTGATGATTTAATACTATTACACAAACGTTATACCTTTTATCTCATTTCCCCATTCATTCTTCTTCGTTATTTCTAATCTCCAGCCAATTATACAATTTATCCCATACTACATAATAATCTGTCTCTTCCTTTTCCTTTATCTCCTTCGTTAACTTATCCATCTCTGCACAGTCCAGAATTTTCCTTATCAGTTCTTCCTCGGTTGGTATTTTATCATTTTTCCAGTTCTGTGCATATGTTATTCTTGCAGCTGTGATTATATGTAAAATTAAATATTGTATTTCTTTATTGTATTTTCTATTTAGTATTCCCAATAAAAATGTCTCCAGTTTCCAATCTATGGGTTGATCAATTATGTCTTCCAACCATTTTCTAATTTTAGTCCAATGCTTTTTTGCATATGGACATGTCCACCATAGATGGTAGTACGTTCCGTATGCTTTTTTTACATTTTCAACATGTTGGTGAACTATTCGGATACATCTTAGCAAGTCTTGCCGGAGGGAGATGCCACGTGTAAAACATCTTTAACTGGTTTTCCTTGAATGCCCCCGACATAGTCAATTTTATATTTATTTCCCACATTCTTTTCCCATTTCCCATTTCTAGTGTAATGTTCACTGACTATTTCACAAATTTCAAACCTTAGTGAATTTTATCTGGAAGTGGATGCAAGCCTCTTCCCTTCCATTGCTTTTTTCTGGGTTATAGATGTAGAACAAGTTCTGTCTGAACAATTGATGCTCCAGGCTGCCTAAAACCACAAAGATCAAAAGAGATTCACACTGTGGATCAGTTTGTTCAGATTCAATGATTAAAATGTTTGATTAAATAGTTGAGAAATTAAACAGACATTATCTGATTAATTGGTATTAATCCACCAAGTAAATATCCTTTGATATCGAGAGGGAGCCAATCTTCATTGGATTTTTAAAGCTATTTATGAACTGTATCAAAACCATTAATATTGTCATGCATCTACAACTTCCCAGATGCACCAGTTTCCAGGAGGTGCTATTCAGTGGTCAAGATTTCGCAGAAATGGCGATGAATACCAGAACAGGGAAGAAATGGCGTTTGGAACAAGTATCAATGCTCAGCGTTCCAAGTTGATGTTTGGGACTCTTCTGATCAAACGCAACGGGTTGCGTGCTCCACACTGGCATTTCAATGCCAATGAACAGGGTTACCTCTTAAAGGTAATATTGAAAGTAGTGTTTTAATTTACCTAATTATTTTTAAACAACTGGAGATGGGGAGAAAGAATAGAAAAGTAACTAATAGTGGACGAGTGGAAGAAAAGAGCTTACAGGTAGTCCTCAATTTATGATCGTAGTTGAGCTCAAAATTTGTGTTGCTAAGCAAGACATTTGTTAAGTGAGCTTTGCCCCATTTTACGACCTTTCTGGCCCCAGCTGTTAAGTGAATCACTGTAGTTGTTAAGTTAGTAATACGGTTGTTAAGTGAATCTGGCTTCCCCATGGACTTTGCTTGTCAGAAGGTGGTCAGTGACCTCTGGACACCGCAACTATCATAAATATGAGCCAGTTGCCAAAGTATTTGAATTTTGATCATGTGTCCATGGGGATGCTGTAACGGTCATAAGTGTGAAAAATGGTCATGTCACTTTTTTTCAGTGCTGTTGTAACTTTGAACAGTCACTAAATGAATGGTTGAAAGTTGAGGACTACTAATTTTGAAACATCTGTGCATACACATAGAGCAGGGGTCCCCAACCTTTCTGGGTTGGCAGCCCAGAGCAGGGGGAGGGGGGAAAGGAGATGATTTTGTGGGGCAAGCGCATGTGTGCGTGCGTGTGTGCGCACGTGCGAACCTGTGGCGTTCATGGCAACGCTTGTACAAGTGGGGCCGCAGGCGCCTGGGACAAGGTTTGCACGAGTGGGGCTGTGCGCATGTGTGGAGGCGCGCACACTGGCCGGCCACTCACGCGGCAGCCTGGTGGCGATTAGCCTGCAGCCCGGTAGTGGGCCACAGCCCACAGGTTGGGGACCTCTGACATAGAGCACCTAATCCCTTCCATCCTCCCACCCCAACCCAAACAAACAGGGCAAAATCCAATAGCAGAGATTAGCTAGGCAGGCAGCATTTTCTCCAAAACCCTATGAAATAATTATTGGGAGATAAATCTGATTTTTTAACTCTTTAACCAAGATATATCTAAAAAGAATTCAACAGCACTTTGGTAAATAATCTGCCAGGTTACGGGAACCAAGGATAAGTAATGGGACAACTTACAGTCAAGAAAAGAACTTGAGAACCTGTAAGAGACTGTGATGGAGTGTAGTGAGGAGGTGGTTTCTTAGGAGTAAAGGGGTGTATTCCATAGGAGTAAGAGGCAACTCAGCCTGAATATCATGTGTGTGTGAGAGAGAGGTTGAAGACAGCTCCTCCCTAATTGTTCACAGAATATATTGTAGATGCAGATAGAATCCTCAGCCTGGTAAGATTTTTGTCTATAGGTGGGAAACAATATGGAACTCAGCTTGGAAGAAACATCATGTGTTATTCTTGGTATTGGACCTGAAGAAAGCATGCACATTCAGACTTGCAAGATTGTTACTATAACCTTATAATAAAAGTAGCACCAATGTTCCTAACTCTGGTTTACTAGTCTGGTCTACCATGAAAGCTGACTTCAATCTTGCAAATCTGAATATGCCTCTCCCATCCCTCCCTTTTTTTCCATGAGAACTGAGGAAAGTTTAGTCTGAGACGCTTTCTTGACATTTATGCTCCAAACTCAGATTCCTTTTATCTGACCATGGCCTTGGTTGCAGCTCTTCCACCTGATCCCCAAGGTTGTTCCTACTGCCCTATACACATGATGATCTTTTTACGGCCATATAAATAACATGTTTACGCAGATCATAAATTTGGTGCACCTACTGTTCAAGCCAAATCAATTTCAGACTCTCATTTCCTCATTTGCTGGGGCATTATCTCCCCACATGATTTCCTGGTCAATTGTAATATTTTGTTTTGTTGCTGATGTGTTTCACAGGGAACTGCGTGGATTGGGGTAGTTGATGCTGGTGGAGATACAATAGCTACATACAATGTCACGGCAGGACAGATTATTTTCTTCCCTCGAAATACCTTGCATTGGGTCAAGAATGTTGGTGTAGAAGAGTGTTTGTTCTTGTTGTTTTTTACAACCCATGAGGAGCTTCAGACTCTGGACCTTGATGATACATTTTTCTTGACACCCAAAGACATTGAGGCACGATCTCTAAAGGTCTGTAGAACTGGAATTCCAAATCCTATTTCTTAACAGATCCACAACTATTTTGACTGCCATTCTGAATATGTGCTGAATAGCCTGCTTCCTGGATACCTATCCATTGCCAAATTCAAATATATTTCTGGGTAAGATATAAAATAAGCAAGCAGACTTTGGCTGAAGCTAACCTTGAGTATTTTTTCTCCATGCCTTCCCTTCAAAAGGAGAAATCATTAAAATCTTGTAAATATTTGTAAGAGAAGGAATGGCAGAACCTGGAGGTGGAGTCAAAAGAGGAATCAGCCTAGAGTCTCTAAGTAGCCACAAACGGACTAAGTCCAACCCCTGCTGAATTCTGTTGAGCCTTATCTAGTGCCAAAATAATGCTAACCATTACTTACAGTAAGTAGATTCCTGTACACAGCCATGAGTAGTAATAAATCATTTTAACTGGAATGTCATGTGTGGTCTTGGTCTTAGGCACCTAACAATCTTCTTCATTTGGCTCATTACCACTCACCTCTTTGTAAGCAAAAAGTAACTTTATTGGATGAAGTCATTCCTACCTGGATCCACTAAATACAATATTTACTTGTATTTTCTAGCCTCAAGGTGGTATGGATTTCATCCGGTCATTCCAGAAACAAGCAGAAGACCAAGCCATCAATCTTCCACCCAACCTAGCAGAGCTTGTTCAGAATGCCAACTACAACCAGTCTGCAGATATGCTTGTATGGCGGTACTTCTTTGACCTAAAAGGTACTACAGAGCCAGCTAGGGGGACATACAGAAGAGAACCACTTTTGCCTTTTAGGACTTTTGGGCTTTTAATGCAACAAAGGGTGGCGACATCATCACATTTTCATGCATTGCATTTCCAATCAGATACAGAAATGTTTACCCTGGAAATAATATAAGAGTGTGATGGAATGTAGTCCAGAAGGTTCTTTCCTAGGGAGAAAAGAGACAATAAACTTGGAATCTTTGGTATGCAGGAAAAGGGTGAAGAACCACCCTCCCTTCCCGAGCAGTTCTTAGGGTGTATCTAATAGTCATGCAAATAAGTGGTTAGTCTGGCAAGATTTCTGTCTATAGGCAAGCAACAATAAAGAAACTATTCTGAAGTAACTGCTCTTGTCATTCTTGGTTTCTTGGACCTGAAAAGGAGTCTCTAACTATATGGATCAACAGCCTGAGAGAATGCCTTCTCCCATATAAGCTACACAACAGTTGCAATCATCATCAGAAACTCTCCTGGTTGTGTAATATCCTGCAGATAGTATTTTGGCATTGGCTAAGAAGACTTTTTCTTGCTTGCTACAATAAAGCATGCATTGGTATTGCTACAGAATAAAAGAGTTGGAAAGGACCTTGGAGGTCTTCTAGCCCAACCCCCTGCTCAAGCAGGAAACCCTATAACCATTTCAGACAAATGGTTGCCCAATCTTTTCTTAAAAATCTCCAGTGTTGGAGCATTTACAACTTCTGGAGGCGAGCTGTTCCACTGATTAATTGTTCTAACTGTCAGGAAATTTCTCCTAAGTTCTAGGTTGCTTCTCTCCTTGATTAGTTTCCATCCATTGCTTCTTGTCTTGCCTTCAGGTGCTTTGGAGAATAGGTTGACACACAAACATCCCACCAGATCAGGTCCATGTTGAAACTATTTGTTATGACATTTGACATTTTTGCATTATTTAGGTCTGATGTTTGAAAAAAAAAAAAAAAAAGTAAGCTTTTGTGAATGTATGTATGCTTGATACTGGTACTATACACATGATAGATATAGAACCCAAAACAATAATTCTGCTGTCTGCCAAAAAAAAAAAATTGAAACAAAATCAAGTGGTCTTTCTTATTTTTAAGTTGAACAATTAAATCAAACACTTTTAAAATATAAATTTATAATAATATCCTTGTTAATCATATAGTTTCTTCTATACCGATACATATGAGCCGAGGTGGCGCAGTGGTTAGAGTGCAGCACTGCAGGCTACTTCAGTTGACTGCTAGCTGCAGTTCGGCGGTTCAAATCTCACCAGCTCAAGGTTGACTCAGCCTTCCATCCTTCCGAGGTGGGTAAAATGAGCACCCAGATTGTTGGGGGCAATATGCTAGCTCTGTAAACCGCTTAGAGAGGGCTGTAAAGCACTATGAAGCGGTATATAAGTCTAAGTGCTATTGCTACCCTTTGAACCAGGTATGGAAAAGAACATCAAAAATTCATACTAAAATGATAATATATTGAGAACATCAGTGTTAAATAAAGTAAAAAAAAATACTGTCAGATCAGCATCAATTACACAATTCTTTCTCAACATGATATTATTTTGAGAAAATATTTCTCCATTCCTAGCAAGCTGCCTCTCCTCATTGTTATTGACCAATGGACTTCAATAGAGTTAACACTCCATTGGTAGCACCCCTTTGGAGTATTGAGCTGATGATAGATCATCTTGCAGAGAATCTATCTTCATTGCTGTTAATCATCAACGCCTAATTGATGGCACATAATCAATCAATCAATCAATCAAAGCTAAGACTTCCTGCAGGCAGAAAAGGTTTTGGGATTACTGTAGCATGCATATATTAAAAGTTCAGCATGGCCTCTATACAATGTGCAAAACATTAGCTCTCCATTAATCAAAAATAATACTACATAAAATAATGGAGCTAATATAAAGCCCTTGATCATCACTCAGGAGCCTACCAATTTTTCTGCTATGTTTATTTTCAATTCAGGATCTTCCAAATTCCGATTTCCAGGGGGAGTCATCCAGTGGGCTCGGTACGTAAAAGACGGAAAAGGTTTAAAACCCAATGAAAAAATTTACAGTGAATGTCTCCATTCGGTAAGTATCCCAGTAAAAATTGCAATCTTACTCTGGAAACTAGTTAGGACAATCATTATCTTATTTAAATTTTATTTTGGGGTGGGAGGGGGTGTCATTAAAAACGCCTATAAAATGTGAGTTTATATATGTATCCATTTGCAATATTGGAAATTATTCCACTCTTCCACAATTTGTAGACTAAATAAATAATTCACTTCAGACTCCAAGGTATGCATAGTATTAAAACATTTTATCTTATTAAAACAATTATCCACAATCAATTAAAATTTAAATGCAAATAATGATAAGAAGGATGCCGTCACAATTTCCCCATTGCTACTGTTGTGTATATGCAAAATTTGTTTCTTCTTTTCAGAAGGAAGATGCTCTTACCTTAGCAACACTCCGGATCTCCAGCAATGCTTTACGTCAGCCCCATTTCCATTTCAATGCCAATGAAATGGGCTATGTCATCAGTGGCTGCGGAAAGGTAATAACTTAAGTTTAACCACTGTGATGCAAGCCAACATTTCCCAAAGTTAAGAATTCTGGGAATTATACAGTAGTTGAAGAATGCCACATTGGAGTAGAACGATGTAAGCTGCAGTATCTTTCCTAAGAATAGCAATAGCACTTAGACTTATATACCGCTTTACAGTGCTTTACAGCGCTCTCTAAGCGGTTCACAGAGTCAGCATATTGCCCCCAACAATCTGGGTCCTCATTTTACCCACCTCGGAAGGATGGAAGGCTGAGTCAACCTTGAGTCGGTGAGATTTGAACCGCCGAACTGCAGCTAGCAGTCAGCTGAAGTAGCCTGCAGTACTGCACTCTAACCACTGCGCCACCTCGGCTCTAAGAAGATGTCTACTGAGTCTCACAGGTCCTGGATAAGCTTTATAAGTAGCCTTCGACTTACAACCATTCATTTAGTGACCACTCAAAGTTACAACAGCACTGAAAAAAGTGACTTATGACATTTTTCACATTTACGACCATTTCAGCATCTTCATGGTCACATGATCAAAACCTTAAGCTTGGCAACTGGTTCCTATTTATGTTGGTTGCAGGATCCCATGGTCATGTGGTCACCTTTTGCAAACTTCTGACAAGCCAGGTCAATGGGGAAGCCAGATTCACTAACAACCGTTTTACTACGTTAACAGTTAGCAGTGATTCACCTAACAACTGTGGCAAGAAAGGTCGTAAAATGGGGGAAAAAAATAATTTAACAACTGTCTTGCTTAGCAACAGAAATTTTGAGCTCAGTTGTGGTCGTAAGTCGAGGACTATCTGGTTTTCAATTTCTGGTGAGGTAGAGTTGAGGAGGTAAGAAAACAATCCGTTGGCCCATGACAGATGGTACCGTATCCATCAACCTATTTCAAAGAATGAGATTATCCTTCCCCAATCATCAGCTTTTCCTTATGCAGTCATACAGCTTACTATTAATCAGGCAATTTGCTCACAAGAGGAGGCCACCAATGGTTCACTGTGAATCAATCTGCAGGTATAAGCCACCTAACATGTTAATTTTGTAATAAGGGTAGTCCTTGACTTACGATTACAATTAGGACTTGAATTTCCATTGGTAAGCAAGGTGGTTGTTAAGCGACTTATGCCTGATTTTATGCACTTTTTGCCATGGGTGTTAAGCAAATTAGTGCGGTTATTAAGTGAATCACGTGGTAGTTAAGCGAATCTGGTTTCCTCATTTGCTTGTCAGAACCTGGCTGGGAAGGTTGTAATGGTGAACCCATGATACTAGGATGTTTCAACCATTGAGCCACGGTGGCACAATGGTTAGAGTGCAGTACTGCAGGCTACTTCTGCTGCCTGCCGGCTGCCTGCAATTTGGCAGTTCAAATCCCACCAGGCTCAAGGTTGACTCAGCCTTCCATCCTTCCAAGGTGGGTAAAATGAGGACCCAGATTGTTGGGGGCAATATGCTCAGAGATGGGTTAGCAATAGCAATAGCACTTAGACTTATATACCGCTTTATAGTGCTTTACAGCCCTCTCTAAGCGGTTCACAGAGTCAGCATATTGCCCCCAACAATCTGGGTCCTCATTTTACCCACCTCGGAAGGATGGAAGTCTGAGTCAACCTTGAGCCGGTGAGATTTGAACTGCCGAACTGCAGCTAGCAATCAGCTGAAGTAGCCTGCAGTACTGCACTCTAACCACTGCGCCACCTCGGCTCTTTTATGGATTCCTCCCGGTTCGGACCGGTTCGCCTGAACCGGTAGCAATCCGCTGGTGATGTCACGGATCTAGTTCGGTCGGTGCCGGTCTGTGGGTGCTGCCATCTTTTTTTGGAATTTATTTTATTTTTTTTGGAATTTTTTCTGGGTTTTTTTTCTTCTGCACATGCGCAGAAGCCGAGTTTTCGGCACTGTGCATGCGTCGCCATCTTGTTTTTGGCTTTTGGGGGGGGATTTTTTTTATTTTTTTGCACTGTGCATGCACGCGCGTGCAAGGAACGCGCATGCCTATGAGGCGCGCCCACGCGGTGCGGGAGGAAGTGAACCGGCAGCGAGGTAAGTTAGAACCCACCCCTGAATATGCTGATTCTGTAAACCACTTAGAGAGGGCTGTAAAGCATTGTAAAGCGGTATATAAGTCTAAGTGCTATTGCTATTGCTATTGTAAATACATGACAGTTGCCAAGCGTCGGTATTTCAATCACATGACCCTGGATATGCTGTGATGGTGATAAGTATGAGGATCAGTTGTAAGTCACTTTTTTCAGTGCCATTGTAACTTTGAACGGTTGTTAAATAAAAGATTGTAAATCAAGGACTCCCTGTAGAATAGAATGAAACCAAGTTTCTGGAAATACAGGTATTAATTTGTTCTGGTGCATCTTATTTGCAGGTAGGTGTTATTGTTTCATCTACTCTTTCTACTGACTTTACCATTGAAGTTGGAGATGTTGTGTTCTTCCCAGTTGGAACCCAACACTACTTCAAGAGCACATGTGATGAGGACCTGCTTCTCATTTTGGCATTTAGCACCCGCAACCAGGTGAGACATCTGTTTGACTTCCTATAAATTCTGCTATACATGCCAGCAGAAACCTAGAATTTCATTAGGCCTCTACGTTATTATGAACCAAATGCAAGTATTAAATGTTTGGGAGATCAAAATAAAACAAGTAACTGTGTACATTATGGTATGTTGTATATATTACTAAAATTGCTCTGTGCCCTTATCCATGATGCTGAACCTACCCTGGCTTCCTATGGCAAGTTTTGAGTTTTGCTGTTATTCCATAAGATCCTCAGTAACTACTGACCAGAATGTCTGAGAAAACAGCTTCTCCCATACACAGCTGCCTATTAGTTGTGATCAGCATTGATTGAATAATGCTTGATTGAACCACTCTCTGTGTTTTTTATTAAAAGCCCCGGTGGTGCAGTGGTTAGAATATAGTATTGCAGGCAAACTCTGCCCATAGCCTGGAGTTGTTCCTGATGGGGCTTAAGGTTGACTCAGCCATCCATCCTTCTGAGGTTGGTAAAATGAGGAATCAGATTGTTCAGGGCAATATGCTGATATTGTAAACTGCCCAAAGAGTGCTGTAAAGCACTATGGGTTCAGGGGTGGGTTCCTACCGGTTCGGACCGGTTCGCCCAAACCGAGGGTGACCCGCTAGTGACGTCATCGGAACCAGATCCGTGGTTGCCAGTCCATGGGGGCTGCCATCTTTTTTTTATTATTTTTTCCGATTTTTTTTTTGAGCATGCTCAGAAGGTGACTTCCAGCACTGTGCATGCGGTCGCCATCTTTTTTTGGCTTTATTTGTTTTTTTTTTTTTTTTTAAATTGAAGTGAAGCCCAACGGACCTCTACCTAGGATCCAACTCATAACCTCCTGATTGGGAGGCAGAAGTTCTACCTCTAAG
>QLTV01001159.1:259037-269976 GCA_003457575.1 Thermophis baileyi | reverse complement strand
CCACGGGGAATGGAGTAGGGAAGGCAGGCTGGGATGGGGGGGGGTTGCGGGGCAGCTAGGTAGGCCGCGACTTTGCAGGCTTACCTGGCAGGCAGATCAGGGGCGCAGCGCTTCAGGCAGGCAAGCTGCAGAGCAGAGACTGGGCAGGGTAGGGCGAGCGAGCGGTGACCGAGGACCGGTTCGGGGGCATGGCAAGCCAGCCATCACTACCAGTTCAGCGAACCAAGCCACATGTCCGCTACTGGTCCGAACCAGTAGCATTTCATCCCTGGAAGGAAGGTGAAAGGAGGGGGTAAGGAAGGAAGGTAAAATCAGAGGAGGGGGGAAGGAAGGAAGATGAAATCAGGAGGGGGAAGGAAGGAAAGTAAAATCAGAGGAGGGGGGTCTGCGGGACTTAAAATTATGAATTAGGGTCCGTGGGATTTAAAATTATGAATTAGGGTCCGTGGGATTTAAAATTATGAATTAGGGTCCATGGAATTTAAAATTATGAATTTGGTGGTCCGCAGGATTTAAAATTATGACCTTGGTGGTCCCTGAGGTCCAAAAGGTTGGGGACCCCTGAGTTAGAGAGTACTGAATCATGCGTGAGGCAATCTACACTATGATTGGTTGCCGTAAGTAAAATGGGGGAGTTTCCCTTTCTTCCCGCCTTTTTGTTCTGTGAGTTCTACATACTGTTTTAGGTTTACCTCATGATGTTCCTGTCTCCCTGTCGACTATCTTGTGTTCTTCCTTTTCTGGATGATGACAAAGACTGCTGAAAATTTAAATGTTAAATATATTTATATAAAAGAGTATAAGTTTATGTCAGTGTCTCCTACTTCATCTGGACAGCCTCTGCACAATTCCTTGACAATTTGCACCTGCATAATCTCTATGTTTTGGCTATAATTGAAGGCATTACAACAAGGTTATCTACAGTTGCCAATCTCATAGAGTTCCAGCACATTTTAGGACCTCAATGGTCTTGAAGCTAAGCAGGATCAAGCTTGCTTAGTATTTCTGTGGACACTTCTAGGAAATTCTAGGGCAGTAGGCTAGACTCGGTAAAATATTCTGGGATATGGCATTAGCCAATCACTTTCTTATTGTTGCTGAGAAAACTACATAAGTATATCCATAAAATTACCCGCGGTTAAGCTTGACTTAGGATGTTTCTGTTTTTAGAAGAAAATAGGCACACATTATTTATAATTTGCTATTGGTCATTCTCCCAGTGCTAGGCTAGATTCACTTTCTAAACCACCTAAGGCTAAGCTACCCCTTGCATTTTAAAGCATCTTTTGGTCCTTGGATCCAAAGCATTGCAAAGCATAACTATATGTCTGGATATATGGTTATATATACCAACACCCCCCCCCACACACACACACATACACACACACACAAGTCTCTATGTATGGTTTTTGGATATATGTAAGGAAGTACACACTACCACAGTGTTAATCCTAGGCACTGAATTCAGACATTGCTGTTTCTTCTGAAAGTCAACGGGAAGTTGGCTTCTTGTTGAGTTGCTCAATTCATGTGTGATAAAATATTTATCAGTTGGAACTATACCGACAGTGCCATTGATTAATCTCTGGCAAGTACAGAACAAGGTACTTTCCAGCAGATGTCTCTCTTTAGCTGCTTTTTTTTTAAAAAAATATTGTTTAACTTAAAGCTTTGCTATATTTTTTACTGAAAGAAACTGTGGTTCAAATGATATGCTTCAGTCATTTGGATACACTCACCCACCACTCAGAGAGCAAAACCGAATATTGTTCCTATTCTCAAGTAGCTCAACAGGGACAACTGTTAATATTTTAAAAATATTCATTCAGGAAACTTTATAATACAATCAAAGCTGTGCTGTCCCATAAAAAAAATCTGAAACCAGTTGTTGGGATAATAATAATAGATAGGCAGATAAAAATGCCAAATCCAATCTAAACAGCTGACTGACTGTGTGACCGACAATAATAATTATTTAGATTTATAAGGCCTCCAAATCATGGAGACTAATACCATGGCACACACACACACACAAAAAACATGTAAAATTTTGAGTTCTCAATAATTCAAAGGATGGTAAGATCAACCAAGTCTCCAAAAAAAGCCCCAAAGAAGCCCAAATACTGTATTTTAACCTTGTTGACTACAGGTTCAACACAATTTCAGTATGTAGGCTCAATACAGTATTTGTATTAGATATAATAGGGTCAGATTTTGTTTCGTATTCAAGCAACCGCAACCACAACAATTTGATTCTTACACATACTTATTCAAAACATAGTTTTGCATAACATAGAATAACTGAATTATAGTGCTGGAAGGAAACACAAGGATCATTTAATCAGGCAAGAATCTTAAATGTGCAAAAATGGAAAGACGCATCAATTCCCATAATGGAAGCATGGATGTTAAACTGATGGGGTTGGTGGAGATGGCAAAGCTGAACAGATTTAGGACAACTCGCCACAGAGAACTTGCCACAGCCAGCTTGCTATGGCCAACTCACTGCAGGACAACAGTTACACTAATATTGAAGAAATGGTGAAATAAAAGCATTAAAGAAAGGATGCAAAAGGACAAAATAAAATGGGAATGACAAGAATTAAAATATTTTTAAAAATTATTTTAAATAATAAAATTGAATTGCTGAATTGTCCCACGAGTTGGCCGCAGCAAGTTGTCCCTGTGGCGAGGTGGCTATGGCGAGTTGTCCATGGCAAGTTGTCCATAGCAAGTTGTCCCATTCCAAAGCTGACTGCTTTAATTAAAGACAAGAACTTAACCACATGGAAACTGTTTCTGGGCAAAACAGAAAAAGATGAAAATTTGATTTTAGCTGTTGATTTATAGACTAATATTGTGGCAATAGAAATGGTTTGTGTCTATTAGAAATGTAAAGCAAAAAGTTGCGATTGTAACTTTTTTGTACTCTTCTGCACTGAAAAAGTCAGAAGTCACTGCTTCCCCCTCCCCCCTTTTTTTTGTTTCTATATGTTTGTACTCTTTCCCATTTCTCTTCTCCCTTTCTTTTCTGATTTTTGCTTCTATTTGTTTTTTATATTATAATAAACCTTAATAAATACCTTTAAAACATCATGTAGTCCTTTAAAAGGAATGAGTCCTTGACATTCAGGGAAGAGACTACTAAAGGCACAGATGATGTAGCAGGGGTGAAATGCTCCTGGTTCGGCCCGGTCCGGGCATACCGGTAGCGCCGCCTGCTGGTGGTTTGGAGAACCGGTAGCGATGGCAGCGTGAGGTTCCACCCACCTGCCCAGACGCCACCATTTTGTTGGTTTTTACCCTCTGTGCAGGCGCAAAGCATTTTGCGCCTGCACAGAGGGTGAAAAAGCCCGTGCGCAAGCGGAGCGAGCGCTTCCGAACCGGTAGGGAAGGTAAGTAGATTTCACCGCTGTGGTGTAGCTTTTCCCACCAACAGGCACAAGGATGAAACAGACACTTATTTGCTTGCTTTTTGGTTTATGAAAGTATTTGATTTTAATCCACTTGAATGTGCTTTAAACAAGCTAATAGCTGGCAGCAGACATATACAGATAATTTTTTTAAAAAATGTAAGCACATAACTAGCGCATAATCATCAAAGTGTGGCAATAATAAAAACACAAGGAGTAGCAGAGAGGAACTTTGGGAAGCAAATTATTTGTCCAATTACAAGTTATATTGTGGTTTGTTTGCTTTTGGCTTAACAAGATGAGTGAATTCTGGTTTATGAACTCTGGTTTGTGGTTTAGCACAAAGACCACACTTTTTTTTTTAAAGTATTTTTGCCACCCAAGGTTATGGTATGTTTATAGTGTGATCATATCAATGGAAGGGGACATTTTGGCCCAGTAGGAACATTTTTGAGGATTAAAAAAAATAAAAGTGGCACGGACTTACGACCACAATTGAGCCCAAAATCTCTGTTGCTAAGTGACATACTTGTTAAGTGAGTTTTGCCTCATTTTACGACCTTTCTAGCCACAGTTGTTCAGTGAAACACTGCCGTTGTTAAATTAGTAACACGGTTGTTAAGTGAATCTGGCTTCTCCATTGACTTTTCTTGTCAGAAGGTCACAAAAGGTAATGACATGACCCCGGGGACATTGCAACGGTCATAAATATGAGTCAGTTGCCAAGCTCCCAAGTTTTGATCATGTGACCATGGGGATGCTGCAATGGTCGTAAGTGTGAAAAATGGTCATAAGTCACTTTTTTCAGTGCCGTTGTAACTTCAAACGGTCACTAAATGAACTGTTGTAAGTTGAGGTCTACCTGTAAATCTGTCACTTATATGCAATGCATGTGTGTCGCATGAAGAGGTCCAGGCTATGTTCACAAAACTTGTACAGCCAAATCGTGTATCCAGCTTGCTAAGTTTGGTTAATAGTTAGATGAAGTCTAATCCACAGGGGGATTCAAAAAAGTCAAGATGGTACAGTAGAACCTCGGGTCACGAACACTTCTGACCACGACCAAATCAGGTGCCAACCCAAAAATCCGCTAAATGTTTCACTCTGGTCGCGAACACATCCTCAGGTGGCAATCAAACACAGCTGCGGCGATTTTCCCTGCTGCGGCGATTTCACCTTCCATGCCTTTTTTTTTGTACGCGCATGCGCAGTCAGTCTTGCTTCCAGTCACTACCAAATTGGGTTGCGATTGAAGTCCTGGAACAGATTACGGCCGGGACCAGAGTTTCCACTGTAGTTCTTACACATGACTAAAGGCTTCATCCTCTATATATGCATGTGAGGGGTCCTTGGTGCTCTCTGAACTTGCTTGTTTTCTTGCAGATGTTTCATTACCCAAACTAGGTAACATTAGCAGCAACATGAAGATGCTACCTATGGTAGTTTGGGTAATGAAACGTCTGCAAGAAAACAAGCAAGCTGAGAGAGCACCAAGGACCCCTCATGTTAACCCTGAGCTACAAATATTCTCCTTTATTAATATATGCATAGGCAAGGTTAAGACTTAGTTGCTTAGTTGACGAAAGTACACTGAGAGTGTATGCACCAAGACAAATTCCTTGTGTGTCCAATCACACTTGGCCAATAAAAAATTCTATTCTATTCTATTCTATTCTATTCTATTCTATTCTATTCTATTCTATTCTATTCTATTCTATTCTATTCTATTCTCTTCTATTCTACCATCTTGACTTTTTCCTTCCCTCCCTCCAACCCACCCCAAATTCAGTTTATTCTGAGTGAGGGTCTTGAGCTACCTCATCCTGTTTTATTGATCCTCTTTATATACTTACCCCAACCTGATTTATTTATTGTTTGTTTGTTTATTTATATCCCATTTTTATTTAGCTCATATGCAACATACCTTCTTCCTCCTATTTTCCCCACAACAACAACCTTGTGAGGTGAGCTGAGAAAGAATGACTGGATCAAAGTCATCCAGCTGGCTTTCATGGCTAAGGCAGGAGATGAACACATAGTCTCTGGCTTTTTAGCCTAGTACCTTAACCACTAGATCAAACTGACTTGCTTGCTTATATTTATTTATTTATTATTGAGAAACAGGTTAAAGATGTTTGAGGAAAGCAGTATAATAAGATGTTGTACACATACATACTGGTAGTTCTCAATTTACGACCATAATTGAGCCTGGAATTATAATTGTAAGTTGTTGTGGTCATTAAGTAGGTTACTAATAACCAAATCCAACTTTACAACATTTTTAAAGTGATTGTTAAGCAAAGTGGCAAGCAAATCCATTATACCTATTGGGTGTTCTTTGCTGGAAATTGGAAATAATCAATAGAAACAGGCAAAAAGGTAAGTAATCATGGATCTTATCGCTGTGAGACGCTGCAAACAGTCATAAAGATGAGCCAGTTACCAAGCCCCCAAAATGTGATCATGTGACCGGGGAGGGATTGCAGCTGTTGTAATTTTGGATCAAAAAATTGGATCATAAGTATTTTGAGTGGTGCTTCATTGTAACTTCAACAAGTTGCAAAGCTGTCAAGGGCTACGTGTGAGGAAGTGGATGGATGGATGGATGGATGGATGGATGGATGGATGGATGGATGGATGGATAGATGGATATGGAGGGATAGGATGGGAAAAATTGAGTGCATAATAATAATACCTCTGATGTAATTCTGACAAGGAAACTTTCACATTATTTTAAATGATGTCAATGCCATTATGTTTTTTAGGTATCTCTGGGAGAACTTAAAAAATCAAACCACGGAACATAGAAAAAATGTGCAAATATGTCTGCCTTTATATCCTCCTAGTTCCTTTCAGGCTAACGTAATATTAAAAAATAACTTTCTGCAGGCTGATTAGAACTTAGAAATCTTCCAATCAATAACAAGAGTCATACAATATTAATGAAGCCTCCAAGCAAAGTTTAAGCCCATATTGCATTAAAAAAAAAACCTGAGAAATTGACAAATTGGTTTCTAAGGTATCTTTTTCTAGAGTATATAATAGCTTACCATTGCCCAGAAATAATTACAGTATATTAAAGTGAAATGGATTATCAACCAAAATCTCGGAAAGAGCTTATATTTGGCATATTGTAAGCTTTTAAATTTATTTTGCAGGGCTAAAACAGGAGAAAAATTGAAATAGGGCTTTAATAGCTGGAATTAAATTGTGCTTCTTTGTCTTCATCAAAATGCAAAAGTACGGAGACCAAGTAAATAAACAAGTGCTTATGTAAAGACACAGAAGAGGGTACAGTTTCATGAAAAAGTATTGTGTTTGTGAAATCCTCAGCTCAATTTCATTTGCCGAGAGGGAAGAAGCATGTGAAATAACCATGTTTGACTATGCTTGTTGTCACAGGCTCTTCTTTCAAGAGAACCTTGTGCTCCCATCCAAGGTCACACTGCAGTGGGAGTGCTAGCTGATCTAATTGACTGCATGATGACTTCCCTAACCGCTCAACAGTTAAGTGCAAACTAAGAATCTCTCTTTAAAAAGCTAAACCAAAGGAAATTGGCCTGAAAGTTTTGCACTGAGAAGGAAAGCAACTACATAGTAATAGTGATTAGTGTCTGAGATCCCTTCTTTCTAAGATGTTTTGCTTCTCATCCCAGAGGATGTTTTGCTTCTCATCCAAGAAGCTTCTTCAATTCTGAAGAAGCTTCTTGGATGAGAAGCGAAATGTCTTTAAGGAAAAATGAAGAAAACCCAGTTGCCTCTTGAAAAAGCACCCTTGGGACAACCATGACCTGGATGACTGAGAATCTCCATAGATGTCCAAATGTATGGATTTTAATATGATTATTGCTGAGATTTTTGGAAGGTGAAATCTATATCTGAGGGGTACCAAGTATAGAACAAATTAACTTTAGCCAAATGTCTTGGAAATACCTGCAATATTGCTAAGCCTATCGGATAAAAAACATTCATTATTTCTTGACATCATTTTGTCTTCATTTACTACATCTTTCAGAAAGGCCACAAAATATTTCTGGTCTTTATGGCAAAGCAAGAACTGACTTTGGCAAGGCCACAAAGTTATATTTTTTGCTTCAGTTTGTCTGGAATTTTTCTCATGTTCCATTTTTCCATAATAAATCAAACAAAAATGGACTTTTGATCTGCATAACTAACTTGGAGGTAATTATGAAAATAATATGCCATTAAAAAAAATAACAGGAAGGCAAGATTGTTGAAAACATTAAAATCATTAAAATTTTGACATTTGACAATGAAATATTTTGGTAAGGAAAAATTGAATCTTCTGTTTTTGAAACTCCACTCTAGGAAGATCCTAGTATAACTCCATAAACACATGGATGGAAGGAACAAAATAAAAGCAGACAGACTGCACATACATCAAGAGATGCTTAGAAATGGTACCATGGCAACAAGAGTAGGGGGAACATTGCCATGGCAACAGAGAAGCAACTGCTATGGTGACATCTGAGAGGCCATCTAAACTTTCATAAGAATGCATGGTATAGTTCTTGCAAAGCTTCCCATAACTGCATTAACACATCAAACTTCACTCAGTTGCTGAATCAATCCAGTTACTAGCTTGGTAATTAGAATAGAATAGAATAGAATAGAATAGAATAGAATAGAATAGAATAGAATAGAATAGAATAGAATAGAATAGAATAGAATAGAAATAGGAATAGGAATAGAATAGAATAGAATTTTATTGGCCAAGTGTGAGCCGAGGTGGCGCAGTGGTTAGAGTGCAGCACTGCAGGCTACTTCAGCTGACTGCTAGCTGCAGTTCGGTGGTTCAAATCTCACCGGCTCAAGGTTGACTCAGCCTTCCATCCTTCTGAGGTGGGTAAAATGAGGACCCAGATTGTTGGGGGCAATATGCTAACTCTGTAAACCGCTTAGAGAGGACTGTAAAGCACTATGAAGCGGTATATAAGTCTAAGTGCTATTGCTATAAGTGTGATTGGACACACAAGGAATTTGTCTTGGTGCATATGCTCTCAGTGTACATAAAAGAAAAGATACGTTCGTCAAGAATCATAAGGTACAACACTTAATGATAGTCATAGGGTACAAATAAGCAATCAAATCATACACACAGGACACCAAGTTGGAAAAGTGCAAACTGAAAGTTAATTTAAAAAAAAAAATTCATGTGTTGTGGGAATGCATTCCCAAGTCTTTTCATAGAACGTTAGTTACATTCTGTGAAGGCAGAAAAGTACAAGGAAGTGTTGAAGGGAGGCAATTTCATATGAGCTGTGCTCTGTGCAGCTGAGGGCACTAGGTAAATACAAATAACGGAAGCAGTGGTCAGTGTGGGCACCTGAAAGACTGAAGATACTTTCCAATAATTTACAGGCTGATATAAACCCCCAGAAATTGTAGTACTGAGAGCAAAGATTTCCTGTAGGCTTTAGCATAGAGAGCATTCCAGAAAAAACCCACTGGCATGTACCTGCAAGATGCCTCATGATGGTTCTGGACTTATGCAGTAGAATCAGTCCTAATGTTCTGTGATAATATAAGTAGTCCTTATATTATCCCGCTGGTGACAACACAGAGCCGGTTCGGTCGGTGCAGGTCCGTGGATGCTGCCATCTTTTTTGGGGGGGATTTTTTTGGGGGGGGAAAATTTTTTGGGGGGGGGGGATTTTTTTTGGTTCTTCCCTGTTTGCACCGGTTCTATAGAACCGGTAGCAAACCGCTGGTGACAGCACGGAGCCGGTTCTCTTGGTGCTGGTCCGTGGACGCCGCCATCTTTTTTTTAGGGGTTTTTTTTGGAATTTTCTGCTCTTTTTTTTCTTCTGCGCATGTGCAGAAGCTGAGTTGCCAGCACTGCACATGCGCCACCATCTTGTTTTCGGCTTTTTTTTTTGTTTTTTGGAATTTTCAGCACTGCGCATGCAAAGTATGTGCGCGCGACGAGGTAAGTTAGAACCCACCCCTGACTCCGGGGGATGGTAGAGGACAGGAAGGCCTGGAGGAACGTTGTCCATGGGGCCGCGATGGGTCGGACACGACTTCACAACTAACAACAACAACAACAATGCCCCGTCACCACTGAGTCTGTCCACCTTGCTACTAGTTGTCCTGCTCTTCACTTTCCTTCCATTTTTCCCACCAGGATTAGCATCTCCATCTCCTCCTCCTCCTCCTCCTCCTCCTCCTCCTCCTCCTCGCTAAATCTTCGCATAATGTGTGGAGGATAATCTGAGTCTCATCATTTTTGCCTTGACTGCCTGTGTGATGATCTATTCCACGATTCATTGCTTTGTTTCCTTGACTGAGCATTAAAATACCATTAAGAAATTGAAAAAAAAAACATAAACACAAAAATACAGTAATGCAATTTTGACCTTTTTCTTTTTTTAGAAAAGAAAGAAAAGGAAAGGAAAAGAGGTGCACAGAACCTCTGCCTGATTTTGTCTGATTTGATTCTCAGTCATCCAGGTCATCTCTGCCTGATTTAATGCATTTATTTGCCTTCAATTATCTCTCTGCAACAACATTCACAAACCACAAGAATAGCAAAAGAGAAAACAAACGAATAATGTCTGCTGGCAATACCCTATCCCTGATGATTTCCATAGTGACCCAACATAAATATATAGATAAATTGTAGTTTCCAGATTGTCTGCCTCTTTTCTTGAAAAGAAGAAAATAAAAGAAATAAAATAAAAGGAAGAGGGATTTTTTTAAAAAAATGCCTGTCATTCCGCCCCCCCCCTTTTCAGCAACTGTTTCAGAACTCTTATATATTTGAATACATTCCATTCTAAGATGGTTGGGGCAGTTGACAGTTTGAATGCCTTTGTTAGTTCTAGGAGAGTCGCTGAGCAACCTGTTTACTGGTTATCCAACAGCTGGTTAGACCTGACTTTCCCTGGAGAGGTGACTGTTTGATGCTTATTAGGTTTAGTTACTGCAAACTAATTTGAGGACAATTCTTAATTTTTTGTTCTCTGTTTGGGCTGTCAGCATCCTTAACTATGCTTGCTGAGACTGAGGGGAGGGAGATCTCCTCAGGCACGGTCAACAGCATTGAAATGGTGGGCACAACAAGGATTGAAGCCTTGCCTCCTTTTACATGTGTGTGATGCCCACCACACATACTAAAAATGTAATTTGATAATGATGTTTTACATTTTTTTTAAAAAAAATCTTAATTATTCAGTTTTTAATGTTTTATTACATTGATTAAATTGTATACTGCCCAGAGTCCCTCTACAAAGGAGATAACTGATTACAAAGTTAGAGATGATAGATAGATAGATAGATAGATAGATAGATAGATAGATAGATAGATAGATAGATAGATAGATAGATAGATAGATAGATAGATAGACAATAGATAGATACCGAAAAGATCTCTGGGCTTTGAGATTATTTAAAATGTTTATCAAAATCAATCTAAAGCAAGAAGGTTTATGTTTCCCCCAAAGTTTACACTTGAAATATATTGACATAAAAAGAATTGTTAGATGAAATTCTGTTTTGTTGCA
>QLTV01001159.1:234929-245677 GCA_003457575.1 Thermophis baileyi | reverse complement strand
CCCTCGCCCGCCATGTTGGTGACTGGCAACGCGCACTTGCGGGGAGGGGGCGGTGAGGGGGCCGTGGCAGTGGGGCGGGGGTCGCGGCATTAGGAAGGTTGAGAACCACTGATCTAGGACCTTACTTATATGCTCTTTGATGGGTAAGATTTAGATAGATAGGAAGATAGGATTTAGAATAGAAGATAGGATTTCTATGAACTGTCATTCAGTTGGTAGAAATCATAAAAAACAAAGGCTAATGTTTTGGCTTTGGAAAGCTGTACTAAATTTACGGAATGGTTATAGGAAGTTTTAAAAGTAAACACGCAAATCCTTAACCTGCACAACTTGTTTGCATTTTAATCCTGGATGCATGAGAATGACATATCCCAAAGTGGTGTTTCACAAGTTTCCGTTTTCACTGAAATTATTTTATGAGGTCAATTAATGAAATTTCCAATAGTTCCATATACGTTTTCATTTAATATGTTTAATTCATATTAAGTGAATTTGAGAGCATAATGCTGTCATGCTAGCCCACTTTTTAAAGTGCAAATCCTGGAAATATATGCCTCTAATGGCCTATTTCTAGGATAGAAGTGCATTTCATCCAGTATGCTTACTTTGTTTATAGAGCTATAATAATTGAAACTAGTAAACAATGAAGTAGCTAACTGAGTTAGCTTGTTTGTATCCAACCTAAGATTTAGACAGGCACAACTTGGCTGAAACTTTCCAGAAATTCAGCATAACACAGGCTACTCAAGAATGGTAATTTTTACAAATAGTGTACAATATCTGACCATTAAGGCTGACTCCTAAACTTGGGTTCAAAACCTATGCCCTCTCCATGGGTTCAAAACTTGTATTCTTTCTTCTCATGTTTACTCTCTGTAGCACTCAGATATCTTTCTTTTTCCCCACTTTGTAAATAGCGGTTGCCTGTTTACATTCTCGCCTTCATACACTTATTTGGGGAATCTCTAGCTAACAAAGCCCTAATACCTGCTAACAGAAAAACCCTGCAAAGAGAGACCAGTGTAATTACAATGTATAATAGCAGTGTCAGACATACTTCCAATGAAGATTTTCATGTTGAATGTTAATATGCCTTTGAACAAACACTTTATTTAAATTCCTGAATGAATACATAGAAGATTTTGAAGTTCTCTCAGCAGCTGGGAGTTAGCAGCATTAGAAGTTGGGAGCATTACGAATGTTTGAAAGCTGTAATCCACTCGATAGATAGCACAGGTAATAGAGATGAATTCCCTCTGAGAGTTCATTTAACTGCGATTATTTATGCCTCCCTATTAAATGTAATAAGGTCACGTTCAGATAAAAGGGATATTTAAAGCTATCAAAGTACTTTGGGATGCTAGCTATGTGTGGCATTAATTGTCTTGTCAATCAGAACTCCAAACAGTGTTATCTGGACTGAATGTATAAAGTATCTTCAGAAAGATTTTTTTTTCTTTCAAACGTTTAAAAGAAGTTGGTGTGTATTTCCTGTAAGGAGATTTAAACTAGCAAGTTCTATAAAGCAGGATTCTGGTTTTCCCTCTTTTCCCCCTCTTATACTGATAGCACTGTTACAATGCTGGAAATATATTAAATACAGCTTATGTTAATTTCTATAATAACCATTGAAATATGAAATTCTCCAGGGTTGTAGTAGGTATATTGCTGGGGTATTTCTGTATGTTATCCATTTTTATGGAATCACTTATCATTGTTTCATCTATTTAAAATACATACCAAACTGCAAAATATGGAATGGACCAAAACAGACCTATTTCAAACATGCTGGCTGGAGAATTCTGGGAATTGACGTTCACACATCTAAAAGTTGTGAAGGTTGAGAAATACTGACACATAGAAACACCTTACAACTTTGCAAGCTTCCTGGTAGGGATACGAGACACCCCCCCCCCAAGGCACAGCAAAACATTTGTTATGAATCAGTTCTTCTATTCTCCCCATTCTATATTTTCATGCCAAAATTTGGGGGGGGGGAGCATATGGCATGAAACCATCCTAAAGTTAAACTAAATGTGTTGATGTCATTCTATATTTTCATTTGCCAAATGTTATAGATCAGGTACCAGTCAGTGAGAGTCTCAAATGACTCTCTCAGTGTTGTCTGGTAATGTCCGGAAATTATTTAAATTTGATTTTGGATCTCTGTTTTGAAAGAGCAGGTAAATGGTCCAGAAGAAGCTTTCACCCAGGCTTTGGCAACTGTGATTGAAGCCCCTTTTCCCTTTTTTTTTCTTGGTTCCTATCTAGGTTTGTTACCTTTGCCATCTTCGTTCTTTCTTGTGCCATGCTTGGTTTCATGCAGCAAATCAAGGGATATATTCCAAAAGTGATGGGAGCATTTTCCCTTTAGATTGTTTTATGTTTCATTCATTTTTTATTTGTAGATTTGGGAAGGGCCTTAGAGGAACATTCTCACCTTCATTTAAGCTGCCCTTTTTTTCTTCATCAATAGAAGGCAGTATAATATGACATGCTTCTTCTTCTTCTTCTTCTTCTTCTTCTTCTTCTTCTTCTTCTTCTTCTTCTTCTTCTTCTTCTTCTTCTTCTTCTTCTTCTTCTTCTTCTTCTTCTTCTTCTTCTTCTTCTTCTTCTTCTTCTTCTTCTTCTTCTTCTTCTTCTTCTTCTCCTCCTCCTCCTCCTCCTCCTCCTCCTCCTCCTCCTCCTCCTCCTCCTCCTCCTCCTCCTCCTCCTCCTATTTTTGCTGTCCAGAATAGTTTCTCAGTTTAGAAGTCTATAGAATTATTTTAAGTGACAAAAAATGAGCTTTAAGCAAGACCAAAACTTGACATCCATTTTGCCTCAAAACGAATGGATGGGAAGACGGTGGGAGGAAAGAATCCATGGGGAATTCTGGCTGGGGAATTCGAAGTTCACATATTTTAAAGTTGCTAAGGTTGAGAAATCCTGGCTTAGAGTAAGGTAAATACATGAACAATAAGAGTAGCCCCATTTTTATTGTACCCAGAATTTGTCCCCAAGCATTTAGCAGTGATTGTTATGATGTGCTAAACAGATTGAAGCCTCCCAGACATAGAAGGAAACATGTTAGTATTCAACAAGCAAACATGTTGATATCCTTCATCACTTTTCAGTGAGGTTTTTATATAATACTCTCTATCACTCTTCATTCTGGATTCCTGCATGAGTGGGCATTTTGATTTGAAAGATCCATTAACCTGGAAGACATAACCCACATATTCATTAAAGGTATTTAGGTCACGAGGGACTTAAAATAAAAGGCATGCTGTTACTATAAGCATGACTAATAGGCCTCACAAATTAGGAAACTAAGCTAACAAAGGGGGAAATAGGAAGGTTGCTAAGAACAATGTAGAATTTTTGTTTTGGTATGATGTTCATAGCTTTCCATTCAGAATAATGACTAGAAAATCAGGGAAGAACAGCTGGGATGTAAATTGCTCTGACATAGATATATGCTGCCTTGCCTTTTGAATATAAATACAGTACAGTATATATGCATTACTTACCTGACTTTATAAGACGCTTTCATCCATTTTCAGAATATATCCAACCCATTTCTTTGCCTGCCTCTCTTGTTTTCTTTCAAGCCCCATTTTCTTCTTTAGCTCTTGCTTTCTTTCTCCATAGAGAAAGCAACAGTTGCTATTAAAGCCTGCTTTCAGTCTAAATAAATACAAATAGCTTTGCAGCCTAGGTAAAAGGTCTTTGACAATCCTGATATATATTTTAACAGTGCTAATACATAGTTGTCATGCATAAAAAACTAGGTGTGGTAAAGATATTGGATCAAGGAAATCAGTCAATAGGTAGATTAGTCATTTTTTCTCAGTCCATCTAATTCCCTGACAACCTTAAGCTCTTAGAGAGAAGGTGAAAAAGATGAGGAAAGAAGGAAGGAAGGAAGGAAGGAAGGAAGGAAGGAAGGAAGGAAGGAAGGAAGGAAGGAAGGAAGGAAGGAAGGAAGGAAGGAAGGAAGGAAGGAATATAAATATTGCCTTAATTGTCGGTCTGAAAGTGAGGAACCCACTTTTCTTTTTCTCATTTAACCTCCAATTTTGGTCAAGAGATATTGAACTTTTGTTCAGAATCAGGTGCAGTTCTTGAATTCACAAACAAAACTACATATTGGCACGTAGCAATAAGAAGCTTTCCAAAAGCAGCTTGAACACTCTATAAAGTAGCTTGAATATGTACAATGGACTTGATTGTGCTTTCTGGGAAACAAAAGGATCTAGAAACTTGAAAGTTCCTGTGGGATCAGAGACTGAGAAATACAGGAGGTTGAACTATCTAGCTTCAAATGAAAATACATTGATTTAGGCTAGCTATAATTAGCTAGCATGGCTCTTACCCTGATCTTGATAGGTTAAAAAAATAGACTGAATGAATGTAATGGGATTTCATGGATGGAAGATCAAAAGTTAGATTAAGCAGGTGCTATTTCTTCATAAATTAACTTGAGATCTGACATCATGGATCAAACTAAAATATTTTCAATTAATTAATGGGCTGACTAGCCTATTTAAAAGGATTTTTTTGGAAGTTGAAAAAGAAAATTCAGACATTATGCCTTCAAGAGATGCAGATTAACAAATAAAATGTAAACCTGTTAGAATGTAAATATCTCAGTAAAAAAATTGTAGCCTTGTGCAGAGGGAAAAAATGAAGTAGCATTATGGGTGAAAAAATTACCATGGAATTTGAAAAAAAAAACAAAAACCAAATTTATAAGAGAGAGTTATAATATTATGTTTTTAGGCTGCATTTGGGAAAATAATAATTGCTTCAATTTATGGCCCAAAACACAACAAATAAAGTTCTGTACATTTTTTTCTTCAATTACTTCTTGAAATTTCATAGAGAGTAATTTTTATTCTCAGATATGAACCTTTTTCTCTCTCCAAACCTGGAGAAATCTGCTTTTGTAAAATGAACTTGGATAAACTCTCTCAAAATGTCTTAAGCTACACGTAATAGCTATCTCTTTTCAGTTCATGCAAAGACAAATATCCTGTAGAAAAAGAATAATTACTACTATTCAATTCATAAAACTGACTTGAAAACAAACATGAACGGGACTTCTAACTCAATGTTAATGAATCTCATAGGCATGAGAGGTCCAGTTCTCACATATGCAGATCATAACCCAATGTAACAAAAGAATACTTACTGCAAAAAGGTGGAGATTTAATGAACTACTACTATAAGAAGACATCACTTGTCAACAGGGATTAAAGACTTCTTCCAAATCAATTTCACTTCTGCTGTTTCTTTATCTACAATATGGTACCTTAGTAAAACATTTATGAGAAGATCTATTCTCATAATTCTCTCTGGAATCAAAGAGAGAGAAAGCTGTGCAAAAAACAGAAGGAGAATAAATTGAACCAATCAGAATTAAAGCACACAGATAACCCAGTTTGGAACTTTGAACAAAGTATTAAAACAATGTATAATCGAGTTGATTTACAGGAAATAAATGAGGCCTATAGGTTTATCAAATCAAAATATTTTGAAAAAGTCAATAAGTCAATTAAATTCTGGCTTACCAATTGTGTACAGAACTAGACAAAAAGAACCATTACTTCTATTTGGAAAGGAACAGGTAATCCTCGTCTTACAATCATTCGTTTAATGACTGTTTGAAGTTACAACAACACTGAAAAATGTGACTTATGACCAGTTTTCACGCTTACTGTTGAAGCATCCCCATGGTCATGTGATCAAAATGTGGGTGCTTGGCAACTGGGATGTATTTATGACTGTTGCACTGTCCCAAGGTCATGTGATCACCATTTGCAATCTTCCCAGCCAGTTTTGGAAAAGCACAGTCAATAGCGGAAGCCATCTTCACTTAATGACTGAATGATTCACTTAACAACTGAGCGATTTGCTTAATAACTCTACTTTAAAAAAAGGTCATAAAATGGGGCAACTGCCTTGCTTAGCAACAGATTTAACAACTGCCTTGCTTAGCAACAGAAATTTTGGGCTCAATTGAGGTGGTAAGTCAAGAACTATCTGCAGATAAGTTTCCACAGCAAAGGAGATAGTGGAACAATTTGTTAAGTGCTACTCAAAATTATCTAGTAAACAGATATTGAATCCTGGTAAGATTAAGGAGTATTTGAACACTATACTACTTACAAAATTTAAAAATCAACAGAAGGAAGTTCTTAATAAACCCATAACAGAAAATGAAACTAAAATGTCAATTAAAAATACTGAAACCAAACAAAGCTCCAGGACTTGATGGCGTCATTAAGACTATTTGATTAAAACATTAACTCAAGAAATGAATAAGATTCAGCAACACCAAGAAGTTCCTTCACCACGAAAGAAATTTAATCTCTCTGATCTACAAAGAAGGGAACATCCACAACTGTCCAGAGTCATATAAACCTATTTCCTTATTGAATATACACTTCAATTTTTACATGGCAATTCTTGCAAGAAAATAAATGGCCTTTTAAGTGAAGTAGAATAGCAGTGTTGGCGCACTCACGTGGGGGAGCACTGGAAACTGGAAGAGCAGCTCCCCAGCACGCATGCGCGCACCTGGAAGCTGAGTTTCCGCTTTCTGGAGTGCGCATGCGCACCGGTCACCTGGTCTTCCGGTTTCTGGTGTACATGCATGCTAGGGAGCTGCTCTTCCAGTTTCCGGCGCTCTCATGTGCACGAAGACCAGCTGGCCAGCGTGCATATGCGCGCTAGAACCCTGGAAGAGCAACGGGCGATGGCTGGCGTGCCCAGAGAGATGGCTCTCTGTGCTACTTCCGGCACGCTTGCCATAGATTTGCCATCACTGTAATATAGCCTGATTAGATTGGATTTGTTTCAAAAAGGTGTGTGAGAGTCGACATCAGTTATTTCTTGGATGCTATTGATTTATAAATTAAAATAGTGATTATGATCTTTCTTGATACAGAGAGTGTTTTGATAACTTGGAATAGCATACCATAATGCAGAGGACAAGACAAGATTGTCCCCTTTCAGCTTCCTTATTTTTATTGGCATTAGAGCCATTGGCAAGGAAGATACATCAACAAGACAAAATTAAAGGAATTAAATAAACAAGAACATAACTTGAAATTATATGCAGATGATCTTGTACTTACAGCCACTAGGCCACAGGATAATGGAATATGCAGAATAATGGAATCTATCTATTAGTTTTATTCAGTGTCAGACCAAAAAGAAAATTTAAAATTGATATGTAACTTAAGAGAAGTAATATTTGCACAAAATAATGGGATTTAACATAGCTGCTAAAATAATGAAAATTTAGGATTAATTGACAAAAATAATAAACATCTGTTTAAAAATAATTATTCACAGATGGGAAAATATACAGCAGCAGGTATTTCAAAATGGAAACAATTGTTTTTGGTTGGGAAGAATTTCACACATTGAAATGAATATTCTAATAAAGCTTCAGTTTTTGTTCAAAACTATTTCAATCAAAATTGAAAACAAGGAATTAATGATTGGTTAGAGAAAAATAACATTATTTGATTGGTTCAATTAAAGAGTGAGGTTAAGTTCGTGGTACTGCAAGATTTGAAAGAAGCTGAACAGACCCAAACTTTATAGATTACTTTCAACTTGGAACACAGATTGAATCATATCATCTTATGCAGAGGTGGGTTCCTCCCAGTTCGGACCGGTTCGCCTGAACCGGTAGCGACCCACTGGTGATGTCACGATGACGTCACGGATCTGGTTCAGTCGGTGCCGGTCCGTGGGTGCCGCCATCTTTTTTTTAAAAAAAAATTGAATTTTTTTTATTACTTTTTTTTTCTGCGCATGCGCAGAAGCCGAGTTTCCGGCACTGTGCATGCGTCGCCATCTTGTTTTCGGCTTTATTTATTTATTTATTTTGCACTGTGCATGCGCACGCGTGCGAAGCGCGCATGCACCCAAGCGGCACGGCCACACAGCGCGGGAGGAAGCGAACCAGCAGCGAGGTAAGTTAGAACCCACCCCTGATCTTATGGTTGAGATACCTCTATTGAGAGAGCATGACTGCTGCACAAATATCTTTGGCCTGATAAAAATACAAATAAATACTGTAGGTCATAACAGATTATGCAATAATAAGCAGTGTATTAAACATTTGATATAAGCAGAGGAAAAGAATTGATCCAGACCTATCACTTCTCATCTTGTTATTAAATATTCATTTCATGAAGAAGAAAGCAGAAATAAATTCTCTTAGGAACGAGCCAACAAATTATATATACTGAAACATTTGTTAATAAGTCAAAGATTTTGAGACTTCATCTTCATAACTACCAGAATCATCTGACTGGTTTCAATATCTTTAAATAAGCAGAATAATATTAAAAGAACTGCAGAAACAAGGGAAACACCAACTTGACTGAATTTGAAAATATTATAAAATTTGAAGCATTTGCTAGGTCTCATTTATTGTTATTGAATTATTATTACTAAATAATCATCATATTATTACTGAATAATAATCATATTATTCAGAAAGAGAACAAGACAAATACTGTATGTTTAAGTGGATGCGGAAACTACATACAATTGATTTTCAACAATGGGAATTGCAATGGAAGAAGAACATTAAATTCATACCGAATATTATACTTATAGAAAACTGGCATAAAAGATTTCACCAATGGCACATTGATTGCTAAAATGGACAGTCCACCCTAAAAGTTGTTTGTAAATGTAACAATCAGGCAGACACTTGTATCATGTTTGGTGGTAATGTATTGCTCAACAGTTTGGGGAGGTGATTTATAACAGAATTTTACAAATTCTAAAAGCTGAATTTCTTTTTTTTAATCCCCATGACAAAAGCTTACAAAATTTAACAAATTAGCATTGCGTTTGATAACTGCTGCAAAGATATTTTACAGTTCCTATCAGAAAGTATGTACTTCTCTATGGAGAAAAAATGTCTAATTACATTCAGAAACTATGCCTTGATGTCCAAAAATAATTATATATTTCAAAAGTAAATCTGACACAGAATTTAATTTAACCTGGAAACAATTTGGGGGTTATAATTCTATATATCAGGGCTTATACCACATTCAAAATTCATGTTTATCTTAATATATAGAACTAATATTCTAGTTTCAATCATTTAACAAATGAGAATAGGTGTTTAGCTGTTCAGATATAATTGTAAATTGTAACACTTTGTAATGGTATGTAAGAATGACCTTGGGAGACAGGAAGAAGAGCTACAGACTAGGCAGTGGTAAGATAAAAGACTTGCAAGATTGATGTGAACCCTTTGAGATTAAAAGTAACAGTAGCTATAGACACTATCTGTAGCTCTCCTTCTTGTCTCCCCAGGTCTTTCCCACATACCATTGCAATTGTGTAGTGAATGAATAGTATTTGATGTCATCTGAAAATACCACTAATTAACTGGGTGTATTTTGTTGTATACATAAACCACCTTACATCCAGTGTGAAATATTGTCTATTACATGCAGAAATGGGCTAAAGAAAGATGAGAAAGGGCTTTCTCCAACCCTTTAGGCAATCACAGTGGGTAAAAAAAACATTCAGTTCAACATTCCTGCACTTTTTTTTAATTAACTGAAATGGTAGTAGAACAAAAATGGAACAGCAGTCTTTGAATAATTAAAAACATGGCAATATTCCAGAAATGCCAAGAGCTTAGTTACTCACTAACATCACAGGATGTGCCCTTTCCCCCTAGCCTATTGTTTGAAGGAATTATTTTGCTTGAACATAAATGGCTGTGTTGATTTATCAGTTATAGTAACTGATAATCCTCAGGATAGAAAAGTGAGCAGCCTGGTTACTTGACAGGTTATTTTAAAGTTTTTTAAAAATATATGTTTTATTAATACATTTTCAATACACATAAAAAACCTCCATATCTATGGGTATTTTAAAGTTTTGAGGCTGGGTATATTAGCCAGCTCTGATCACTGTAAGAATTCAGGACCACTTCCCCTTGTCACAGCAGTATATTCTGGCACTGCAAAACTGAACTCTATAAATCCTGTCCTATTGCCAGGCTGTGGATGCAGATGGGAACAGATTATACTTGCCAGCCCAAGCAGTGCAGAATTGTCCCTTGAGTTCCGTGAATTACTCTCCAGAGTTTCTTAATCCCACTAAACTGCTAACAAATGTTTTAATTCTATGGATGCTGTTTAGTCTTTTTAGGTGTACGCAGTATTCCTTCTGTAAAATCTCAAGTGTTTTAAAACATTTAGAATCAATTTGCAATTGTTGATTGGTGGTAATCTCCCCAATAAGGGAGCATATTTTACATATATATATATGTATATGTCAGGGGTGGGTTCCTCCCGGTTCGGACCAGTTCTCCTGAACCGGTAGTGGCCCACTGGTGATGTCATGATGACATCACCGAACCAGATCAGTCAGTGCCGGTCCGTGGGGGCCGCCATCTTTTTTTTTGAATTTTTTTTTGAATTTTTTTTTTGAATTTTTATTTTATTTTATTTTTTCCTTCTGAGCATGTGCAGAAGCTGACTTCCAGCACTGTGCATGCGGATGCCATCTTTTTTTTGGCTTTTTGTTTTTATTTTTTGGGAATTTTTTGTTACTGCGCATGCGCGCAAAGCATGCACGTGCCCACGAGGCGCACCCACACGGTGCGGGAGGGAGCAAACCGGCAGCGAGGTAAGTTGGAACCCACCCCTGGTATATGTATAATGTGTGTGTGTGTGTGTGTGTGTGTGTGTGTGTGTGTGTGTGTGTAT
>QLTV01001159.1:212431-228342 GCA_003457575.1 Thermophis baileyi | reverse complement strand
CCAGCTAAATATGCGCCAGGAGTGTGCAGCGGCAGCCAAAAAAGCCAATGCAATCCTAAATTGCATTAACAGAGGGATACCATCTAGATCAAGTGAGGTACTAATATCACTCTATAAAGCCTTAGTTAGACCGCACCTGGAGTATTGCATCCAGTTTTAGTCACCACACTATAAAAAAGATATTGAGACTCTAGAAAAAGTGCAGAGGAGAGCAACCAGGATGATCAGGGGACTGGAGACTAAAACATATGAAGAGCGGTTGCAGGAACTGGGCATGGATAGTCTAGCGAAGAGAAGGACCAGGGGAGACATGATAGCAGTCTTCCAATATTTGAGGGGCTGCCACAGAGAGGAGGGGGTCAAGCTATTCTCCAAAGCACCTGAAGGACAGACAAGGAATAATGGATGAGAACTGATCAAGGAGAGATTCAACCTAGAAATAAGGAGGAACTTTCTGACAGTGAGAACAATCAACCAATGGAACAGCTTGCCCTCGGAAGTTGTGGGAACTTCATCACTAGAGACTTTCAAAAAGAGATTGGACTGCCATTTGTCAGAAATGGTGTAGGGTCTCCTGCTTGAGCAGGGGGTTGGACTAGATGACCTACAAGTGTCTTCCAACTCTGTTAATCTAATTAATTAACTTGTTAGATGGTTGGGAACTTTCTTGGATCATGAAAAAGACATTGGAGGAAGCAAACCAGGGGTGAAATTCAGCAGGTTCTGACAGGTTCTGGAGAACCGGTAGAGGAAATTTTGAGTAGTTCGGAGAACTGGCAAACACCACCTCTGGCTGGCCCCAGAGTGGGGTGGGAATGGAGATTTTGCAATATCCTTCCCCCAGGAGTGGGAGGGAATGGGGATTTTGCGGTATCCTTCCCCTGCCACGCCCACCAAGCCACGCCCACAGAACCGGTAGGGAAAAATTTTGAATTTCACCCCTGAAGCAAACGTTTGCTTAGAGTAGGAAATAATTTTAGAAAATTATGTCTAAGAGGGGTAGAAGTGAAATATATACAGCAATTCTGCTTTTTTTAATATATTCAAGATCCCTGGGGGAAGGGCTGTTTTCCTTGAGAAGAAGGAAGAACTTGATATTCCCCAAATGTTTACAATCCCCAGATTGCAATTTACTATATTATATGCAAGTATTTGAGTCTCTAGTTGCTTACATCTAGCATTGAACTTGAATATATGCTTACGTAATGTGAAAGGATGAAAAAGAGACAAGGGAGACATTCAATCTCATGCCATATTAAAATAAGATTTTCTGTTCCTTTTTGCTTCTGCGTGGTATTCCGAAAGCACATTTTTCAGAGATGAAAACAAAACCATCTAAACATCAATCGTTGAACAAATCTGTAAGCAAATATTTAGGCTGAAGAAGGAGTGTATCTTTTACCTCTATTAATAGGGAAGAAGGCCTACATTCCTTTGTGGCTAATCCACTGAATAGGCAGACATGGGAAACCCTCTTTGCCCACTGTTACACATCCATGGATGCCTTCTTTGATACGAAGTACATAGGCATGCATTGACTCACATTCATACATTGTACACACATGCCCTTCCCTAAATGATGCCACCTAGGATCAAGGCACCATGCCTTCTCAGTAGTCTGCCCCTTAGGACACCATCCCCTTGAGATCTAGCAGACCCCCCCATCCTCTCAGCCTTCCAAAGTTGTAAAGACCTCGCTTTTCCAACAAGCCTAGTGTTGTGGCCTGTCGGCCAACAGCCCCTCCAGCAGCTGAATCAGATAAGGAGGAGGCGTGGGAGTCAGGGTCAGCATCAAGGCAACCTGACAGCTCCAAGGGGGAAGCGGGACTGGAGCTATCAGAGAGAGAGACAGAGCCGGAGCCTGGGCCATCCATCAGCCCTCAGTTGGAGAGTCAACAGCCCCCAAGTCTGGAGGTGGCTGATGAGGAAGAAGAAGAACAGCTGGGTCCAGTGCCTGATGCGTGGATGTGCAGAAGGCAGAAGAGAGGAGAGCAGTGGAAATCTATGGGCCGATCCTTGGGACAGAAAAGCCACCACTGCTATCAAAGCCCCACCCTAGCTCTGGGGATAAAAGGCAGGGAGCGGAGATGAATAGATGTGGCAGACAACTATTCATCTTCTGGCCAGATGGACTTGTTAGCCTGCTGTGAAAGAGAAACTTTTTGCCAGGGCTGCCGCCACTCCTAATAAAGGAATCTTTGCATTAACTTCAGAGGGTTGGTCGTGTTTGGGGAGCTGGGTCAGAACACCTTGGGATACTTTGAGACTGGCAACCAGGGAAGCTCTACAGTTTATTTGGATATGTGAGGATGTGCAATGTTTGGGGCACAAGGAAGGTTTTTGTTAGCTTTCATACTATTTTTTAAAACTGCTTTTACTGTTCTATTACTGCTTGTGAGCTGCCCAGGGTTATATTGCATAAGATGTGGGGGAGCTATACCGATCACATAAATAAAACATCACCTTTTGGGCTAATATATCACAAGCAACATTATGGAGCAGCATATAAATACAGATAGTTCTCATTTAGCAACTACAATTGGGGCCAGTCACTTGATTGTTAAGCAAAGCAGTTGCTAAGTAAAATCACAACTGTGCTTATGAACTGACTTCAGCTTTCCTTTGCTTTACAGACCTGGGAAGGTCATAAATGCGAGTCTTGGTTGTAAAGTTACCTTCTCATCATAGTTGTAATCATGAAGTGTTGCTAAATGAGACAGTTGCTAAACGAGGGCTACTGTTTATGATGGGAATTGAGACTTGAATTGGGGAAAGAGCATGTACAAAATGTCTGAGCCTAATACAGGCTATTTGAAGCATCATGATTTAGGCCTTGGACTAAGTCTAGAAGTACTGCCTAGAATCACTGGAAGTTGAGTGACATATTAAAAAAATAATAAAAAAAATTAAACCCCAGTGAGACACTACCTTGATGTGGTTGTGGGGGCTTGGGTGCAATCCCAAACAAGAGGAGCACCACTTGAATTCCAACAAAAATCACCAGTCAATTGCAAAAGGCAGCTTTACTTGGAAGAGTTTACATTCTGGGACTATATCTTTAATATTATTAAACAACAACACCTGCCTGTTCCAGGGCTTTGTGAAGGACTCGATAGGTGGACAAAATGCCAAATCCATTGTAAACATCAGGCGGACTGTGTGGCCATCCATAATTTAAGAAGTTACATCCAGATGGAAATAACTGGATCTCTAGATCCCTAATCTGTATGACATTTTCATTGCTGAAATCATTAGAAATTGAACCGGATGCAAGAAAAAGACTCAACAAATCTACAGTGAATAGATATGAGAGCCAATATTCTCCAGAAATGCCACCTTTTTTTTTTACATTTAAAAAAAAAACCCCACAAGTCATCTAGTTTGGTTTTCATGGAAGTGAGCAGAAACCGGTTTGGCTGATCTAGGTTAAAAATAGAGCTTTTGCTTTCACATTTGCTGCTGAGGTAGGTCAACCTGAACCAGTCAGCCTGACTTTGGGAATTGAGGGAAATGCCTTTCAACAGATGAATATTTTCTGTGCCTGCTGGCACATCTCCCGGTGGAACAGGAAAAGGCAAGTCCCTCTCCTCAGTTAACTTGGTAAGGGTGGGAGAATAGGAGCCGGTCTTCTGAAATGGTGAGACCTGTTTTTCCAGCACGGTGCATTATTAACAAAAGCCCAACTTCATCCTGGAAAAGCAGCATTCTCTGCATCTCCTCAGTGGAAAACCCTTTTAAACTTGGGTTTTGAATAAAACATGGTGATTGCGGATGATTACTGAAGATGCACCAGCTGTGCATCTTGTAGAGCCAAAACCCTGAGCCAAAGAAAGACTTCTATTCTTGTCTATTGCAACATTGACCCCTTGGCTGCTTTTATTCTTCCTTCTAAGATCTTCCCCTTCCCAGGAACATGTGTAACAATGGGCAAATCTACACCTAAAAGGGTGTTTCCTGTTCATTTTACAGAGACATCCATACAACTTTTATTTTCCCTCTATTCACCAGTTAACCTGGCTGCACTGACCTGTTTTATGTCTCTGTGCTACTCTCTGACTCAACCAGGGGTGGGTTCTAACTTACCTCACTGCCGGTTCGCTTCATCCCGCGCCGTGTGGCCACACTGCGTGGGCGCATGCGTGCTTCGCACGCGCACACATGCGCAGTGCCGAAAAATCTATCTGTATTCACTTTGATTATGTTTATGTTTATACCTATACCTGCTATCTTGTACATGTTTGACAAACAAATAAATAAAATAAATAAATAAAATAAATCCAAAAAAATTCCAAAAAAAAAAAAGCCGAAAACAAGATAGCGGCGCATGCGCAGTGCCGGAAACCTGGCTTCTGCGCATGCGCAGAAGAAAAAAAAATTCAAAAAACTTTCCCCCCCCCCCACAAAAAAAACAACCAAAAAAAAGATGGCGGCACCCATGGACCGGCACCGACTGAACCGGCTTCGTGACATCACCAGCGGGTTGCTACCAGTTCGGGTGAACCGGTCTGAACCAGTCTGAACCCACCTCTGGACTCAACCCCCTCATAACATCTAAGGTTACCAAGTTTAATGTAGAAATCTACCAAGTGTGGACTGCCATACCTCAGTCTACCTGCCTAACACAGCTCATTCCTGTTCTTCCGTGATTAGTCTCCAGTTATCCTGTCTCACAGTTTTTGCTACCACTGTTCATTCTTGCAGCTTTTTGGATAGCCCACTCCGAATCTTGTTTTCAAGTATGACTCTTATTTCCCATCTTTTAACTCTACAGTCACTGTCCTTACAATATTGAGACCTCATTTCTTATCAAAACGTAGCTGTTAATCTCATAGCCCTATATGCTTAGTTGATGTTGGTCAAAGACCCAAATGAGGATATCCCATTAAATTGATATGCAAAATTATCAACTCAGAAAATGACACCTTCCCCCTTTTCTACTTAGTAGTCTTGATACTTGCATTTTCACATGGTTGAAAAATGGACCATAGATGGAGAAATATGGCTTGGGGCTCTAGCAGCACATTGGATTAATTGATAGTGTTTCGTTGCTTTGCAATTCATTGCCTCTGGTTATTAAGAAACACAAGCAAACCGGCTTTGGCAGCACTGATTAGTGCCGCCTTGGCATCCCTAGATGCATTAGTTTCTATCTTGTAGGAACTTTTTATTTCAAAAACTAAGGAATGTTTTTATTTCTGGAGTAGGCTGGGCTTGGTGGAACACAGTCTGTCATAATGTGATCCTGCACAAGCTCTAACAAGATGAGTGACAGGTAGATCTATTCTGCTGCTTTTTGTTTGAACCATCCTTGAGGTTCGCTGGCCTGTTCCCAAATTCTGAGGTTTTACATCTAAGGAGACTCAGCTAACTGACAGCAGCTAGATGACTTTGGCTGATCTTGAAAAGTTAAGCAGGGTTAGTTCTTGAATAGAAGACAACCAGGAAATCCCATATTACGCTTTAAATTGGGAAATAAAATAAAATCCCTCTAAAAAGACAATGGCATACCCTTATAATTGACCACAAAACTATGTGGATGCGAAGGGTCATCGGAGATTGTTTGTCCCCAAAAAGACTACCCTTTTAAGCATGGTGAAATCCAAATTTTTTTACTACCGGTTCTGTGGGCGTGGCTTGGTGGGCATGGTCTGGCTTGGTGGGCGTGGCTTGGTGGGCATGGCAGGGGAAGGATACTGCAAAATCTCCATTCCGAACTACTCAAAATTTCCGCTACCGGTTCTCCAGAACCTGTCAGAACCTGCTGGATTTCACCCCTGCTTTTAAGGGTTTGTTTAAAGCAGGGATGTCCAACTTTGGCAGTTTTAAGACTTATGACTTCATCTCTCAGAATTTCCCAGCTACCAATTGTTGGAGTTGAAGTCCACAAGTCTTAAAGTTGCTAAAGTTGGAAACCCCTGGTTTAAAGCATTCTTAACTATATTCACTGGAATATAATTTCCAGGTTAGCCTATTGCCATGAAATTGTCCCAACTTTGGAAGCTAAGCAAGATCAGACCAAGGTACTTGCTGGATGGAAATCCCTAAAAATCTTACGATTGTAGGCCATGCCGCCAAGTGAAACAAAAAACAAACAAGCCACTCTCCCAAAGCTCTTCTGCAACACTTCAATGAAAACTTGATCATTGTCAGGGATGTTAATTTGAAGGATGCTTTACTTGCATTCAGTTTAGGGGTGGGTTCTAACTTACCTCGCCACTGGTTTGCTTCCTCCCGCGCCACGTGGCCATGCCTCATGGGCGCATGCACGCTCGCACATGCGTATGCACATGCGCAGTGCCGAAAATTCCAAAAAACCCCCAAAAAGCTGAAAACAAGATGGTGGCGCATGCGCTGTGCCGGCAACTCGGCTTCTGCACATGTGCAGAAGAAAAAAAATAAAAAAAACCAATTCCTCAAAAAAAATCCCCCCCCCAAAAGATGGCGGCGTCCACGGACCGGCAACGACTGAACCGGCTCCGTGATGTCACAAACGGGTTGCTACCAGTTCAGGCGAACCGGTCCAAACCGGGAGGGACCCACCTCTGGTTCAGTTATTCCATTCTTGGGTATTATCCTCCACATATCTAACAGGCAAAGAGGAAGGATTCCATGATTAAGTGCTTCTCTGGACACATAAAATTACTTATAAATATAAAAACTGGTGAGATTTTATTTTTGTATATATACTTACTGGCAATGGATACATTACACACAAACACACACATCCATCACCAACCACAAGACAGGGAAGCTTTCTGGTTGAAACAAGTGAGGATGATTCCTGTCATTTCAATTGCTCTCCCTGTGATTTTTTTTTTTTTGTCTACTTAAACTGAACACCTGACAGTCCATGAATGAGGCATTTTGGAGGTTGGCAGAAATACAAAGGTTGATGAAGCAGTTCAAAGGAATTCAAGAGAGAAAAAAACAGTGTCAGCATTTTTTAAAGCCTGTAGTGGTTCCACTTTTAACTGAATGAAATAATTTTAGACCAGGGTGTCATCAGTAGGTGTTGGGCCACTTTAGAGATATGAACTTACCTGAAAGAAAAATATTTGATAACCACGCAATTTTTTAGTATTACTTAAATTGCTTCAGGTTTGACCGTACAGTAGCTGCTATATAAATATTGACTGGTACTGAACTGTGCTACAGTATTTATTTTACAGGTGTTCCTTTCTCATGAAGTATTATAGTCTGAATAAAGTTCAGTAATCTTTAAAGCAATCTCTGGTCATTGCTATTAGCTATTAACCTGGTAAGGGGGCAGTTTTATACTCAACAGGATCGCTGATCCATCTAATTATTCATTCTATGCTGTGACTAGCAGCAGTATAACTGACTTTCCCATACTAATACATAGAGTCACTTCACCAGCAATGCCTCCCAGTAAGAGCAATTTAATATAGACCATTATGCATTGTTTATTTGGTGAAGGATACACCTTACATTTTTCATTCCTGAATCAGCAAAGAGAAACTGTATTTTTAAGACACAGCTTCCTTTTTAAGAAGTCATAGAATTATAGGGTTTATAGAGTCCAACCTTTGGCAACCCAGCCTCTTCTGAAAAGCCTCCAGAGATAAAGAACCCACAATCTCCACTGTTCTAGTATTGTACAGCTCTTACCGTCAGGATTTTCCCCTTATATTTCAAGGAAATATAGCGGTAGTGGGTTGTAAATGCCGTCGCTACCGGTTTGCTTGCGCGTAACGCTTCTGTGCCAGTGGTGAAATCCAAATTTTTTTACTACCGGTTCTGTGGGTGTGGCTTGGTGGGCATGGCAGGGGAAGGATACTGCAAAATCTCCATTCCCTCCCCACTCCAGGGGAAGGATACTGCAAAATCCCCATTCCCACCCCACTCCAGGGGAAGGATACTACAAAATCCCCATTCCCTCCCCACTCCTGGGGGAAGGATATTGCAAAATCTCCATTCCCACCCCACTCAGGGGCCAGCCAGAGGTGGTATTTGCTGGTTCTCCGAACTACTCAAAATTTCCACTACCGGTTCTCCAGAACCTGTCAGAACCTGCTGGATTTCACCTCTGTTCTGCACATGCACAGAAGCGTCCCGGGCGAGTGGGCGGAGCCTCCTGCCGCTGCTACCAGTTCGCAGAACCGGGCCAAACCGGGAACAACCCACCGCTGAAATATAGATGGCTTTTATTCTTAGCTGCACTACCTCTAAAGCTTTCTGAGCATTTTATCTCTTCAATAAATTTGTAGGTCTAGAAGCTGATTTCATGCAATGTTAAGTATATTGTTCACAAAACAAACCTGTAATTGAGAAGAGTGTTTAACTGGATTTTCAATACTTCTGACTCAATACATTAGGCAAACAGAGGTGTGTTTTACATTCTACCACCCATGACTGCCTAACCATTTTCACTGAATAAATCACCAATGGCTGGGATTGCAAGGACATACTGTATGCATTCATAAACCATAGTCTATAAAGCACTATGGCTGGCTACATACACATTGTACTAAACCCTAATTAAGCAAATCACATTATGGCCTAGTGTGGAGAGTGAACCCCTTACTTCCTAGAAACTTAAAATGTCTTCAGTGCGCTACTTTATCACTGTAAAAGTAATAGAAGGCCTATCGTCATTATTGTTATTTTGACACACATTGATTAAATGATTCTAGTTACAAATAGGATAAGTTTAAGGTTTACAAGTAGGATTCAGGGATCACAGAGTACCTTAGCTTTAGATCAGGGGTGTCAAACTCGCGTCGTCACGGTGGCGTCATGTGACATATCGGGACTCCCCTCCCTTCGCTAAACCGGGCAGGGGCTGGGCCAGCATGTGACGCATCTGGCCTGCAGGCCTCGAGTTTGACACCCCTGCTTTAGATGGAAATGCTGGGTGGTTGAATAATTAATAATAGAAGACTTCAGATTTCAATCCTTTCTGTTAACCAAGTGTACTTAATTAGAGTGTATTTCTTCTACTTAGAGAATTGCAGCTCCTAAAATTGTTGAATTTATGGTGGGAGGGAGGGAGAAATGTAGGATAGTTTCTGTTGTTAAGTCATTGGTTGGTAATATTCTATTCTGCCTTTTAGATATCTAAAGTTTGTTCATTTCCTTTCCATACAGTTAATTCAGTTTCTGGTGATGACGGAAATCTTGAGATCAGAATCAGACCATCCCAGAAAGTTAGGGAGAAAGGACAAATGAGTGAGCAGGGCTTGAAGGAAACTTATAAGAGTGTGTGAGTTATGAGTTTCAGTATTTCAGTTTAGAATAATTTACCATACTTTATTATCTGATCCTTTCTGTTTTCAACTGGAGCTGCCAAGAATTGAACATAGGACTGTATGTATGGCAGCGCAAAAATATCAGAATAGTTCCACCTACTTCAGAGATATAGTAAAACTTCAAGATTTTTAGAAATATTTAAAAGCAAAAATCCAGAAGAAAGAGCAATTAGACTAGCCTGACTGAGACTGGCAATCCATTGGCCATAAAGTTTGAAGTGATAAAGGAGAATCCTTGGAAAGGAGTATGTCTCAGTTAAAGACAGATGCAGCTTGTGTGAACTATCCCAGAACTGTGGTCCTCTCCTTTTTGCAAACAACAACCTGTCGTCTACACAATCAAAGTCATATTGTCACATAACCAATGCAGAATTGTGCCTGCAGGCACAATTAGAAGGACAAGCCAGATAGTCCCATGTGCCAAAGAAAAATTACATATATGCATATACATTTATGGTTAATACTTGTGTAAGTTACATTTCTACAGCCTTTCAATACCTCAGGTCTCCCTTTGCATAGAATGGACTAGACCAGAGATGGGATTCACTTACCTTCCCTACCGGTTCGCAAATGTGAGCGCACGTGCCTCATCTGCGCATGTGCACGGCCTTCTGCACATGCGCAGTGCTCGCACATTACGTCGGGGCGGGTGGGCAGAGCCTCCCACAGTCGCCGCTACCGGTTCACGTGATCTGGAGAGAACCGGCTGAATACTACCACTCAGGGGTGAAATTCAAAAATTTTCCCTGCCGGTTCTGTGGGCGTGGCTTGGTGGGCATGGCAGGGGAAGGATACTGCAAAATCCCCATTCCCTCCCCACTCCTGGGGGAAGGATATTGCAAAATCTCCATTCCCACCCCACTCTGGGGCCAGCCAGAGGTGGTGTTTGCCGGTTCTCCGAACTACTCAAAATTTCCGCTATCGGTTCTCCAGAACTTGTCAGAACCTGCTGAATTTCACCCCTGCTACCACTGGATTAGACCATAAATTTTCCTGGACCCCACTCTATACATCCACAGATCAGGGGTAGGTTCTAACTTACCTCGCCGCCAGTTTGCTTCCTCCTGCACCGCGTGGTATGCGCAGAAGCAAAACAAGCAAAAAATTCAAAAAAAGCCAAAAACAAGATGGCGGTGCATGCGCAGTGCCGAAAACTCAGCTTCTGTGCACGTGCAGAAGCAAAAAACAGCAAAAAAAATCCCCCCCCCCAAAAAAATTTTCCCCCAAAAAAAATCCAAAAAAAAAAGATGGCAGCGTCCACGGACCGGCACTGACAGAACCGGCTCTGTGACTCAACACCAGTTTACTACCAGTTCTATGTGAACAGGGAGGAACCCACCTCTGCCACAGATATAGAGGAAGTAGGTGAACAGGAGTGGCCAATTCTCCCTGTTGTAGGGAAAAGTTAAAGTACCAATATTTTATTAATATATCAATATATATTGAGAAGGGAGGGAGGGAGGGAGAAAGAAAGAAGAGAGAGAGAGAGAGAGAGAGAGAGAGAGAGAGAGAGAAAATAAAATGTTTGGTAAAACAGAAGTTGAATAAGCAAAATTGGGTGTGGAAAGTACATCTTAGCTATTGCAAATAAGACAATAACTCTGCCAGTCTCCAGAGCTGTTCAGTAGCATTTTTAACATGATTGTGGGCTTTTTACTGTTATGATAAAAGATTAACACAGAAAAGCATATATATTATGCTGTCATTAGTCCTGCTCGATGATCACCTATGTTTGAAATCTCAACACTCTAATCCAGGCTCAAGCTAACTATGTTATTTGTATATTTGTGAGCTATATCTGTCATTCTTCCTCCAGGAAGTTCAAAGTGGCGTAACTAACACATCTTTCTCCATTTTTCCCCAGTAGAAGGTGGGGGTAAGAATGAATAATTCATAGTCTCTATGGCTGAGAAACATCCATTTTCTACATTGCTTTTATCTCAGATTTTTTACGTTTATGATGGCATTTTTGGACACACTAAGTTTTACGTTGTGTAAGATGCAACATTGCATTCCAGAGGCCAGTGAGTATTGCACAAACCTGCCCTGCAGTTCTAAGCCATACATTTTAAATCTTCGTCAGCCTGCAAAAAGTTCCATCAATAAAATAAAAATACCAAAGATGCCATATATATTATTCAGTGCTCCCCACCCAAGATAACAAACTCTGAAAAATGTGAAAAATCAGTGTTGCTAATTTGTTTGACTTTGTCTTGCTTTGGGTTTTGTGTTGACAAGGGTGCTGCAAGCTGTTATAGAACTGTTCTAGGTCCAGAAGATAAAATGGTCTCTCAATAAAATGTGATCATGCTTGTACACTGCAGCTCTTCCATTGAAAGCATCTGTTTATGGGTCTTTTAGGTGAACGAACACACACTAGGTCAACATTTGATGTGATGTGTATTGCAACTTATGGGTGACCCTCTTCCTGCTAGCTGGGTTATTCCCAAATGCGTTTGAAATATATATACATTGTTTTTGTGTCTAGATTATTTTTTTCTCTTTTCAAGGCTCCGTGATGTCTTTAGCGCATGACTTAACATGCATAAAATATTCCACTGATGTGTTATGAGGTTGTTGCTTTAAGGGATGTTGCAAAATGCTTTGTGTCCCAGAGCCCCCAGTAATGTTCCGCTAAAGAGAAATATTTGGACGATGTTTTCTTTGTTGTGTCTTAAAGTCTGAAGGAATAATGGGATTCTTAAAAAAGCCACTGATTTTGTTCATTATATGAAACTGTACAGGAAACTGTACCATCGCAAAGACCCATTCATCTCTATCACAGCAACTCATAATGACTTGAAATTATAGTCTCAATAATAGATGCTTATAAGAATATTTTATGCTATTAATTACCGAAGGGCATATTTTACAACCCTTGTATCTTTGGAAGCACATATTTTAACCCATTAATAACTTTTATCCTGTTTCATCCAGTTGCTTTTCAAAACTCAGCTTCATCTTTTGTGTTTGAAGGGGATGAGGGGGGTTAGTTGAGCTCCATTGTGTTACTGTAAAAATGTATAAGAGTAGCAGTGTTGGTATAGAACATTTATCTGTGTATTTGTTCAACTTAACGTATTTTTCGGAGTATAAGACACACCTTAGTTTTTGGGGAGGAAAATAAGAAAAAAGCTGATTGGCGGGTGGATCGTGCTCCCGGAATACCCCCAATCAGCTGTTCTCAGAGGTGAATTTTAGCAACAGGTTGGTTGGTTGTGAGCTCTGCGCCTTGCTTTTTTTTCTGCCTCTGAAACCTCCGTTTCAGAGGCTTTTTTTCTGAAGCTTCGTTTCAGAGGCTTTTTTTAGCCTCTGAAACCTCCGTTTGAGAGGCTGGGCAGGGCTACATTCAGAGTATAAGACGCACCCAGATTTTCACCCTATTTTTTTGGGGGGGGGAAAGGTGCATCTTATACTCTGAAAAATACAGTATATACCTCTAAATCAATACAACCTCCTATCAGGTTACAATACAGTCAACAGAAGACATCTATAAACAGTTAAAATTCCATGTTAAGTTTATATTAAATTAAAACAAGCACTAATCAAATTACAAAAATATGAGAATAATAATGCTATGTGAATACTGAAATCATAACCAAACCAACTACAGGTAGTCCTCGAGTTACGACTGTAATGGAGCCTGCCCATTACGGTCATAAGTTGTAATGGCTGTAAAACATTTACAACATTTTTAGCAAGTCCCCAAAGCAAATGTAAGTAAATTCAAGATAAAGTAATGATGGCGATAACAAACTATTCATAAAATGCTCTTTGGAAGAGTTCTGTTTTAAGTAATTTCTGGAAGATTAGAAGGGATGGAGCAAGTCTGAACTCTAAGGGGAGGCTCTTCCACAAGGCCTGAACAGCTGAGAAACACTTCCCTTCCTTTTCCTTCAAGGTATGTTCATGAATATTGTTTATTTCCAAGTAGTCTATTGACTGATATAGTTGCCATATAGCAACTGTGAGAATGGAGTCAAAATGTCCGGTCCTAGAACCAGAAGTACTACTGTTGGGAAGAGAGATTGGGACAGCATGATGTAGTTGGTTTGCTTTTGCTGTAGTGTGATTGTGAGAACACGCCGACTACATATCATTAAGTACTGCTCAGTCCTGCTTGTTCAACATTCTGTGATTAAACCATTATGTTGAGCACTCTATTCAGCTGCCTAGAGAGCTGGCAAGCATAATCAAAGTATATCAAAGTATAAGTATTTGGGATTACCATTAACAGAAGCATAAAATTGGCTGCATGTCTCTGGGATGTTAATCTGAATTTCAGAGGAAATGAAGCAGGGGTGGGTTCTAACTTACCTCGCTGCTGGTTCACTTCCTCCCATGCCGCGTGGCCGCGCCGCGTGGCCGTGCACGCGCTTTGCGCATTGCCAAAAAAATAAAAAAAATTCCCTCCCCAAAAATGCTGAAAACAAGATGGCGATGCATGCGCAGTGCCGGAAACTCGGCTTCTGCGCATGCGCAGAAGAAAAAATAAATTTAAAAAATTCCCCAAATTCCCCCCCCCAACTAAAAAAAAAATTTCCAAACAAAAGATGGTGGCGCCCACGGACCGGTGCCGACCGAACCGGATCCGTGACATCACCGTGACGTCACCAGCGGGTCGCTACCAGTTCGGGCGAACTGGTCCGAACCAGGAGGAACCCACCTCTGAAATGAAGGCTAGGGAGCAATAGCTACCACCTTGATTGGATACAACCTATTAATTTTTTTAAAACAAGCAAAGTGTAGAGTTGGTTTAACAACTTTGTAAAACCTAAATCTGAAAAAATAGCCATTTTTTAAAACTAGTTTCTTCCAACGAAAAAAAACAAAATCTTAAGACTCAGCATACATCAGATGTTATGACGTGCCATTAAACAAACCTACAATACATTTCAAAGGGCTCATAATAATCATACAGTTAAGATGTGTGAAATGCATAACTTGTCCTCCCATGTCTTGAATTTTTCTGTAACTTCCTGTTCGGTCTGGATTTATCTTGCCCCACAGGTTTCCACAAAATGATTCTACACTTTTCTTCTTTGCTGCTATTTTGTTATCTATCCCATGTGAACATCTGTCCATTTTATCTCAGAGTTGTTCATTTCAGAGTTCTGTTAGTTATATCAAAATATCTTAGGAAAGAAATGACACTTCTCTCTTTTAGTGCTGTAGTACTGCAATAGTAGCTGTACAAACAATTTAATGACTATGTGGAGAAGACTATCTCTTCTCTTCTCTTCTCTTCTCTTCTCTTCTCTTCTCTTCTCTTCTCTTCTCTTCTCTTCTCTTCTCTTCTCTTCTCTTCTCTTCTCTTCTCTTCGCTCTGCTGGTAATTCAAATACTTTGGCTCACACCTGCAAAAATACGGTAGGTTTAAGCAATTCTGTGGGTTTCAATGGGATTTGTGCCTAGATAACATGTTCTGAATTTCAGAAAATAGTCTGAGTCATGATAAATTGCCTAGATACCATGATGAGTTCAAAACGAGGATTATGAAATTAAAAACTCTGGACAAATTTCAAGTTTGATCCCACCATCTATTATTTTAGAAAGATGAATTTTCTAGTGTTCCCTTTTTATTCTTCAGTTTGCACATAGGCTAATGTTTGTATAGTTTCACTGTAGAAGACCACATTTTGACCCTGTATAGGAACAACTGGTTTAGTAGGATGGTGTTCCTACTTTCCTTGCTAAATTGCTACTCTAGAGTAAGGAATTTGGTTTAGTATAAAGCAGCTTACTGTGTTATTAGGGGCCATCTGGACAGAAGAGTACATCCATCAAAATAGACAATAAAAGAAATAATAAAAAGAAATAACCCTTTTAATTCAGGTTAGAAAATATAAATCTTCTGGAGATTTTGAAAGAGGCTCAAAAGGACTTGTCCATTGTTTAAAAGCAATAAAAATATTTTCCAAGTGCGAGGCCTCTTGAAACGCAAGATTTAGATTCTTTAGAACAATAACTCTGAAACACTTTCTCTTTTTACACCCTGCAAATCTTGCTTACCCATGAGGGAAGGAAGTAACATTGTGTGTTACTGAGGCCAATGTAACATTGTGTGTTACATTGTGGTTTATACTTGCTGGCTATGCTGTTGATAAATATGCCCCTGAATTCATATATTGTGCTAAACCACAGTTTACTTAATCTTGTTTCTTCAATACAGTGCAACTGGTTGGTTTTGTCCAATATGCTAAGCCATAAACCAGAGTTACAGAATAGAATAGAATATTTATTTATTTATTTATTTATTTATTTATTTATTTATTTATTTATTTATTTATTTATTTATTTATTTATTTATTTATTATTTGTATTTCTATGCAAATATTCTATTCTATTTCTCTGGGTGGAAGCAAACAAAGTAATAACCAAAAGAGAATAGAATAGAATAGAATAGAATAGAATAGAATAGAATAGAATAGAATAGAATAGAAAACAGAATTGGAAGGGACCTTGAAGGTCTTCTAGTCCAAACCCCTGCTCTTAAAAATGTCCAGTGTTGGAGTATTCACAACTTCTAGAGGCAAGCCATTCCACTGACTAATTGTCCTCCATGTCAGGAAATTTCTTCTTATTTCTAGGTTGGTTCTCTCTTTGATGAGTTTCCATCCGTTGCTTCTTGTTCTTCTCTGT
>QLTV01001159.1:191240-205305 GCA_003457575.1 Thermophis baileyi | reverse complement strand
CATAAAACTGCATTAAAATACTTATTTTTAAGTGAATAAAAAAAAGGGCCGAGATGCTGAGAGTGCATGAGTTTTATACCCTCTGTTGGGCCGCACCTTAAGAGTCTCCTGTTCCTGTACAGGAAATGTATCCCATTGGCTGTCAAACTCCCAGGGGGCCATGCAGGGACAACTCTGTAGGCTGTCCTGAGTTGCAGGCTTGGTTGAGCCTTGCTGGGTGTTGATGTAATGAAAGGGCTTTGGGCAATTCCTACTATGGCTCTGCCTGAAGGAGGTAGATCTTTGTTATGTAGAATAGACTGGCCCAGGCCTTAATGGCCCATTGACAAAGGTGGGGGGGGGGCTGCGTTTCTGCCTCCCTTTTGGGGAAAGATTCTTCCCTTTTAATATTTCCTACAATATCTCATTTTCCTAGGAGAGGGGTGGGTGCTAACTTTCTACACAGGCTTGGCTGAACGTTGGTAATGCTTGGCACATTTTTTTCCTATGGTGAATTGCTAAATAGAAAAGTTTGCAATGTATATTGATACACTGCAAAATGTGCTGTTCTTGGGAGACAAAACTCATTAATTATGCTCTTTTTTAAATCAGTTCCTACAGAGTCTTATAATAATACATTGTGATGGGGAAAAGGATTTCATTTTCCTTCACTTCCCTGCTTTGAAGAATTCCATGCAGTCCTATAGTAAAAGTAAATATATTTGTTAAAACACTGGGCTGTGCAGAGGTCCGTGATAATATTCTTTGACAGTTGTAAATAACTTTTCAGAAGGATCCCTTCAGTAACCCAGCGATAGAAGACATGCTTTGCATGCCAAAGATCTCAAGTTCAACTCATGACTTTTCCAGTTAATAGGATCAGAGATTATGTGGTGGGGACATAGTATCAATCATCTGAATGGACATCAGAATTTCCATGGATACTTAGTTTATGCTCTTCTGTGACCTGGTTCAACGCTGTGCAAATGAAGCATATATACACAGTTTGGCTGGTTTGGGGTAATTTTGTATTTTATATGTGAATCAAACAACCACGTAGATATCTATTCAAATACTTCTCACAAGTTTTCTTTTTTTCTTTTTCCTTGAAATTGTTTTAAAACACACAGTAGCAAATAGACCTATGCATGTTGAGGAAAGGGAAGGAAAGGGAAAAGAAAATAAAAGATGGAGGGAAGGAAAAGAAAGGAAAGGAAAAGGAAAAGGAAAGGGAAAGGGAAAGGGAAAGGGAAAGGAGAGGAAAAGGGAAGGGAAAGGAAGGGAAGGGAAGGGAAAGAAAGGAAAGGAAAAAAAGAAAGGAAACGGAAAAGGAAAAGGAAAAGGAAAAAGAAAGGAAAGGAAAGGAAAGGAAAGGAAAGGAAAGGAAAGGAAAGGAAAGGAAAGGAAAGGAAAGGAAAGCCACAAGACAAGGATGTCCTCTGTCCCCTCTGTTATTCATAATGACACTGGAAATATTGAGTAGAAATACTAGACAGGATGCAGAAATAAAAGGTATGGAAATAAAAAAAGAAAAGTATAAACTACAGGTGTTCGCAGATGACTTAGTATTTATTTTGGAAGACCCACAAGAAACAGGGCCTAAATTAATTAAAAAATAGAAGAATATGGGGAAGTAATAGGAATGAAAATAAATAAAGAGAAAACTAAAATTTTAGTGAAAAACCTAACAGATAATCAGAAAAAAGAGTTAATGAAGAGAATAGATATTCAGATTACTAAGAAAGTAAAATACTTAGGAATCCACTTGACAGCAAGATGTGTAATGATTAGGGAAGATAATTACCAAAAATTGATGCAACAAATTGAATCAGATTTGGAAAAATTGAAAAATTTGCAACTATCGTTGATAGGAAGGATAGCTACAATTAAAATGAATATATTGCCGAGAGTACTGTACCTATTTCAAACAATTCCGATAAAATTGGACAAAAAAATACTTCGAGGAACTTAATTAAATAATATTAAAATACATTTGGCAGGGGAAAAAAGCAAGAATTAGCTTAAAAATGTTGCAGGATTCAAGAAATAGAGGCAGTTTTGGATTACCCAATTGGGAATTGTACTACCAGGCAGCGGCATTAACATGGATGAAAGAATGGATTGCATTGAGACATACAAGACTATTGACTCTGGAAGGACATGACCTACAACTGGGTTGGCATGCCTTCTTATGGTATGGGAAAAGTAGAATACACGGTTACTTTCAAAGACATTATATAAGGAATACGTTATTGTTAGTATGGGATAAAATTAGAGAACAACATTATTTGAAGATACCAGTTTGGCTTTCAACAATGGAAGCACTGCTCCACCCAAATGTTATTAACATGGGAAATATTGTTAGATATAAAGACATTTTGAATGAAGAGGGGGAACTCAAAACTAAGCAAGAATTGAGTGATCAGGGGATCGACATGGCATGATACTCACAGGTGCAGATACATTCTAGATATGAGAAAGATTTTAAATCATATGGTTTTTATAAAGAAGCAACAGAATTATATAAGATATTAACAGGGACAGAAGAAAGACTGATAAAAAAGCTGTATAACTACCACCTGTTACAATACTAGACAACACAGTATCAACAGTAGAGACCTTCAAATTTCTAGGTTCTACCATATCTCAAGATCTAAAATGGACACCTAATATCAAAAACATCATCAAAAAAGCACAACAAAGAATGTTCTTTCTGCACCAACTCAGAAAGCTCAAACTGCCCAAGGAGCTGCTGATACCGTTCTACAGAGGAATTATTGTGTCTGTCATCTGCACCTCTATCACTGTCTGGTTTGGTTCTGCAACCAAACAAGACAAACACAGACTTAAACGGATAATTAGAACTGCAGAAAAAACAATTGCTACCAACCTGCCTTCCATTGAGGACCTGTATGCTGCATGAGTCAAAAAGAGGGCTGTGAAAAGATCTACAGACCGCTCACATCCTGGACATAAATTGTTTCAATTCCTACCCTCAAAACGCCATCACTCTGCTAAACAAATAATTCCCTAATCACTGTCAAACTATTTACTAAGTCTGCACTACTATTAATCTTCTCATCGTTCCTATCACCCTTCTCCTCCCACTTATGACTGCCTGACTGTAACTTTGTTGTTTGTAACCTTACGATTTATATTGCCTGGTTCCTAATGTGATTTAATTGCTTATTTGTACCCAGACTATCATTAAGTGTTGTACCTTATGATTCTTGATGATCGCCAATAAAGAATTGTGTTGTGTTGTGTTGTGTTGTGTTGCGTTGCGTTGCGTTGCGTTGCGTTGCGTTCTATTCTATTCTATTCTATTCTATTCTATTCTATTCTATTCTATTCTTATATAAAATTGGAAGATGAACAAGTGAAGGAGACAATGATAGCATGGGCAAAAAACTTTGGTTACATAATAGAATTAGACGAATGGCAGAAGTTGTGGGATAGGAATTATAAATTAACAATGTCAACTGCATATAAAGAAAATTTATATAAGATGTTTTATAGATGGCACCTGGTGCCGACGAGGCTGGCAAAGATGTTTAAAGATAAATCAGCTAAATGTTGGAAATGCCACCAGATACGTGGGTCATATTATCATATGTGGTGGACATGTGTAGAGGCAAAAAAATACAGGACAAAAATACAAATGTGGTTGGAAAAGATGATAATGCAGCATATTGACTTAAAACCAGAATTTTTTGGGGGGGGGGGATTTTGCCTGAAACTTACAGTAAAGGAAATGCATATTTAATTATACATGTATTAACTGCAGCTAGAATTGCATTTGCTCAAAATTGGAAAAGTGATGAGATCCCTACGGATGAGAATGTGATTAGGAAAATATTAGAATGTGCAGAAATGAACAGATTAACGCTTGCTATAAAGGAGAAAGAACAAACTGAATATTATATGACATGGGAGCTATTTTATGGATGGTTGGAGAATAAAAACAGAAGTGAGAAATAAATGGAGATTAGTGAAACAAAGAATATATGTTAAGATAGAGATGTAAACAATATGATGATGATTATTAATATGATTGTTAAGATTATTATACCTAATATTATATTTTCATTAGAAGAAATGTTAAGAGGGAGAAATGAATAGAGTGATAATACTGATTATTATTATTGTAAGATTAGAGAATCATTGTCAATGTAATGAATATTGTAAATTTTGATTGTAATAGCACAGAGACATTTGTACTCAGATGACACACTGTTTAATGGAAGATGATATGTTCAAGAAAAATAAAAAATAAAAAAATTATAAAAAAAAGGAAAGGAATGGAAAGGAGAAAGGGGAAAGGGAAATCGATCTCAGCAGAAAGGATTGCTAGGTGTGCTGACGAAGCTACTAAGCAAAATATAAAACCAGAGAGACATTCCAGCTTCTATCAATACATTTAAATGATTGTTAAGACTGAATAGTAAGTTGATGAAGAGAATTGAAAATATTATGATAGTGTATTATATTATGAAGATGATGGTTGGTCACGTTTGTTTAATGGAACTATTTTTAAAAGGTGGCCTAATGGATGTTTAAAATGGAGATTCTAAGGAGCACCTTAATTAAACCTTAATTACTACCCATTCCATTGGAATGCTTGAAGGAAATCCATCTTGATAATAACAACTCAACATTAGAGATTAAGAACTCCACAGTTTGGCTAAGTTAAATACAGCAGCCATTGCTGACTCTCATTCCCAGGTCTAGAATTCATAACTTCTATGATACAATTATATATTTATTACATTTCACGATACCTTGGTGAACAGGTACCTTTAATCTTGTAATGCTCATAATCGAGACCCAAAATTCTTAACATTCATTATTTCTTGTTATTGTAATGATATGTGGAAAAGACCTTGGGAGATTAGGAGATGCCACCAAAGGAATGCAAAGGTAGGAAGCAGAGTAGCCCACAACTGGATGGCAAGCAAGGTAAGAGGATGAGAAGAGTCACCTCCTAGTTTCTCAGATTATAAAGGTGACGGGGGAAGAGTATTCGTTCAGATTTCCAAATTCTGTCAATGTAGCTTTACAATAAAGTACAATCAGCTCATCTGGTTGTGATTTCTATCTGGTTTACCCTGCAAGGCTGACAGTTCATAATGAATATGGGCCACTACAATGAATATGTGGCCATGGAGTGGCTGAGGATCAGAAATGACTGAACAGCTGATGACGACAATGCATACAGGATATAATGTATACCAGGGGTGGGTTCTAACTTACCTCGCTGCTGGTTCGCTTCCTCCCATGCCACGTGGCTGCGCGTGCATGCGCAGTGCTGAACATTCGCAACCCCCCCCCAAAGCTGAAAACAAGATGGCGGCGCATGCGCAGTGCCGGGGACTCGGCTTCTGTGCATGCGCAGAAGAAAAAAAAAGTAAAAAATTCCCCCCCCCCAAAAAAATCCCCCCCCCAAAAAAATCCCCAAAAAAGATGGTGGCGTCCATGGACCAGCACCGACAGAACTGGCTCTGTGATGTCACCAGCGGTTTGCTACCAGTTCTATAGAACCGGTGCGAAGCGGGAGGAACCCACCTCTGATGTATACTAATTAATACATTATTTAATTATAGGTAGTGATATATTGATATAGTACAGTGATGGCAAAACTTTTCAGCACTGAGTGCCCAAACCGGAACGTGCGTGCGCGCCAGAGCCCTGGAAACTCAAAGACCAGCTGGCCGCCTGCGCATGCGTGCGCTGGCTACCTAGTCTTCACGCGTGCCAGAGCGCCGGAAACCAGAAGAGCAGCTGGCGATGGCATGCGTGCCCACAGAGAGGGCTCTGCGTGCCACCTCTGGCACGCGTGCCATAGGTTCGCCATCACGGATATAGTATGTTCAATGAGTATAATCACTATTACTGCGTAAGTAAGTTTTCTGTAGGTCATTGCCAGTTAATTGGCTCAATGAACTCGTATTAACATGCCAAAAATCTCATTGTAGGTGTCATTATTAGAGGACCAAAAAAAAGTGTTTTGGAAAAGTTTGTTGCGATTAACCAAAGCTGCTTATTAATAAGGGAAGAAAACATTGTCTTTAATAGATCTATTTTGCATCAACACAATGAGCACTACAAATATTTTTCTCTTTACTATCAATTAGTATTTGCTTCCATCCATTAAAACCTGCTGCTAACATTGTAAATTTTTGAAGCTAATTAATCCTTTGAGTCAACTGATTAAACATGTTATGGCATTAAATAGATACTTTTCCGATAAGGTAGTACTATAAGAGAGAACAAAACACTCCATCAGAAAATAGGGGAAATTTCAGAAATATTTTCTAGAATGTATAACGGTGTTTTGAATCCGTGCTGGAAATGTGATCAACATGGACATTTTCATCGTGGTGGATACATTAATTCAGAAGATTTTGATGATTAAAGTACAATTTAAACTAGAGGTTTTTTTTCCCTTTTGGGTCTAATTGACAAGCAACTAGATAAAAAGACATGGAACTTTGTTTTTGTATATGAAAACTGCAGCAAAAATTATTAGATGCTCAAAAGTAGAAAAGTTTGACACTTAGCACTAGCAATAGCACTTAGACTTATATACCGCTTCATAGTGCTTTACAGCCCTCTCTAAGCGGTTTACAGAGTCAGCCTATTGCCCCCAACAATCTGGCTCCTCATTTTACCCACCTCAGAAGGATGGAAGGCTGAGTCAACCTTGAGCCGGTGAGATTTGAACCGCCGAACTGCAGCTAGCAGTCAGCTGAAGTAGCCTGCAATGCTGCACTCTAACCACTGGGCCACCTCGGCTCTTTTGCTATAATGGAAGAATGGTTGGTGAAGATAACGGAAATTGCAGAGATGGCTAAATTAATCTCTGATTAGAGAAAAAAAAGTATATTCACGGTTGACTGGAATCCTCTTATAGAATCCCCTTTTTGCATGAAACAGGAAAAAAATGCACTTAGGATTTGTGGTTTTGATGACTAGAAAAAAAATGGATAATATAAAAATGTGAGCTTTTTTGTAATCCTAGAGTAAGAGACAATTTTGTAATTGTACTTACATTGGCTGCAAATGAAATTGAAAGCTAATTATTTTCTACTTTTTCTTTGTCCACTTTTCTGCTTTTTTCATTCTTTACTACTTTTACTCTTTGTTTCTGTCAGTTTTTATGTACTTTGCAAAAAATTAATAAAAATGTTAAGTTCTGGGACAGAAGAGGCTTCAGACTTGTTTGGTACAACAGCTCTTTATTGTAAACTATGTACAGACTCCAGCAGCACTCCAATCTGACAGCCAGCCTTTTATAGGGAGCTGTCAGTGGAGCTGGCCAATCAGGGCTCTCCATTCTCCCGCCTAAATGGAGGACCTGACTGTAGACTATGCAGTCTAGATACTTAACACCCCTCCCCTCTTGGTTTGAGCCAACCTATTTACATACGTAATCCCGTAAATAGGCGGGGCGCTTAGGGACTCTAGAAGACCTGCGCAGTTCAGTTGCAGGTTGGGCGTCAAGCAGAGAGGATGGGTCCTGTTCCCTCTCTAGCTCTGCCTGTGGAAGCTCCGAGAAGCTTTCGGGCGGGGCCTTGGCTTCGACCGGAACCGGTTCATGACTGGGACGATGCTGGAACTCCGGCTCCCCAAGTAAGTGCTCCGCCTCCCTCGGGTAGTTCTCAGCTGTAGGGGAATTGGATTGGAATTCATTGTTAGTAAATTTCCTGTAGTCAGCGTTTGGGAGTTGGCGGCTGCGCAGTTGATCTATATGCCACTGCCATTTTCTCCCGTCTGGAATTAGGACCACATAAGACCTGGGCACTGAGATTTCTACCACTTTACCCGGTAACCATTGTGGGCCCTCGGAGAAGTTTTGTGCAAAAAGTAGGTGACCGGAGCCTCCCTCCCATCGGGCAGACGGTGGCTGAGCAAAGCCCCGACCCCAAAAGGAGAGGCGTCGCACACCAGCACAACAGGCAGAGTCTCATTAAACTGGATGAGGAAGCTGTCTTCTGACAGGAGGCATTTGACAGCCGCGAAAGCGGTGGCCTCAGTACGCCCCCACACCCAGGTAGCCTTCTTGGCCAGCAGCCTGTGCAAAGGCTCAGCCACTGTTGCTTTGACTTTGAGGAACACGCTATAAAAGTTAAGCAGACCCAGAAAAGCCTGCAATTCAGACTTGTTGGTCGGTGTGGGGTCCTCTCGGATGGCCCGAACCTTGCTGGAAGTGGGGTGAATGCCCCTTCTGTTAATGCGGTATCCCAGGAACTCGACCTCGGGGACCCCTATCTGGCATTTGCTTCATTTTACTTTGAGGCCAGCAGCTCTGAACCTGCTCAGGACCTCTCGCAGCCTGGCTACCAGCTGCTGCTCGTCGGTGGCTGTGATTAGCACATCATCGAAATAGGGCACTACCCCAGGAATTTTAAGCAATAGCCGTTCCATAATGCCCTGAAAAATCCCTGGGGCTACGCTGACTCCGAATTGAAGGCAATGACATTTGAATGCCCGCGATGCGTGTCAATGGTTTGCGCCTCCGCCATAGCGCCATCTACCGGCAGCTGTTGATACACCCGCGCAAGGTCCAGCTTAGCAAAACTGGCGCCTGGGCCCAAAGTGTGTAATAGGTGCTGGATTACCGGCACAGGGTAAGCATTTTGTTGTAGGGCCTTGTTTATGGTGCACTTATAGTCCACGCAGATGCGGATTGACCCATCGCTCTTGATAGGCATGACAATCGGGGTCTCCCAGCAGGCGTGGTCTACAGGCTCAAGAACCCCTTGGCTGATAAGTTTATCGAGTTCTTGATCGATTTTAGGTTTCAGGGCAAAGGGAACCCTGCGCAGCTTCAGCCTGATGGGGCAACCTTGGGGTCTAGGCTAAAGGATATCGGTGTGCCCACATACTTGCCAAGCTGGGTGTCAAAAACGTCCTTGAACTCGCAAAGCAGGTCGTCCACACAGCTTCCGGACACCGCGTTGATACCGGTCACACCGAGTCCCAAGGCGTCGAACCAGTCCAGGCTGAGCAGTGTAGGCAGGTTCCCCCGAACCACCATGATGGGCAGGTTGCCGTTGAATTTGCCGAAATGCACCTGGAAACTTCCCCAGCCGAGTACAGGGATATTATTTCCCTGGTAATCATTTAGTCTTAGTAGCTGGTTCTTCAGCTGTTGTTGCCGGAGCACCGGAATAGCCTTCTTGAGGGCAGCCCAAGAGATTATTGATATGGAGGACCCAGTATCAATCTCCATATCGCAGGGGCACCCTTCGTGGATCTTCTTGTGGAATGGGGTGCTTGCCTGCCCAATTCTCGTTTGGTTGGCCTCAGGGTGACGGTTCCCCTCTAGTCGGCGTCTGGGCTGCCATGGCTCCCTCCTGGGTGCTCGCCTTGCGTTGCCCTGCTTGAAGTCAGTGGAGGCCTGCGTCCCTGATGGCTGGCTGGCCCGGCAGACTCTGGCAAGGTGCCCGGTTCAGCCACAGCGGTGGCAGACTGCATCCCTGTATTTGCAGGAGGCTCGCTGGTGTTGACCCCCACAACTGGAGCAAGGATTGATTTTTTTTTATCAGTGCTGCGGCGTCGCTCCGTCTGGAAGACTTCTTCTTCCTCGCTGTCATCGGACAGCTTGTCTGGGCATCTGCTCTCATGCACCGGTGTTGATGCCTTCTGTGGGACTTGGGGGGCTTGGCACCGATGTAGGGTGTCAGCTCCCTTGTTGGACGCCTCGGTTGCTCTGGCTTCGTCCAGGGCCATTTGTAGAGTCAGGTTCGCCTTGGCTAGCAAACGTCGTTGTAACTTCAGGTCCTGGACCCCGCAGATGAGTTGGTCCAGGAGAATGTCATCAAGGTCTCTGAACTCGCAGTGCGTGGTGGCTTTTCGGAGTGCCGCCATGTATTGGTTGATAGACTCCCCTTCTTGTTGGAGTCTCTGCCGGAATTCGTGCCTCCGGACCACCTTGGATGGTACCGGGGCGTAGTGGGTTTGCAGCAGGTTTTGCAGCGTTGACCACGGGATCGTCTCGACCGGTGTTGGCTCCGCTAGGGATTCAGCCGTGTCAAAAACCTCGTGGCCGCAATGGCTGAGGAAAAGCACCTGCTTCCTATTATCAGTCAGGCCGGTGAGATCGTTGGCCTCTAGGAAACAACGGAACAGGGTCATGTAGGACCCCCAGTTTTCCTTTGTGGAGTTGAATGGAGTCAGCGGGTGGAACGCTGACATCTCGGTGCCTTCGCGGTTCGAATTTACCGCTGGAAAATGGCCACCGATCGTTCGCCGCCGGGCTGGGTCTTCAGTGTCTTCAGCTCTAATTGCTCTTCTGAGATCCCATCCTCGTCGCCAGTGTTAAGTTCTGGGACAGAAGAGGCTTCAGTCTTGTTTGGTACAACAGCTCTTTATTGTAAACTATGTACAGACTCCAGCAGCACTCCAATCTGACAGCCAGCCTTTTATAGGGAGCTGTCAGTGGAGCTATCCAATCAGGGCTCTCCATTCTCCCGCCTAAATGGAGGACCTGACTGTAGACTATGCAGTCTAGATACTTAACAAAAAATGTATAAAAAAGAAAGGAAGGGGGAATTGTTCGCCAAAGCACAGTACATTGTAAGCTATATATATAAAAAAATTCTTTAGAATTTTCTGGCTGATTTCATAATTGATTCCTTATCCCCCTCCCTCTACCCAATATCTTCTTAGAAGTTTTCTGCTCTGTTAAGCCATCATATTTTTCCTATAGATCTTTTTCTCTCTGCTCCTTGGTATTTTTAAATTTGACCTGCTTAATGTGTGGAGAGATGGTGCTCTTTTTCCCTACTTTTTGTGAAAGACTGCAATCAATTATGTAATTATTATTTTAAAAATTGCAGGTGTCCTTAAGAAAATCTAGACCAGGGGTGTCAAACTTGCAGCATCATATTGTCATCATGTGACATATCGTGACTTTTCCCCCTTCGCTAAACTGGGGATGGGCGTGGCCAGCGCATGACGCATTTGGCCCGTGGGCTGTGAGTTTGACACCCCTGATCTAGATTGAGGAATACATGTAGAATCAAAATGGCTAGGAATTTATATATGATCTATTCTTAACATTTCCATGTATGTTAAGTAAAAATAGATGATAGATGGAACTTTCTCACTATTAACCAGCCTATGTGCTTATGGACTTAGTTCTTAATAATACTGAAATCAGGCAATGTTCAAAAGAAACCATAATTTCTTTGTTCCTGGTTGAGGAGCCTTTTTCCTTTTTCCATGGATGCACATTCTGCCCAGGCATTCCAATTAGCCTGAATTCTGGGTCAGCGATAAAATCTATTTCTGTGCTTCAAGTGGTCCTATGTATTAAAAAGAGAAAAATAAAGATCCACATGTTCAACTACTTCTTTATACATTTGGTTTTGCTTGCTGAAAAGAAGTAGAAAGCTCTCCAGTGGAGATGAAGTAATGAAGGACTGGTGTCTTGTTACTAAAGATAGTTATTATTCTCTTTCTTGTTGAAGTGAACTGATTCTGTTGAAAACTTGGCATGAAGTAAATGTCTGTGTTGCTTTGGTTAGAATGGCTTATTCATATATGCAAATCATCACTTGACGTTACAATGACAAACTTGCATGTGTGACTTCCAACCTTCTGAGGTCGGTAAAATGAGGACCCAGATTGTTGGGGGCAATATGCTGACTCTATAAACTGCTTAGAGAGGGCTGTAAAGCACTATGAAGTGGTATATAAGTCTAAGTGCTGTTGCTATAAAGTGATGGAAAAAGTCACTGGGTCTTTGTGATCCATTCAGTTGCTTGTTCTGTGCTCTTTAGCTTTTAGAGAGCTATATTTATTTATAATCCCTATTTTCTTTTTTTTTAAGAATTCAAAAATCAGTCTTATGATATGAGTTAGGCGGTGCAGGTCAGCAGGACAAAGGGAAGATCATGGTAGAGTTGGCTGGCCTTATAAATTTAGTAAAATGAAATAACATATAATAATAAGATGTATGCCCAAGTAGATAACAAATAATATATAATAAAAAGGTGAGTATGCCCATGTAGGCAATAAATAATATATAATAATAAGGTACCTACCTGATCAGAGTAGAAAATTTAATATATAATAATAAGAATGACCAACACAGGCTATTCCATATTTTTCTTAAACCCTTTTCCCATTCTTTTTCCTGATATGTTTTCCTTATTTCCCTTCTCTCCCTCTTTCTTGGGAGAGTTAAATCAATTTAATTCTGACTGGCTTACTGAAAGCTGGCAGCAGCATTTAAGTTTCGGTCACTATATAGACTAGATAATTCAAGCTTGTTCCTTTGTGTGTATCAAAATAACTGAAAATTGCTCATCATGTTTTTATTTATTTATTTATTTGTCAAGCGTGTATATGATTACAGACAAAGTATAAACATGATTGTGAATATATAAGATGTACAAGCATGGTTATGAGTACATAATATTTTACGAATACATGGGGACATTAGGACAGGGACGGTAGGCACGCTGGTGCGCTTATGCACGCCCCTTACAGACCTCTTAGGAATGGGGTGAGGTCAACAGTAGACAGTCTAAGGTTAAAGTTTTGGGGATTTGGGGAAGAAACTACAGATCAGGTAATGTATTCCAGGCATTGACCACTCTGTTGCTGAAGTCGAATTTTTTGCAATCAAGTTTGGAGCGGTTTACGTTAAGTTTGTATCGATTGTGAGCTGTTGTATTGTTGCAGTTGAAGCTGAAGTAATCATTGACAGGTAGGACATTGTAGCAGATAATTTTGTGTGCTACACTTAGGTCAGATCGAATCAACAACAACTTAGGTCAGATGTTGAGGGCCTACAAGTTCAATAAGTAAAATGTTACCCACGAGGCCTTGTGTAAGATTGCAGTTCCTCCAGTGTGGTGAGTACAATATGAGATTTCTAAACTTGCATGGGAAAGGAACTGCAAATTCATGTATCTCCCCATTTCGAAGGAAAAATAACAATAGTCTAGCTTAGCCTCTTCCCCATTTTGGTTAACTCTAGATGTGCAATGCAACTGCAACTGTGAATTCTCAGGTAGAATTGTGGAAGTTGTGGTTGAAATTATATGGTGGGGGGGAGAAGCTGGAATGGAAGGCACTTAAAGGTTAACTTTCAAGCCAGTCTGGAAAACCAAGCTTGTCTTGAACAGCTCACAAATTAATATTGAGAGTTTAGTTATTCTGATAATTTTGCATTACTATGAATCAATTCTGAATCTGTTGTGTCCAGCTCAATTTATGAGATATGATCCATATTTCAATAAAACAATTGTTAAGAATCTGTCTGTCTCCATTTTTAAGACATAATTGTCCTGTGCTCCAAGCAACCTTTAGTCTTTCTTTTGTTCTATTCATCTCAATAAAAAGATTCTAAAACTGATTTTTCACATAGAAAATGGTGACTGTGACATTTGGCACAGATCTCCTAAAAGATAAAATTAAAGTTCCATCTGAGGTTGACTGGAAATTAATAAAAGTACATCTGAGTTAGACAGATCAAGAATTTCTAAACAGAAGGCAAAGGAAAACAACAACAACAACAACAACATTCAATGGTTTAACAATAATAGCTAATGTTCTAAAGTTCTAGGATTTTAAAGACCAGTACAGAAGATCTTTTCAACTTGATCTCCATACATGACCCCACCCAACTGAATCTTGTCTGGGTTGAGATGCTAAGCAGGATCAGATCCAGTTAGTACCGTATTTTTCGGAGTATAAGACGCACCTTTTTACCCCCAAAAAGAGAGTGAAAACTTGGGTGCGTCTTATACACCGAATGTAGCCCCACCCAGCCACCCCCACCCTTTGGCCTCTGCCTCCCAGCAATTTGCCTCCTTGCAGCAAACAGTGCAGAGCCTGATTAGCAACTGATTATCTGGGTTGAGATGCTAAGCAGGATCAGATCCAGTTAGTACCGTATTTTTCGGAGTATAAGACGCACCTTTTTACCCCCAAAAAGAGAGTGAAAACTTGGGTGCGTCTTATACACCGAATGTAGCCCCACCCAGCCACCCCCACCCTTTGGCCTCTGCCTCCCAGCAATTTGCCTCCTTGCAGCAAACAGTGCAGAGCCTGATTAGCAACTGATTAT
>QLTV01001159.1:170656-187989 GCA_003457575.1 Thermophis baileyi | reverse complement strand
CTGATTTTTTAAATACTGCTTTATTATTGGTCTAGACAACTTAACAAAATGAAGAAGCTTTTTAAAATAAATGCTTGATCTGAAGAGGCCCAGTGCTATTGTATCTTCTTTTAAATAGCAGAGAATAATGTATACTTCAAGAAAGCCACATCAATTTTAACAGCATCTGTACAAGTAATAATCTGAAATGTAACAGTGTCCTGTTTTAGTATTAAAATAAGGCAGCTGAGTTAAACCCTGACTTAGTCATGTTTGGAGTAGATCTATTTAAATAATTGGGAGGAGTTAGTGTGACTACATTTAAGAAAACTTTCTAGCATTAATATACTGCCATAATGTACATCTCTCCAATTCTTTGCTATTTCTATGGGTCAGGCACGCATGCACAGAAATACACAGCAAACAGTGTGTATCATCTGTGCTGCTTGCTGGGAGGCAAATTGCTGGGAGGCAGAGGCAGATTTTTTTCCTTGTTTTCCTCCCCCAAAACTAACGTGCGTCTTATACACCGGTGCGTCTTATACTCCGAAAAATACGGTATTTAAAATAGGAGATGACCAGGTAATCCCTAGTCAGTAAACTAGACTGAGAAGCCCAAACACATTCCAGAAGAAGGGAATGTGGAACCACTTCTGTAGTGCCGACCAAGAAAACTTCATAGGTTTGTGTATGCAGTCATCAAAAATGAAGTTCAGCTTAGGAGAGATATTTGCCTAGGAGCCAACAAGACATTGGCTCACAATGAAACAATACTTCTCTGAAGTGCTTTTTCAACTTGCTGTAGTCATTGAGAGTGAGAAAGAAGAAAAGGAAATAAAGAAATACATCCTGTTGCAAGGTTTATTGGTGCTGTCATCGCTATTTCAGAATAGCTTTCTGTTTCTTCTTTCACAATCCTGCTAGTTTAGCAAATTGTCTAAAGAAACAACAAAATGAGATATGATGCTACCTTCCTGTCTACTTTATGATCCATATTCTGGGCTAAACAGATCCTTGATTAGGATTTGTCTTGACTTCAAGAGACATGGAATCTCCCCCTCCCACCCCAGTAATTGTGAAAGAAGAAACAGAAAGCTAATCTGAAATAGCTTTAATTTTTTTTAAAAAAAATGTGTGGACTTCAACTCCCAGAATTCCCATGCTGGCTGAGAATAGGAAGCTAAGATGAAAAGGACTAATGAAAAAAAGGGGACAGAATAGCTCTGTAGTTTGGATACATCATTCCTCTATGGGAAGCCACCCCCACCCCCCCGAGAATGAAATATTTTGGGGAATATTAAAAGAGGCAGGATAGAATATTTCCCCAAAGGAGAAAAATCTTAACAAAGGCAGAAAGCAGGCCCAGTCTTCCTGCCATAGGAAAACAGCTTCAAACTAAGAAGCTTGAAGAGGCTGACCTTTAGGAATGCAGATTTTGTACCCATTTAGAAAGACTGGGCCAATCTATTCATAAACAAAACGCCTTCAGCCACAGCTCCCACCAAAGGCTGGAGCTGATGGGATTAAGAATTTACATCCCCCCACCCAAATTCTAAGGACAGGACATGACCTTTAGGACATAATAGGATTAACTCACCACCATTGAAATAGTAAAAGACACAAGGCTCACTACATTGTACAACCCCCTGGAGCACCTCAAACACAAAACCCCAGAACCCTATAAAAATCCATCCACTCACTAAGCCATTTTGTCAGCCACCCCAGGAATATGCTGCTGTCACTGAAGTTTCTGGAAAACCAAATAAACAGAGACCTTCTTTCCTTGTAGCCAGCCTCTGTTTTATTTCCAGCGTCTTCCTCCCGGCTTGGAACCGGACTGGATTTTTCTTCCCACACCTCCATTCAGTTTATGGAACTAGTTTTAAGTGTTCCCTTCCAAGGATAGAAGTGGAAAAATAAAAAGAAAATGGGAATACAGGTAGTCCTTGACTTACCACCATTCGTTTAGCAACTGTTCAAAGTTACAACAGCACTGAAAAAAGTGACTTATGACTGTTTTTCATACTTATGACTATTGCAGCATCCCCATGATCACATGATCAAAATTCAGGCACTTGGCAACTGACTCATATTTATGACGGTTACAGTGTCCTGGGGTGATCATCTTTTGTGACCCTCTGACAAGCAAAGTCAATGGGGAAGCCAGATTCACTTAGTAACGATATTACTAAATTAACAACTCTAGTGATTCACTTAACAACTGTGGCAAGAAAAGTTGTAAAATGGAGCGAAATTCATTTAACTGTCTTGCTTAACAAACATTTTGGGCTCAATTGTGGCCGTAAGTCGAGGACTACCTGTACTCTATACAGCCAAAGGAGTACTGAATATGTTTAGTAAATACGGAATCTTGATGGAATTTAAAGAAAAAAGGAGGGGAGGAGGGACCAGGCTATACTGCAGTTTTCTGTTGTAGACCCCTGCTTATTGTATTCAATCAGTAGTGAGTAGGAATAGCTAGGAGAATGTTATGCAACATTTCACAGTAATTTGTTTTTTCCCCTTTTCTGTCCAGACATAGGAAGAATGTTTTAGCCTACAAACAATGGATGAATAATGGAGAGGAACTGAAAATGGGGGATTTAATGGCCTTCTCCATCCTAAACACATTTCTTTAGAAATAGAATCCTATTAAAGTCAGTGGAACATAGGAATAAATAGTTGAAAGCCAGAATTTGCTTAAAACGGAAGGTTGTGAAGGAATGTTGACATATTAAAGTTGATACCAGTGTGCCTGGGTGAACTTTCTTTCTTCACCGTTGATCTTTGTCTGCCTACATGATCACTGTAGAGATGGAAAGCAGAAGAACCATGACTCATCCATCATCCATTTTATTGATTAAATATCTTCTCTACACTAAGTTATTATGGTCAGGGATCGAAATTATCTCACTCTGTTGAAAACCTAATCTGAACTTTATTTGCTTAAAGTGCTGTACATAATATAGTCTACATGGGTTGATCACTAGAGAGAATCATGAAGGGACTGTGACCAAATGAAGAAGGCAGATAACTTCTGCCATCCTCTTATCTCCCAGACACAGATTATACTTGCTGCTGATAACCAGAGGATGGGAAAGAGCTGGGAGAGAACGGATCAGGTATTTTCATGAAAAGAGAATCTCTCTTAAATCGTGAGAGGAGGTTGAAAGGGACTAAGATCCAGGGAGGAAAAGAAGTATTATTGTACTCAGAACAGAAAGGTGGGGAGAGGGACATCCATACTAACATCTCAAGATTTTTCCTATAGTCCTCTCCTGCCTCCTCCTCCTCCTCTTCTATTTCCAAGGCCAATTCTATCTCTTGGGAATAACAGGAGACTACCTTGAATTCTTCTTTGGGTACAGGTTAGTCCTTGACTTAATGACCACAATTGGGACTGAAACATCTGTCGCTAAGCAATGCAGTCGTTATGTGAGTCATGCCCAATTTACAACCTTTTTGCCACAGTCCTTAAGTGAATTAAACTGCTGTTAAGCCAATCCAGCTTCCCCCATTGACTTTTCTTGTTGGAAGCCCTGGGGGAAGGCTGAAAATGGTGGTCACATGACCTCAGGTTCCTGCAACCATTGCAAATGCATGGCAATTGCCAAACACCCAAATTTCAATCATGTGATCGTTGGGATGCTATAATGGTCTTCAGGGACAGTGTGACAGTTGGAAATGCAATCATAAATAATTTTTTTCAGCACTGTTGCAACTTCAAACAATCATTAGACAAATGGTTGTAAGTTGAGGACTACCTATATACGTCACCTTCCATTTTCTATATGTGTCCTTTGTCAACTTCGAACTGAACCTGGCAGAAGCCATTTTCCTGTTCCTCAGTTGCCACACAGAGGGGGAAGGAGGTTGGAATGCCTTACTAGGCACAACAGAGAGCTTTCTCGTGGGAACCAAGGTCATCTCTACTGGTAATGCATAAGGTCAGGGAAGGAGTGCCTGGAGAGCCCGCCAATTGACCTAATTGGCCCATGTGACCTGTGACACTTGGGGATGGGGTTATTTCCTATTTTAATTATACTGAAATTGCGGGAATTATTTAGAGTTGGTTTTCCTTTAAGCAGTGCCGATATGATGTACTCAATAAAGAAGTTCTTTGAGGAGGATTCTAGTCTCAGAGTTCTGATTTGCTTGGGTTCATTAGTCAGAACCTTGACATCCTTTTTCTCTTCAGCGTTTTGGACAGCTCTGTACCTACTCATGTAAATTATCTAAAATATCTGTGAATTTGGGAAAACTTAGTCTAATCTACTTTACAAACTTATTTGGGGGATAAAATGGAATGCATGTGGAAAAAACCATTGTTATTAGTAATTTATATTTTTTCTGTAAACAGGATTCAAAGACTTTGTTTAACTCTGTTGTTTCTACTTCATTAACAAGAAAAATTGATTGGCGGTTGAGCTTTTTCATAAAGAATTAGAAAATAAATCTCCAATAATTTAAATACCAATAGAAATGCTGCTTTATCAGAAATACAAGTACTTTAAACCTGAATGAATATTTAATTGGCATTTTCCCTCTTTTGCATTCTTTCCTACCAGTTCCTAATTTGTTTATTCCATTTCGACCATCTGCCTCAAAATCAAAGCATTCAGATATTTGCAATTTCAACCTTGAAATGATTTCATCTACTACTTTAAGGGGGATGGGAACATACATATACTAAATAAACAAATAGGAACAGAACGATTATAAACATTGCCTACAAACAGCCCCTTTGTGGGAAGCAGGGTGTTGATGAGACATTGCTCTCTTTAAACCGAGCCAGGCTGGAATTAAAATGGAGATGCCCACAAAAACTTCGTTCTTGTTCGTAATAATTTGGCTCCTTGTGAGGTACTAATGAGTCAGAAGTGCTGAAGATTCCGGTTTATTGTGCATAAACATTGTGCCAGTGGTGAAATCCAAAATTTTTTACTATTGGTTCTGTGGGCGTGGCGTGGTGGGTGTGGTGTGGCTTGGTGGGCGTGGCTTGGTGGGCATGGCAGGGGAAGGATACTGCAAAATCCCCATTCCCACCCTACTCCAGGGGAAGGATACTGCAAAATCCCCATTCCCACCCTACTCCTGGGGGAAGGATACTGCAAAATCCCCATTCCCACCACACTCCTGGGGGAAGGATACTGCAAAATCTCCATTCCCACCCCACTCTGGGGCCAGCCAGAGGTGGTATTTGCCGGTTCTCTGAACTACTCAAAATTTCCGCTACCGGTTCTCCGAACTACTCAAAATTTCCGCTCCCTGTTCTCCAGAACCTGTCAGAACCTGCTGGATTTCGTCCCTGCATTGTGCTGATACAAGGTGTGATTGCATCAGCTGACGTAGTAAAATTAACAAACAGATTAAACCTACTTGGTACTTTTGAATTGCTCAGTCAAAATCTGAATCCAGGTTCCAAAGCTAGGTTCCGATTCTTTCTTTGTTAGAAAAGTCTAAAGCCAGAATTTAGCTTCATATGTTGCAATACGTTTTTGCTTCTAGTTCCAGTTTAGTCAAAATATAAATTGAATGACTAAATGAATAATTACATTGCATTAACTAGAAACTGAACTGGCACTTTCTTCACTGCAATATCAGAAATAGAGAGGTGAAGCAGAGCAGGCCTGTGGACCTAACATTAAATGTGAGGATAGGTAGTCCACAACTTATGACCACAATAGGGACTATTGTATTTCTGTTGCTAAGCAAGGTTGTTGTTAAGTGAGTCACACCCAATTTTATGACCTTGCTTGCTGCAGTTGTTAAATGAATCACTGCAGTTCTTCAGTCGTTAAGCAAATCTGGCTTTCCCCATTGACTTTGCTTATCAGAAACCAGCTGGGAAGGACACAAATGGCGATCACGTGACCCTGGGACACTGCAACCATTATAAATACATGCTGATTGCCAAGTGCCTGAATTTTGATCATGTGACCGTGGGGATGCTGCAGTGGCCTTCAGTATGAGGACCAGTTGTAAGTCACTCCCTCTCCCCGTACCATTGTAACTTCAAATGCTCACTAACTGAATGGTTGCATGTATCATCTTCTACTTCCAAAGGCTCACATCAGTTCAAAGATAGAGAATCTGCTTCTTCAGACTATGATGACTTCTTCTACCCGGTTCTAGAACAATTTTGGCTTTGAGAACTAGCTAGAATTATCTCTTATTGATCACCGACTCGTTAGATTTTCTGCATGTTACTTCAAACGTTTGTCTAGATATCAGAACTAGCAGTCTGGTTCTATCCAGGTGACCCCATCTCTCATTTTTTGTTACATATTTAGACCTCTCTGCTGCCTATTTAGCTCTGGGTATACAACATGTGACATTTCTGAAAATACTGCCTTGGAAGTGCAGGTGGTACCCTCCAAAGCAGTGGTGAAATCCAATTTTTTTTACTACCGGTTCTGTGGGCGTGGCTTGGTGGGCATGGTGTGGCTTGGTGGGCGTGGCTTGGGCATAGCAGGGGAAGGATACTGCAAAATCTCCATTTCCACCCCACTCCAGGGGAAGGATACTGCAAAATCCCCATTTCCATCAGCTGGGACTCGGGAGGCAGAGAATAGATGGGGGCGGGGCCAGCCAGAGGTGGTATTTGCCAGTTCTCCGAACTACTCAAAATTTCCCCTACCGGTTCTCCAGAACCTGTCAGAACCTGCTGGATTTCACCCCTGCTCCAAAGTACAACTCAAACTTTATTTTCCCCCTCAGAAATGCACGGCTGCATTTCTGAATACCAGTTATGATGAAGTGTTCCCCTTCCCTCTCCCAGAGAGGTGCTGTATTTGTTTCAGTAATTGAGCCAAAGAAAATACCAATTTCCCCCTTCCCCATTCCTCTATCAATTCCAAATGATTGATTATGATTTCTATAGGTTCAATTCCAATCTGTATATTAATTTAAAGCACCTACATTTCTCTGGCTCTCCAGCTTTGCTGCCAACAATAATAAACGTGGTCACCAGCTCTTCTTTCATAAATTCCTTCTTTTTTTTTCCTGCCACCCGCTTCCCCTCCCCATTAGAAATGGCTATCTGGACACCTAGCATCAGATGAAAATTAAAGAAGAAAAAGCTTATTTTAAAGTCTGCTGCCAAGCTCAGTACTTGTGCCTTGATAGAACATGTGATGACGAGATGACAGCAGTCAGTTTGCATAAAATGTGAGCAGTTTGTGACTAACCTCTTGACTGAACATGACGAGCTCGTTCATTATGTAAAATGTAGAATTCTAGCATCTCGATATGATATGGAATTGTATCTTTGGTAATGTGTTGACAGGTAGGACAAGCTTGCTTGCTATACTTTGCAAAATGTGACCATTTTATCACCCTGTAGTACAAGCACACCATAGTTGATTAGCTTGACTTCGTTAGCATGTACTATCTTGCAAATCTTTTGTTTTAATCGTCTCATCTATTTCAAGACAGTTTCCCACAAAGGCTCATAAGGCAATTGCAATCATGCTATCCTGAGGATTAATATGAACTGCAAAAAAACGTATCTACTTGTTTAGATCCCTGTAAACAACTGAATAAAGACACAATTGGGAATGAAATGACATGATTATTATCACCACCCAGTTCCTTATTCTTGCAATGAATCCTGATTATGTAATCCTGGTTATTTATCTGCTTTCCAGATGCATCACATTTTACCTTCCATACTCATTGGTCAACATGGACATTGTTCATATCAGTTAGGACTTATGGAACTAGAAATCTGGTAGACACCAAAAGGTGGAAGATGTCTAGTTTTCTTCTTCTTTACTTCCTCTTTTACTTCTTTGGGTGTTGAGGGAGATACAAAGTTCTGGTTCTTGCTTTTCTGGCGATTTTGTAGTGTGTCTTTGATGTTTTTTTCGTCTTCTTCTGGGTCTGCCTCATGATCTTTGACCTTCTCTTTTTGTAAATGCCTTGCACAGTATGGAACCCCAAGACATCCTCTCCAGGTGAACAAACTACTTTATTTGCTGTTTTTGTATGTAGTTTAAGATTGGTTATCCCAAAGGTGCTTTTTCAAGAGGCAACTGGACTTTCTGGTTTTTCTTTGAAGACGTTTCGCTTCTCATCGAAGAAGCTTCTTCAGCTCTGATCTTCAGAAGAAGCTTCTTGGATGAGAGGTGAAATGTCTTCAAAGAAAAAACAGAAAGTCCAGTTGCCTCTTGAAAAAGCACCTTTGGGACAACCATGACCTGGATGACTGAGAATCTCCATAGACATTTAAGATTGGTTCTATGCCAATTCTTTCTCTTATGGTCTCATATCTGATTTTATTTCTTCTGGTCACTCCAGCAGCTTTCCTCCAACATCTCATTATCTTTATAGTAAGTTTCCATGTTTGGCACTGGTAACACAGGGTGGGGATTAATATGCTTTGTATGAGATTCTTCTTTGGGCTGATAAGTACTGTCTTATGTTGCAGGAGTGGTGCTAGTTTTCTCAGTGCCGGTAGTCCTTGACTTACAACCACAATTGAGCCCAAAATTTATGTTCTTAAGCGAGACATTTGTTAAGTGAGTTTTGCCCCATTTTACAACATTTCTTGCCACAGTTGTTAAATGTATCACTGCAGTTGATAAGTTAGTAACAAGGTTATTAAGTGAATCTGACTCCTCCATTGATTTTGCTTGTCAAAAGGTTGCAAAAGGGATCACATGAACCTGGGATATTGCAACAGTCATAAGTATGAACCAGTTGCCAAACATCTGACTTTTGATCACATGACCATGGGGATGCTTGCAAAGGGCGTAAGTGTGAAAAATGGTGATAAGTCACTTTTTCCAGTGCCGTTGTAACTTTGAAGGGTCACTGAGTGAACTGTTGTAAGTCGAGAACTACCTGTGCTTGGTTTGCCTTACTACATTGGATGTTGATCTCTTCGTCCATTTTACCATCTTTGGTGAATGTTGTTTCTAGATACTTGAACTTTGATACTTGTTTTATGCTTGTTTCTTCTATTACTATGCTTAGGATATAGTCTAGTCAACATTCCGGTTTCTACAATATATCAGCAAGATAATTTCAGAAAACCCTGCCCAGCAAAATATTTTACCCCACAACTCCCCATAGCAGTTACTTTTAAACACCGATGTTCACTATAGCCACTGTAGATAATATCCATATACGGATTTGGTATTTTTCAGAAGCTCCTTTTCTTCATTGAGACAGTAATATTATTTGTGGCTTGGGATGTCATAGAGAGAATTTTTTGAAGATAGATAGATGCTCTCTCTTTTTTAATAATGGAACTTCAAGTCATCCCATGAAAGTAATTAAAAAGAGATTCAGGAAACAGAAAAAAAGTTCTATCTTCATAAAATGTAGAATTGTATGCCTTGTAATGGTTATTATTAATTCAAATGGCCTTAAAAGAAAGCAAAAGAAATTGATGAGGCATAAACTTATCAATGGCAACTAATCAAGGCAGCTATTTCCAATATATGAGAAAGGACAAAGATTGCTACCGGTATACTCCCACAGGAAAAGCCCATAATCTATTTCTTTTCAGGTAGGATGGCTGGATCTAAAATGATCGAATTTGCTGAAGCGCAAACTATCATATGTAATTCCAGAGTCTGCCTGTTTCGGAATCTTTCTGAGCCAAATGTTGCCTCCAAATACCTAGAGTTATTGAAAACATTTTTATCCTACATTTATGCTGCAAAGTAACCACAGGACTCGAAACAGAGGCTACTGTTTTGAGCTGCAAGGTAGAAGCTTGTGAAAAGAGCAAATAATGGGTTCTTCTTCTTATTGTTATTACATTTATTTGCTACCCATATCGCCACAAGGCAACTCTTTACAACTCTTTGCAATTTTACAACTTCTTTACAACTGCCACATTTGCTTTGTGACTGCTGTTTGCTTAACAAGCGCTGCAAAAATCATGAAATTGGGTCTGATCACATGATGATCTGTTTTGTGACTGTAATGACTGAAATTGTGGGACTCAATTACAATCATAACTCAAGGACTATGTGTATAGGAGAAATTTCCAACAATTTGTGCCTATGAACAGTACTTTTTTTTTTTTAGTTAGAAACAAAAGACAAAAACATCACGCTAGAAAGAAGTCTCTTTATAAAGCACACTGAAATCTAAGAAATTGAATGAAGCTTTGCAGCAAATGATCATTTGTATTTTCAGTCCAGAAACAACAACAGAAAGTGACTTTTAGCAGTGCAAAGAGAAATTTTCTAAGGCTGATTTTTTAAAATTTATTTCAATTTGTTTATTTTAATTTTTCTACTTAAAGCCCACTCGGAGCAGAATGTTTGATACATCTTCATCAAAAATGTTCAGTGATAGAAGTTGCAAATTAGATCCCAAAGGTGCTTTTTTCAAGAAGCAACTGGACTTTCTGGTTTTTCTTTGAAAATGTTTCGCTTCTCATCCAAGAAGCTTCTTCAGCTCAGACCTTCTTGGATGAGAAGCAAAACGTCTTCAAAGAAAAACCAGAAAGTCCAGTTGCTTCTTGAAAAAAGCACCTTTGGGATCTAATTTGCAATTTCTAACTGCACACTTCTATAGTATTCTACATATCCTGTTACTGACCCTTCTAGTTGAAAATAGATTTGGAACCTCTGCATAAATAAACTTCACCCTACAGTTATATGGAAGCCAAATTTGGACTGTTCAACATTCATCGAGCCAGAAAATATTTATCCGTATTTAAAGGTCAGATTGGCTGCATTCATTCAGTTCTTAAATTTGCTACAGTCACTCAAAGATGAATTGAACTGACTACCGGTACATGTCCAGAGACCCAGCTTTATCAGGGCATATAACTGCAAAAAACAACAGAATTCCCCCCCCCCCCACAAAATAGTAACCTGCTTCAGATCCTGCCACGCAACATGGGAAGGTCAGGGACTCAAATTGAGTCATAAAAAGAAAATTTGGCACAGAGCCTGCATATATTTCCTTATCCGTCTTCTACATCAGTAAATACCTTGTGCGGTCTGATTGCCTGAAGAGCTGGTTTGGGTTCTATCTTAGCTGTTTTGGTAGGAGATGCAGCCAACATCAAGTGTGTGTGTGTGTGTGTATGCATGTGCAAGGAAATACATTAATTAAAGCGACGCCTTTGTCAAAAATTATATAAACCGATCTGCTAAGACAAGGAATCTAAAGAGATCCGTGACCTTCATGATCACTGTTCCTTCCATTTGGGAACCTTAAAAGAATCCTCAGCCAACCTTCCAAAGGAACCACACAGCTCGTCTCAAGACCTGGTCATTCCCCCCCACCTTTTACAGGTAGTCCTTGACTTACGACCACAACTGAGCCTAGAATTTATGTTGCTAAGGGAGAAATTTGTTCAGTGAGTTTTGCCCCATTTTACGACTTTCCTTTCCTTGCCACATTTGTTAAGTGAATCACTGCAGTTGTTAACTTAGTAACACGGTTGTTAAACGAATCCGGCTTTCCCCGTTTGACTTTGCTCATCAGAACGTCCCAAAAGAGGATCGCGTGACCCCGGGACGCTGTCACCGTCATAAATATGAACCCGTTGCCAAGCATCCGAAGGTAAATCGCGTGACCGCGGGGATGCGGCCAACGGTCGCATGTCTGAAAAAAAGGGTCACAACAAGTCGCTTTTTTCCCCCCAGTGCCGTTGTAACTTCGAACGGTCCCTAAACGAACCTGATGTAAGTCGAGGACTACATGTACTACTGAAACTTCCCAAAGTTGGCCACCCAAAGGAGCAAGGAAGATGGTGCGAAGTTTTCACAGTTGTGTGTGGAGCGTGTGTGGAGGAGGAGCAGCGAACAAAGCGCGCCGTTGATTCATCCGCTCCGCTCGCTTTTCCTGGGCTACTTTCCGCCACATCTGTCCTGCCGGGCGATCGGGAGGGAACGCCTTTTTCCTCCCGTCGGCCTGTAGAGGCAGCAGCTTCCCCGAGCCGAGGGCGGTGCCAAGTTAGAAGCCGACTGACTTTTTCGGCACTCGAAGCCGACCGAGTCTCCCCGGTGTGTTGCTTTCTTTCTTCTTCTTCTTTTCCCCCCTTTTCCTTTATAACCGCCCATCCCCGTTTCCAAAAAGGTGGCCGGGGAGGTGCCGGGAAAGGCGGAAGGAAAGAACTTGGCAAGCGGGCATCCGAGCCAAAGAAGGACAGGCTTCCCACGCCGGTAAGTTTTCCCCAAGATCGAGAGTCGGGCTAATTGGGTTCCGAAACGGGACGCGGCCGGAATCAATTCGGTCGGTACCTTTGCTGTTAGGGCGAAATCGGGGGTCTCTTCCAAGGTCGCAAAGACGCGGAATTAAAATGCAGCGAGGTTTGGCGTTCTCGGCGCTGCCATTGGGGGTTGCGTGAGATTTGTGCGCTATATACCAGGATGTGCATTGAAAAGTTTTTCAAAGGCAGTTTTTATTTTTATTTTTAATTGTACAGAAAAACACAATCCTCTTGCTTGTGGCTCGCCTGCCATGCAAGCGAGAGCCCTCAAGGATTTAGATTCGGATTCCCCCCCCCCCTCTTCCCTTGTAGCCTGTTGCTACATTTTAAGGAGGAACTTTAAAACATCAGAAACATCTCAGACGTGAAAGTGCGCTTTCAACTCCTAGGAGAAATGATTTTTAGCCCTTCTAAAAGTGACTCCGAAATCTTCCACCCATTCCCGTTACAAACTGTAGCTGTCGGATTCTACTCGTTTGGTGTTGGGGCTGTTGGTTTTTAAGATAGTGATCTCTGCTGATGTGTACAGGAAGTGTTGTGGTTACTTTAAATAAATGAGCCCGAACTACGGAATCCTGTTTTAGACAAAGGTGAGGTAGGTTGTAATCCCTGTTTATGCTGTTTGGAAGCCGTGCAAATCCTGGCTTAACTCTGAACAAGGCGTACAATAGAGTTGCACCTGTTGGTTTCCTCCTACGGTGGGTGATTAATATACCAAGAGCCATCCTGGCTTGTTGTTATCTTTTATGAGCCAGGATCGTAATTTGTTCTGATGTGCGTAGAGTTGGTAGATGCACTTTTGAACACTGTTCTAGCACAGTGCCTGAATGAGTGAATGCGTTGCCCACAAGAAAACTATAAGAAGGCACACGTTTTTGCCTTAAAACTGCATCTGCTGATTGATATACCTAGATGTAAATGTAAAATTGGTTACCATAATTAAATAAAAAATGCAGTATATTAGCATAACAGGGAAGAGAGTGGTTAAGCAACCGATGGACAATTTCAATCTGTTGATTTAATTCTTTGGACATTTTTCAGCTGTTGTCACAGGAAGTGTGTCCACCTTAGAAAAGAATAAGGCTTTTTCCTGAGCAAACTAGCATAGTATTATACATAGCTACTACCTACTACATGACATACCTACTGTACAACAGTTTATGTTTCATTGCTTCAAAATGAAATTGTTTCTTTATTACTACTAACATATTAACTGGTGGGTTTCAGTAAAAATTCATATTCAGGCATTGACAGTTATACAGAAGTTCCCACACTAAGTTGCCATTTGCTTTCATAAAGTATGTTCAACAAGCTGTAGTGCAGTGGTTCTCAACCTTCCTAATGCCGTGACCCCCGCCCCGCCGCCGCGACCCCCGCCCCTCCCCGCCCCCTCCCCGCGCGTGCACGTTGCCAGGTGAGAAGCGATGGTGACAAAGGGGGCATGGCACCAAGATGGTGGGCTAGCACGCGCGGCGACCCCTGTGAAAGGGTCGTTCGACCCCCAAAGGGGTCGCGACCCACAGGTTGAGAACCGCTGCTGTAGTGGCTGGGCTCAGCCACCAAAAGTATGGTTTACAAATATTATATAGTGGGTTCACATGCAGCCTGAGAGTGGCTTAGTGCAGAGGGGGAAATCCAAGGCTCCAGTCGCCTTGTAACTCCTCAAAGGTATTACCACGTGTTAGTTCTTAGTACTGTAGAAGGAGAAAGTCTCTTAAAGACTTGCCAAGATTAATCCTAAAACAATTAAACTAGGACAAAATGTCCTGGTTCTAACCATTTTGAATTGAAAAGCAATCTAGAACCTTAAGGGGCAATGGCAGGGGGTGGGGATGGGGGTGGGGAGCAAGGATGTCAGAAAAGTCAAAATGGCTGCTAAGAGTACACAATACATCTCTTTATTAAATCTCCATATTTTTAAGCAACTAGTGATCGGATACCCTTCACTGATGATTCTGATGATTGCTCATATCCTGCTTTCATTTTCAACATTTTTTACTTTCAAGTTGCCCAAATAGATTTTTATAGCAACCTAAAGGAAATTAATGTTGTGATTTATAAGTCAAAATGTTTTAGGTTGCAAACCGTTACTGAGGTTTGCGGAATCTTGGCCATTATGCATGTACATTTCAGTGACTTTTGCTTTTCTTATGAGACGCTTGGAAGTCAGTTCTGCAGGGATAGTTGGGTGAATGAAATAGCACAGGCACCCTTTTTAAAGTACGTGGCTCTGTATGAGAAAGACAAGCTGGCATTGTTTCAACAATTTCAACCACTGCATTTTTTTTTTCATCTTTGCCCTTCTTTGTGTGCATTAAGTTGGGATTAACTCAGTGGCTGCAACCGGTTTAACAACCGGTTCGGTGATCGCGCGCTTCGCGATCATCTGGTTTGCAACCCAGATGAATTTGGGGCAGTAAATGGCTAGCCACATTTCATTTTAATGAAACTCTTCTATCGATTTTGCTGTGATTCAAGCCTTGCTATTAATACTCTCAAGGGAGATTGTTCTGAATTTCAGGATATTGACCCATCTTTAAAAAGTTCCCCTACATGAGCCATTGACCAAAACTGTTCTCCACTGAACCTTGACATATCAAAGAATTACAGTCCTCACCCCTCCCCTTTTCTTTCTTTTCTTTTCTTTTCTTTTCTTTTTTCTTTTTGCTGTTGTGCAAAAGTTTTGGGATCAGTTGGTGCTCTTGAAGAAAGACTTCAAGTAAAATCCTAAATAAATTCCTGTATGGTCTCGTCCTTGCCTGGCTACTCATAATTGTTCTCTCTTTTATATGTTTTTCTGTTATTGTTTTTATATTATTCTTTAAGGAGAATCATTTTCATTTCAGGATTGTCTTCTTTTGGATTAAATATGAATGTACGATATATCGAAGTTACAGTCTCACATGCATTCATCTGACAAGATCAGTGTTTTGGATTCAAAAGACAAAAAAAAGCTAATCCAGAGTTTGCATGGGTGTGTGCTCAGCCCCTTCAAGCAGCCTGATTTTATTCCCCTGGGCATGTACAGCTGCCATGTGATCCTGGGAATAGCCATGCTTGGTCTGAAGTGTCCTTAATAAGACCATGTGCTTCCATGCAAGCTCCAAATTCCGTCTTGCCCTTCAAAGCTGAAACAGTGCACAATCCTAGAAAACATCTTACCCTGGACTCCGTGTGACATTAATCTTTTATCTCATGCTATGTCTCCCTGCTTCCTTGCCTCCAAATTTCTGTTTCTCCTGGAGAATTGCTCTCTTGAACAGCTTTTGGGTGACACCATGTGACAGAGAGAAGGAGTTCAACAACTAACTTCTCCAACTTTGAGACATGTGAGAGAGTTATAGTTTATTAAGGCAAACTTCATTTAATGGAATGTGGCCTTCCCCTCAACTATTTCTTTTTGTAAAGTTTGGAATATGAATTCTGTGACCTTGCTGTCACCAGGGGGTGGAGGTTTACAGGGTTTTATTTTTTAATAGTTTTTATATGGGCTTTTTATCTTTGTAAACCTCCTGGAGTCACTGAGAATGAGTTGGGTGGCCATATACATTTTTTAATGTAAATAAATATAGGATGGACTTCTCAAAGTTGCATTTTGCTTGTTCACATTGATTCAGGTGCAACTCACAACTTGTGTTACTGTGCTTAATGAGTAGTTTCTACAAGTATAGTCCCAAATATATTGTACTGAAAGAAATATATTTAGGACTTCTATTGATTTTTTAATTTATTAGATATTTATTTTATTTTATTATTTTATTTCATTTATATCCTGCCTTACACAAATTACTCAAGGCGGCGAACATATCCAACACACCTTCCTCTTATTTCCTCCATAACAACAACCCTGTGAGGTGGGTTGGACTCAGAGTGACTGGTCCCAGGTTACCCAGCTGGCTATCATGCCTAAGGTGGGACTAGAACTCACAATCTCCTTGGCCCAAAGTCACCCAGCTGGCTTTCCATGCCTAAGGTAGGACTAGAATTTATGGTCTCCTGCTTTCTAGCCTGATGCCTTCACCACTAGATTTTTTTGTTGTTGTTAGTTGCGAAGTCGTGTTCGACCCATCGCGACCCCATGGACAATGTTCCTCCAGGCCTTCCTGTTCTCTACCATCCTCTGGAGCAGCGGTCACCAACTGGTGGTCCGTGGACCACTGGTGGTCCGTGAGAAAATTTTGGTGGTCCACAGAAAAATTATTTGCATTTTTTATATTGCACTAAATCAGGGATCCCCAAACTATGGCCCCTGGGCCGGATACGTGCAATGAACGTTTGTGTTGCTGCAGAGAGTCTCCCCCTTCGGGGTCTTTTTGTGCAGGTCGGAGGGGGGCAGAAATTCCAACTTGGGGTCTGCTTCAGCCTCCTGGTGCGGGGTTTTGGGCGAGGGCTGGAGGGAAGTGCTGCGGGTGGCAAGAACCCGAGGGCCTTGGTCCAGTGGGACTGCATCATGGCCTGGAACTGGCTGACCATCTCAGCCTGCTGAGCCTCCAGGCACTGGTACCTAGCCTTGCACTCCTGCAGGTCTTCCTTCTGCTTGGAAAGCCTATGCTCCTAGTCCTCAGTGAGGTGCTTCTTCTGAGCCTCCTTCTCGGTCAGATCTAATTTGAACTGAGCCAGCTGTTTTGCCAACTCTTTTCTCGTGGTAGCTGCTTAGTTCCAACAACTGCTTCCTATTTGGGCAGGCGAGGAGTGGCTGGGAGGGGAGGGGCGAGTAGAGGCCAGTGAGGCGCCCCTCGACATTAGTGACATCAAGTTGGCCATGCCCACCCAGTCACATGAACACCTAGCCACGCCCACCCAGCCAGTCATTAGGCAGATCATATTAGTGGTCCGTGGGATTTAAAATTATGAATTTAGTGGTCCCTGAGGTCCAAAAGGTTGGGGACCCCTGCTCTGGAGTCCATTTAAGCTCACGCTGACTGCTTCAGTGCCTCCATCCAGCCACCTCATTCTCTGTCGTCCCCTTCTTCTTTTGACCTCCATCGTTCCCAGCATTCGGCTCTTCTCCAGTGAGTCCTTCCTTCTTGTTAGGTGGCCAAAGTATTTGAGTTTCATCTTCAGGATCTGGACTTCTAAAGATCAGTCAGGGTTGATCTCCTCTAGGACTGACCGGTTTGATCGCCGTGCAGTCAAAGGGACTCCCAGGAGGCTTCTCCAGCACCAT
>QLTV01001159.1:144208-166860 GCA_003457575.1 Thermophis baileyi | reverse complement strand
TATCTTATTTCTCTGTGTGTTCTAGTCTAGGTTTAACATTGCTTTTCTACCTAATAGCAAGCATCTTTTAATTTCATGGCTGCAATAACCATCTGCAGTGATCTTGGATCCCAAGAAAATAAAATCTGTCACTGCTTCCATTTCTTCCCCATCGATTTGCCAGGAATTGAGAGGGCCGGATGCCATGGTCTTAGTTTTCTTAATGTTGAGTTTCAAGCCAACTTTTGCACTCTCCTTTTTCACCCGCATCAAAAGGCTCTTTAGTTCAGAGTGCTTAGAGACATTTAAAAGTGACACGTTCATGGCAGGAGGGTTGTTTTAATATAAATCATATTAATAAAATGAAACGGTAGGAGGATTATGTTTTGTTTTAACTGCATATTCCTTGTGATTGTAAATATATTCTGGTGTATATTGATTTTACTCATTTTGTGTAACGTTAAGTGATTTTTGTGTGTGTGTGCCTTTGAGTCAGTATTGACTCCTAGCAAGTGCCTGAACAAGTCCCTGCAGGTTTTTTTAGAAATATTCCAGAAGTGGTTTGCCATTGCTTGCTTCCAAGGGCTGACAGAGAGTGACTGGCCCCAAATCACTGGCTGGCTTTGTGCCTAAGGCAGGACTAGAACTCACGCTCACCTGGTTTCTACCTTGGCGCCTTAACCACCACACCAAATTGGCTCTTGCTATTTGATAAATGCTGTTTAGTATTGATTTTTTAAATTATTACTGTGGTTAGGGATACATTATAAGTAAACATGTCTGTTTGTCATGTGAGTTATATGTACATTTCAGATACCAACAAATGGGGGGGAGAGTCTACATCTTATATAAGAAAAAGGAACCCAACTTTTCCATGGTTAGAAGCGACACAAGACCTGAAATCTGCAGAAGGTGGGGTGGGGGTATGTTTTTCTGAAGTGGATAGATTTTATAACTTTCCTTTTGTTTTTCTAACTAACTGGGAAAGTCTCAGGGAAGTTTTTTGGTGCATTTAGGAGGCACTTGTAGCAAAACAAGATACCTAGCAGAGGGAAGTAATATTGACTACTCTCTTGCCATATCTTGCTGAGCAATCTGTTTTTTAGAGATTGTCTCCCTGCAGGGCTCACTTATCATTTCACAGTCAGGCCAAGGAAAACTGCTTTAAAGACTGATACAGAAACACAGAGGCAAGAGGAAAGGGGCTACTGTTCCTCTCTCTTTAAGAACTTCTTGAATGGCTCGAACATAAATGTAAAATCAATGCATAAAGACTACACAAAATATGGGTTAGAACGAAACTGTATATTTAGATATATAGATATTTATGTGTATATGTATATTTATAGCTATAATTTATATTTACATTTATATTTATGTGTATATAATATCTATAATAGAATAGTGGAATGTATAATACAGTTGAGTACGTATATGGATAATTGTAAATTATAATTATAAAGAAATTACAAAATGTATAAAATAATAGGCTAGGATTAGGAAATTTGAAACTAGGATTGATATCGATAATGGATAGCTGTAAAAGTGAATTTGTGATTTTAAATGTTGAAAAAATTCAGTAAACATTATTTTAAAAAAATAAAAAATAAAAATTCCCTATCCAAAGAATGTACAGGTAGTCCTCGACTTACAACAGTTCATTTAGTGACTGTTTGAAATTACAACAGCTTTGAAAAAAATGACTTCTGACCATTTTCCATACTTATGACCGTTGCAGTATCCCCATGGTCACATTATCAAAATTCAGACACTTGGCAATTGATTCATATTTATGATGGTTGCAGTGTCCTGGGCTCCTGTGAACAGCTTTTGTGACCTTCTGACAAGCAAAGTCAATGGGGAAGCCAGACTCATTTAACAATCATGTTACTCACTTAACAACTGCAGTGAATCACTTAACAACCGTGGCAGAAAAGGTTGTAAAACGGGGCAAAATTCACTTAACAACTGCCTTGCTTAGCAACATAAATTTTTGCCTCAATTGTGGTTGTACGTTGAGGATTAACCTATGTGTTTGGCTCCTGCATGACACTGGAGTAGATTGGTTGCAAGCCTGCTAGGAGCTGCCTTGTCTTCTGCTTGTGGATACCTTGACCCCAACTTACTGCTTCACTTCAGTTGAATCAGATTTCCTTGTAAAGGAAAGAAATCTCCTAGGGTTTAAAGTGGCTCTAGAAGCACAGCCAGCTCAGCTATGATCTGAAATGATTATACTCTGCCAACAAAGAAGCAGCATTTTACTTAGTTGCTCAGCTTGTGTCCTGCATTTTGTTCATGCTGCACTATCCTTTTTGTCTATAACAATAATCCAATGAAATAGCTGGGCTGAGAGAGAGCTTCTGGCCCCAAATCACACAGGGAGTTCCCCAGCTGAGTATGGACCTTCTCTCTGTCACCTGGTCGCCCCAGTGCCAGCACTTCAACCGTGAAGCCACACTGGTATGTGGTCACATTGGACAAATTCTGCCTCCTGGAAAATCTTTTCAAGCAATAGAAATTCAAGACATGCCAAGACCCAGGAACCTTGTCTTTAGTGCATCCTCAGATTCTCTACACAAATATGTGAGAGCAGGGTCTAGGACTGTGATGGCAAACCTATGGCACGCATGCCACAGGTGGCACGCAGAGCCCTCTCTGCGGGCACGCAAGCCGTCGCCCCAGCTCAGCTCCACCGTGCATGCGCGCGCACCTCCCGCCGGCCAGCTGGTTTTCGGGGCTCTGCCACGCATGTGCGGGGGGGTGGGGCGCATGGGGTCACGTGTGCATGTGTGGGGACAGGGGAGCACGGGGTCATGCGCGCATGTGCGGGGGGGCAGGGTGCATGCGGGGATTGCACGGGGGCAGGGGGAGCATGGGTTGCACACGCATCACTGGTCTAGGACAACTCGCGACGGCCAACTTGCAACGTCCAACTTGCTGCAGGACAGCTTTCCATGGCCAACTCATCCTGGGACAACTCACCGCAGGACAAAAGTTACACTAATATCAAAGAAATAGTGGAATAGAATCACTAAAGAAAGGATGCAAAAGGAGGAATAAAATGAAATGTGAATGACAAAAATTAAAATAATTGTTAAATTATTTTAAGTACTTAAATTGAATTGTTCCGCAGTGATTTGTCCCGCAGTGAGTAGGCCACGCTGAGTTGGCCATGTCGAGTTGACTGTGATGAGTTGTCCCATTCCGGTGAGAGCATGCAAAAATGGCCCCAGGAAGCAACAGTAGTCTGGAAATATATTCTCTTGTAGAGAATAATATGGCAGCACCCCACTGGCCTTTTTACATTCTTAGATGTACAGATGTAAGATAACATGAAAAGAATTCTTCATCTGTCTCCAATGATATTTTTGCCCTTATCCAGTTCAAAGGTAAAACCAGACAGGATGGGAAGATGGACAGAAATATGGCCGACTGTTGAGTTATAGTTCATATTTGAAGTACTTAAGAGCATTTGCTCCTCATTATGACAAAAGGTGAGCTAGTTATTAGGGAAGCAGATGGGCCCAAGAGAGTTTTGATGTAAGATCTGTTGATGTCAAGCAGTGTTAGACATGGAAACATGCCCAAATTGCATTTAAGTAAGATTAAGAGTGTGCATGCTGTAAATACTCTAATCTTCATCTGATTCTGAAACGAACTCAATATTTGTACCTGTTGAATCTTTAAGAAAAGATCAACGCGTCTCAACAGTGAAGGGTCTCTGCTTCATCTGAACTGCAACAATGAGAGATCACCCCAAAGAAGTGGAGATGTCATCTCTTAGATGCTGAGGCCCAGCTGCTCAGGGCATTAAATGACATCATGAGCATCTTGGATTCTGACATTAAGCATATTGAGAACCAGTGTAGTTCTTGTAGTGGGCATTATCTAAGTTCCTGATACTAAGGAACTATTAGCCAATAATCTAGATAGGAAGTTCCAGAATTGTCAACTATAGCAACCAAATGGTCATTGACCTAGAATCATTGTAGCTGGTGGAGTCAGTCAAAGCTATCTGAAATTGCTTCAACCCACTGTGACTGAATGAGTATCTAGTGACAAGGTTGAATGGAGAACTCTCAGCCTATTTACAGGTTCCTTCAGTCTCATTTTGGATTTGTTTCATCAAATGCATACCAGTCTACCAGTGATCCAGTGAATTAGGACACAGGCTCAATTAATTGGATCTCATGTGGCCATCATCCTGGCAGTATTCTAGCATCTATATTGCTATGGTTGGCTTTATGGTAAGAAGAAAGAAATAATATTGAATTCAAGATAGAAGTCCCAGTTTTTTTTCCTGTTGTGTAGTGTTTAAGGCTTTGGACCAGTAACAGAGAAACTCAGGTGTCTACTTTCAGATACGGAAACTCATTGGGTAACTTTGGGCCTTCTCAGACCAACCTATCTTAAATTGTTGTGGGGATAAATAGGAAGAAACACCTTGTACAGCATTTTGAATTTCAGCACAATAATAATAATAATAATCATAAATAAATGAGAAATGTTGAATTCTGCCATGATTTATATATCATATAATCTTTATTATTGTCTGGAAGGACATTGGGAATATCCTGTAAATTCTATCTGCTGTTCTAGGATCTTTTAATAGGGAAACGGAAACTGTATATTCTGGCATATTTATCTACTTCAATCTTTATGATTGCTTGAAGAAATAGAAGATTATAGTTGTGTGTTACTTGTATACAAATCACATTATAATTTCAATTCTTGAAAAATTAAAAGGAAGGGGGTTAAAATTTGTATACAAAGAAATGAATAAATTACAATGGCATTTTGATAACTGAAAGCAAACTAAGGTTTTGAACTGACCATATTCTATTTGTTCTTTGTAACTTCTGCAATCAGCGAGTTTCTCGGTCATAAGCAGATAACTTGTATCTGCTTGTTGTATTTCTAAGTGCCATAATTGGCTTAATCTGTAATCACTCATCCAATTAATCAATCTAAATTCACTTCGGATTGATTAGAAAAGGGACGGTATTTTTGTCTAGCTTTGCCTCAAGATGAACTGGCCAATAATGGCTTAAACACATTCTGCGGGGAAAGAGGTTTGTCAGAAAGATGAATTTTTAAAGATGGAGTTATCATGGCAGAGATGATGAGGCCCACTGATCCTTGGCAGAGTGGAAATGCTTTATTTGTTTATTAAATTTATACGCCGCTCATCTCACTACCAAGTGATTCTGGATGGCATATAATGTTGGGACTCCTATTCTCCATAGTGGTGGTGATAGCATCCAGGAATGGGTTGGCCTTGTCTGTTTAACGGATTGGACTGAGTCTGTCAGAGTGTAATGCCACGCCTCTGTTGTTAGGGCTCCCCAGCTTTTGACTCAGTCCTTCAGCTAGGACAGATGTGTCGAGAGTTTTTCCTCCAAAATTGATTACATTCCTTGATGCTGCTTTTAACACCGTGAGTTGAAACCAGCAGACTCCCATTTATTGTGGTAGAGTCGCTGGGATGATTCTGGATGGCATATAATGATGGGACTCCTATTTCTTAAAAGGAAATGATGAATTATCTGTGAGATAATCAGTAAGCATCTGAGGGATCTAAGTGTTTTCTCTTCAGCATCCATGGTAAGCTGGGAATATGGATGCCAAACTGCCAGCATCTATATTAGTGTTTACATTTGTAGAAGTCCAATAACAGGCGGACCCAACGCAAAGAGCAAGTAAGAAATAGCTTTGGAGGAAATGGGCTAATCAAGGAAGTTAAGGGAGGAAGAGATAAAAGCTTCAGCAGTTGCCAGAAAAGGGTTTAAGGAAACAAATATTTTATTCCTCTAGAAAGCCTTGTTTAATGTCACTGTGTAAGCCACAGTCTTCCATTTGGGATGGAACATCAGTCTAGAATTTCTCCCAACTACTTTTCACAGAATCATTTTTAAAAAATATAAACTAATATCTCAATGCAGAAAGCAAAACAAAAAACCAGTCCTTTTAAAAAAATGACATTTCTTGCTTGTGAAAAAATACACCACATGAAATGTTACTGTTGAAAACATATAGGGAACGAGACATTTCTTGGTAGCTTAGAGCAGGGGTCTCCAAACTAGGGAATTTGAAGCTGGCTGGGGAATTCTGGGAGCCAAAGTCCACAAGTCTTAAAGTTGCCAAGTTTGGGAGACCCTTGGCTTAGAGCAGTGGTTCTCAACCTTTCTAATGCCGCGACCCCCCCGCGACCCCCCCGCCACCGCCGCGACCCCCCCCGGGATGAGGTGACAAAGGGGGCGTGGCACCAGGGGCGAAATGCTCCGGGTTCGGGCTTGCCTGCGGGTCGCCGGACAGCTGATAGCATGGAAGCAGGAGACTTCACCCAGACGCCGCCATTTGGGTTCTTTTACCCTCTGCGCATGCGCAAAGCATTCTGTGCATGCGCAGAGGGTAGAAGAACTCAAATGGCGGCGTCCAGGCTACCAGCTGTCCGGCGACTCGCAGCACGGCCGAACCGGGACCTTTTCACCCCTGCAGTGACGGTGGCACCAAAATGGCGGGCTAACGCACGCGGCGACCCCTGTGAAATGGTCGTTCGACCCCCAAAGGGGTCGCGACCCACAGGTTGAGAACCGCTGGCTTAGAGGAAGAGCAGTCCGGGGGAATAGAGGTATTTCATCAGGTGTAGCTTATCACAAATGCCTCTTATATACATAAGAGTTTACTAGCAAATACATGTGAAAATTATAGCAATAGCACTTAGACTTATATACCGCTTTACAGCCCTCTCTAAGCGGTTCACAGAGTCAGCATATTGCCCCTAACAATCTGGGTCCTCATTTTACCCACCTCGGAAGGATGGAAGGCTGAGTCAACCTTGAGCCGGTGAGATTTGAACCGCTGAACTGCAGCTAGCTGAAGTAGCCTGCAGTACTGCACTCTAACCACTGCACCACCTCGGCTCTATGAAAATTGAGCAGGACTTCAATTGTGTAGTCACAGCTGCATCTTGGATTTTGATCCCCCCTGCAGAAACCTTTGCTGGTCATTCTACTAGAAAGGAAATATGTCAAATATATGTAATTTAATAATGGGAATAAGCTATTTCTAAGAGTTTCCTATCGACAATTTAGTATTTATTTTCACTTCAGTGTTACAAATGAGTTGAGATAATACAGCGATCCTAAGTTTGAGCTCTCAAGTACCAGGCTAGGGAAGGCTGATCTAATACAAGTAAGTCCCAATTTATGACCACAATTGGGATGAGAATTTCTACTGTTAAGCAAGGTGGTGATGAAGTGAGCCTTTTGCCATGGTTGTTAAATGAATCACTGCAGTTGTTAAGTGATCATGCCCCTGTTGGAGCCTGAATCTGCAGGGCAAGACGAGCTGGAACTTGAGCCAACAGAGATTGAGGCAGCGGCTTCGTTGGCTTTGGAGGAAAATGGGGAAGGCCAGGGCCTTTCAGGATTAGAACAGCTTGTAGACAGGGAGGAACAGGGGCAGGATGAACATGAGAGACAGAGCTCAGGCGAGGAGCAAGGACCACCCCCTCCTGATCCGAGAGCACGGAGAGTGGAGAGAAGGCGAGAACAGCGCAGACTGAGCAGGCTACTCGGGAGAAGAGTGCCCCGCCCCTCTTTACAAGGCACACTTGGGGAATGAGACTTAAGGAGACACTGTGGGGAACAAACGCTGAGTTCCTGAAGTGTTAAGTGCCGATATTTGAACTTTCCAAGAGTCCTTGCATTCTTTCTGGCTTTCTGGACTAATTAACTGGATCCTTTGCTTCTTGAACTCCTTGATTTGCCCTGCTGCATTTATTGCTGTGCAGCCTTGGTGTAGACAGCGCTGGGCTGGACTGTTTGCAGCCAGAGGCTGCTTGAGGTGTGTGTGGGGGGTTTGTCATCACTTTACTCTGGGACTTGCTAGAAACGTGGGAACGTTTGGGGAAATTTGGAGCAATAAAGGGGCGGTTTGAACTGCCAGCTGCCTGTGTGATCTTTGTGCCGTGCCCCGGGTCATCACATTAAGCAACCATGCAGTCATGAAGTGAATTCAGCTTCTCCCCATTGACTTTGCTTGTCAGAAGCCGGCTGGGAAGGTCACAAATGGTGATCATTTGACCACAGGATGGTGCAACAGTTGCAAATACATTCTGGTTGCCATGTGCCCAAATTGAGATCATGTGACTGTGGGGAACGCTGTGAGGGTTGTAAGTGTGAGGACCAATCATAAATCACCTTTTTTCCCCAGTGCCATTGTAACTTCATAACCCCTTGGCTATAAAAAGGCACAGAAGAGAAAGGTGATTTCAATTGAGAATAAGTGCATTTTTCTCTCGTAACAGACATTTTTGAAATTATCCACAATGTGAAAGTAAACGTGATTTATTTTTTATTAGTTTTGGAGTACGGTACTGAGTTTCCACGTACCCTGTCTTCATCCTGATAGAGCCACCACGATCCAGGGTGGTCTGCAGGGCAGGGGGCTTAATTTCCTCTGATGAGTCTTTTCATTTCCTTTTTAATAGCCATTTTAAAAACCCGTAAATGTCATGGCATGACATGAAGTGACAGCCGCTCCCGTCGTGGATGAAGGAGGGTTTCAAAAGCTAAAAGTAGTTGCTTCTGGCAGTTATTCGGTATTTTGTATCTTGCATGGGTAGCACGTTAATAATCCATTATTTTATTGAGGGGTCCTGGGTGCTTTCTGACCTTGCTTGTTTTCTTGCAGACGTTTCATTACCTAAACTCTGTGCTGTGATGATGTTACCTGGCTTGGGTAATGAAACGCCTGCAAGAAAACAACCAAGGTCAGAGAGTACCCAGGAACCCTCATTTCAATCCCGAGCTACAAATATCCTCCTCTATCAATTATTTTATTGTCTGTAGCCAGGGTTATGACCAAGTGTTCTTTACAGGAGGTTAGGTCAGGAATGATTGATTCATCTTGCTACTGAGCAAGATTGAAAATGGAGAAACTCAAGGGAATAGATAAGGCCTACCGGAGTCTGATTAATACCTACTAGAAACTTGGCAACGAACAAGAACTTTGTTAAAAATGGTTGCCAAATTGCACTGAGAGGGAGGAGGAATGCAAGACCCAACTTTCATTGTACAGGCAGTCCTTGAATTACAATAGTTCGTTTAGTGACCATTTGGAAGGCACCAAAAAAAAGTGTCTCATGGCCATTCTTCATGCTTACAACGGTTGCAGCCTCCCCATGGTCACGTGATCAAAATTCGCATGCTTGGCAACTGGTTCATATTTATGACTGTTGCAGTGTCCCGGGGTCCTGTGATCCCCTTTTACGACCTTTTCACAAGCAAGCCAGATCCGCTTAACAACTGTGTTACTAATTTAACAACTGTAGTGCTTCACTTAACAACTGTGGCAAGAAAGATCATAAAATGGGGCAAAGCTCATTTAATAAATGTCTTGCTTAGCCACAGAAATTTTGGGCTCAGTTGGGGTCATAAGTCGAGGACTACCTATATATTGTATGTTCGTTTGACAGAGCTGATTGTACAGGTAGTCCTCAACTTATGACCACAATCGAGCCCAGAATTTATGTTGCTAAGTGAGAAATTTGTTAAGTGAATTTTGACCCATTTTATGACTTTTCTTGCCACATTTGTTAAGTGAATCACTGCAGTTGTTAAATTAGTAACACGGTTGTTAAGCGAATCTGGTTTCCCCATTGACCTTGCTTGTCAGAAGGTCGCAAAAGGGGATCACATGACCCCGGGCCACTGCAAGCGTCATAAATATGAACCAATTGTCAAGCATCAGAATTTTGATCACATGACCATGGGGAGGCTGCAACGGTCATAAGTGTAAAAAATGGTCATGTCACTTTTTTCAGTGCCTTTGTAATTTTGAACGGTCACTAAATGAACTGTTGTAAGTCGAGGACTACCTGTATTGCTTTAAATCTATCTGGAAAGTTAAGTGTTAACATCTCCAAATCCTATAAACAAAATTTTGATTTTGTTTTGTTTTGTAATTTCGTACAGAAAAAAAAGTTTTCCTTAGTCCTAAGTTGTCATCATTTGCCATTTGCTCCTATATATCACAGGAATTGTCCTCACATTAAAGAGCAGAGCAGAGCTGAGCTCAGAGCTCCCTACACTTGAGTCACGTAATATGAAATATTGTTTGCAAAATGGGGTTGTAAAAATATAGAAGCCAAAGTGTTTTTAAAATGGAAGAGCAAAAAAGTTGTGTTGCACTTCGTATTTTTAAGTATGTTTAAGAGTTTATCTTAAATGCAGTGAGATGAAAGACTAGAGATCCATTACATTATATGTATTAATACGATATATGAGCCTTCCAGAGATGCTTAGATGAGATGGGCAACCATACATCTTGAATAAATAATAAATATTACATTACATTATTAGACCCTGTTCTTACCAAGTGAACCTAAATGAAGTCTTGTGTTTTATGCTGACTATAAATGAATATTGTAATGGATGTAATAGCTATGATTTTGATTTATATGCTGTTGGATCACTTAGAAAAGTTTTCAGTAGCATAAATAATAGTAAACTGCTAATGATAAGGACATTAACCAACAACACAAAAATAACTTAATACAACTTCATAATAGAATAGAATAGAATTCTTTATTGGCCAAGTGTGATTGGATACACAAGGAATTTGTCTCCAGTGCATAAGCTCTCAGTGTACATACAAGCAACAAGTGATAAATCCTGATCATAATTATCATACAAATACATTCATCACAACTTATAAGATACAACACTTAGTGATAGTCATAGGATACTAAATAAGCAATCAACATAAATCATACTAGGATACTAAATAAAACAATATAAATCGTAAGATACAATCAACAAAGTTATAATCATAAGAAGATAAGGAGATAGGGAATAGGAAAAATGAGAATAATAGTAATAATACGCCCTTACTAGATAGTTATGCCTAGCAAGCCTCCCTGCAGCCCCCTGGGAGCAAAAATGGGCTGCGGGGGTGGGGGCTTCAAGGGAGAAAGAAAGAAAGAAAGAAATCCTCACTGTTTTGACAGTGTTGTGGGAATTAATTGTTTAGCAGAGTGATGGCATGGGGGAAGAAACTGTCTTTGTGTCTAGTTGTTCTGGCGTGCAATGCCCTATAGCATCGTCTTGAGGGTAGAAGTTGACACTGTTTATGTCCTCGATGTGAGGGATCAAAATTTGACAAGAAGCAGAGGTGGTATTCAGCCGGTTCTGACTGGTTCTGGTGGACCGGTAGCGGAAATTTTAACCGGTTCAGAGAACCGGTAAATACCACCTCTGGCTGGCCCCGCCCCTCCCCGCCCCACCCCTCCCCTCCCCGCCCCCTCTTGCCCCCCTCCCCGTCCCTTCCAGGAGTCCCCACGCATCCCGTTTTGGCTCCCAGGTAAGTGCAGGGAGGCTTGCTAGGCCGAAAATGGGCTGCCGGGGGGGGTGCACCGCCATCCCCCCGCGCCCCGTTTTGGCTCCCAGGAGGTTTCAGGGAGGCCTGCTAGGCCCAAAATGGGGCACCGGGGGTGCCTAGCAAGCCTCCCTGCAGCCCCCTGGGAGCAAAAATGGGCTGCGGGGGTGGGGGCTTCAAGGGAGAAAGAAAGAAAGAAAGAAATCCTCACTGTTTGGGGAGCCGAGGTGGCGCAGTGGTTAGAGTGCAGCACTGCAGGCTACTTCAGCTGACTGCTAGCTGCAGTTCAGCGGTTCAAATCTCACCGGCTCAACAGCCTTCCAGCCTTCCATCCTTCCGAGGTGGGTAAAATGAGGACCCAGATTGTTGGGGGCAATAGGCTGACTCTGTGAACCGCTTAGAGAGGGCTGTAAAGCACTATAAAGCGGTATATAAGTCTAAGTGCTATTGCTATTGCTATCCCCAAGTGCACTGAGCTTGAGTTGAGAGCTTATTGAAAGTGCTGCTAGCTATCCTTGCTCAGGCTAAGCTAATCAATAGTGGAGCTCTAAGAATGCCAGATGATCAATGGGCATGTTCTCAGTTTCAAAACGTCTGGCTTTTCTTCCTCCTACCAAAGGCCTTCTGGGGTTCACAGGAAGGGAGAAAGGAGAAAGGGAGAAAGAAATAAAAGAAATAAAAGAAAGAAGAAGGAAGAAGGAGAAAGAAGGGAGAAAGGAGAAGGGAGAAAGAGGGAGAAAGAGGGAGGGAGGGAGAGGGAAGGGAAAGTGAATGAGATATGGATGGATGGATGGAGAGGGAGGGAGGGAGGGAGGGAGGGAGGGAGAGAAAAAGGAGAGGAAGGAAGGACCACAAACCTGGCACTAGACGCTGCTTTAGAGGATGCTTTGAAACAGCACAGCAATCCAGGGCTGGAAGGGACCTCAGAGGTCATCTAGTACAACCCCCTGCTCCAGCAGGACACCTTATATCATCTTGGTTATTTTGGTGCCTCTAACACAGAGGAGAAATCCCCAGGCATTGCCAACCTCTCCCCCACTAGTAAAAAAAAAGCTAGAGCAAAAACTGCATGCAGTATTAAAAAGAAGAATAGAAAAGGGGGCTGCTGTGTATTGTTTAATGGACTGCTAAATTGGCAAAATGGATGGCTAAATTGGCCACGCCCACCCAGTCACATGACAACCTGGGCACACCCACCCAGTCATACGGCAACCTGGCCATGCCTACCCAGTCACATGACCACATAGCCACGCCCACCAAGCCACACCCACAGAACCAGTAGTAAAAAAATTTGAATACCACCACTGACAAGACGCATATTCTCCCTTTATTTATTTAATCCGTATGCAGAATATATATTGAGGCAAGCTGGATTTGAAGAAGATCAGTTTAAAACTGGCAGAAGAAAAGTGAATAACCTGTGCTGTGCTGTAATGATGACAATACCCTATCCAAAAATGCAAAGAATCTGCAATCCCTGTATTAAAGGTCAAAAAGCAGAGAGAAAAAACATGGCACCGAAATTAAATATGAAAAAATCCAAATCAATGGCAAAAATTAGGACAATCAGATTTAGAATTGACGGTGACGACATTGAAGTGGTGGATAGTTTCTGCTTTTTAGGATCAACCACCAAAAGTAAAGGAACAAGCAGTCAAGAAATATGCCTCAAATTAACACACACTAAAGTAGCCGTGTTGGCCTTGAAAAAGATATTCAAATGCTGTGATGCATCTATACCCGTGATGGCAAACCTATGGCACGTGTGCCAGAGGTGGCACACAGAGCCCTCTCTGTGGGCACGTGCGCCGTTGCCAGCTGCTCTTCTGGTTTCTGGCGCACATGTGGCCAGCTGGTCTTCGTGGGCGCTGGAGGGCAGGAAAATGGCCTGAAAACAGCCCGAAAAACGGCCAAAAAACAGGCCGTTTTTCAGGCTGTTTTCAGGCCGTTTTTTGGCCATTTTTCAGGCCAAAAACGCCCCCCCAAAACACCCTGAAAACAGCCCAAAAATGGCCTGAAAACAACCCCCAAACCAGCCCAAAACAGGCATGCGCGCGCCGGCCAGCTGGTCTTTGGGTTTCTGGCGCTCCAGCGTGCGCACATGCACACACGTTCCAGTTTGGGCACTCGGTGCTGAAAAGGTTCGCCATCACTGATCTATACCTACAAAGATCAGAATTGTACATTCCCTTTGACACTCTATGGAAGTGAAAGATGGATTTTGATGAAGCAGTATAGGAAGAATATTGACACATTTGAATGTTGGAGAAGACTCCTGAGAATATTGTGATCAGCCAAGGAAACAAACCAATGGATCATTTCCCACTCAAGGCACAAATGACCAGGCTCCAATTATCTTATTTTGGACACATTATGGAAAGACCTAGCTCTCTGCAGAAGGTTGTAATGCTGGGAAAAGTGGAAAGAAAGAGGAGATGAGGATGAGCAGCAGCAAGGTGGATGGACTCGGTTACAGTGGCGATGGGGGAAACATTGGAAGACTTGAAAGACCAGACTAGAGATAAGATTGGAATGGCATATAATTAATCAATTTTCTAAATGTTTAAGGAGAGGTAGCTCAGAAGTTTAGAATGATGATCTTAGAACTAGTTTGTATTGGTGGATATTCCTATATACCAGGTGTGCCAAACTCAATTTCATTGAGGGCTGCATCAGGGTTGTGTTTGCATCAGGGGGGCTGGGGGGGCATGACCAGGGTGGGTGTGACCAGGGTGGGCATGGCCAGTCCGACGTCACTCATGTTGTGGGCACCTGTGGTGGCCCAGGTGGGGCTGGGGATCCCGGGATCCGTTTTCGACTGCGACAGCCTCCTGCAGCACTCTGCCAGCGAAAATGGAGCTTGGGAGGGCTGCGCACAGCCTTGCCGGGCTCCATTTTCGGCTACAATGGCCTCCAGCTCTCTGCCAGCAAAAACGGAGCTTGGGAGGGCCGCGTGTGGCCCTCCTGAGCACCCTTTTCACTGGCAAAGGCACCGCGGGCTGGTCATTCGCTGTTTCCAGGGCAGCCCCGCGGATCTTGAGTTTAACAGCCCTGCTGTATACTATAAGCATGGTGAGAGATCAACTCAGTAAAATTTTTAAAAAGTGATTTGAAAGTTTTTTTTATATTTATATCATTTTTTAAAAAAACTTCTGTTTAACATTTGAGTCCGTATTTCAACCAAAACCATAGAGGAAAAAAACCCCAGTATGTTTATCAATTCTGTGCAGTCATGTTTGATTTCCAGAAGGTGTTTTTGAATGGCTAGGGATTTGAACATACCACATGATTGCTGCTCTTTAAAGCAGCCATGTTTTCCCCAGCATCTCCCCACAATTGTGAAAGGTTATCAGCAGGTGTTACGTTTGCACCCTCAGACATACTGAATCCTTTATTTTGCATTATGTTCAAACTGTTGCACTGCTCTATAATTTATAACTATATGTCCGTAGAGGTGATTCTTAAAGCAGATGAAATTATCACTTCTACTAATTTGAAAATATCCCTGATGAGACAAACATTACCGTTGCTACATTGGCATTTTGAGAACTGAAATCCACATTTTCAGTGTCCAGTTTAGAATACTGGAGACAGCAGAGATTTCTCATAGGCATTTGGTTTGAATTATGGATTCACAGAATTTGACAGCTCCAGGGTGTGGAAAAAAATAGAACTAGAAATAGAATCACATAGCTGGCTTTATTGGTGGAAAGTTACCAACACGGATGCCCAACTGAGTCTGCTTATGGAAGAGACACTGAGTTTTCCTCTTTGGCACAAACAAGAAATAAATAGGGAAGAAATGCTTGTTTGTCAACGCACAGAGTTTCTATTGTTCATATGGCAGATCCCATGCTTGTCCGCATTACCTCTGGGGTGGGGCCGAAAGGGAGCAAGAACGCACAACATATTCTTCAATGTTTCCTTTCTCTTTCAAGTCACAAGACAGGCAAACCAACAGACAGAATAGCAGCGTGCTGGGAAAATGTTGGGATAGGGTGGGAGAGTGACAGAAATATAGGGTCTATTTTCCACTGAAATGATATCTAAATCTAGCCTTATGTATGAAATGCAGAGGTGTCTGCATTTTGACCAGTATAATTATAGTTCAATGTCTATGCAGATTCTCAGTCATCCAGGTCATGGTTGTCCCAAAAGTGCTTTTTCAAGAGGCAACTGGACTTTCTTGTTTTTCTTTGAAGACATTTCGCTTCTCATCCAAGAGGTTTCTTCAGCTTCTCTTCAAAGAAAAACCATATAATGATAGTTGCTGTACAGATAGTCCTCAATCTACTGGAGCCTGCTCATTTCGGTGGTATGTCATGACAGTTGTAAAACAGGTTGGTCATATGACTTGATTTTTTTGTGTCAGTTAAGCAAACCAAGGGTTCGTTATGGTTGTGGTTTTGCTAAAAACCAGAAGTGCTGGCAAAACCATTGTAAAATTTGGTCTCATGACCATGGGATGTTGTAAATGGCTGTTTTGTTGAGTGGCTGAAGTTTGGTTATTTATTTATTTATTTATTTATTTATTTATTTATTTATTTATTTATTTATTTATTTATTTATTTATTTATTTAGTCAAGCATATATAAGATTACAGTAAAAGTATAAACATGTATACATGAGCTGGTTATGAGTACATGGGAACATTAGGACAGGGACGGTAGGCACATTGGTGCGCTTATGCACGCCCCTTACAGACCTCTTAGGAATGGGGTGAGGTCAACAGTAGACAGTCTAAGGTTAAAGTTTTGGGGATTTGGGGAAGAAACCACAGAGTCAGGTAGTGTATTCCAGGCATTGACCACTCTGTTGCTGAAGTCGTATTTTCTGCAATCGAGTTTGGAGCGGTTTACTTTTGAGTTTGTATCTATTGTGTGCTCGTGTATTATTGCGGTTGAAGCTGAATTTGTATTTATATATATAAATATGTATTTATATATATAAATTTGTATTTACATATATAGAAATATGAATTTGTAGTCATGTGACTACAGAGGGGGCCCGACCATCGGAACTTTGAATCCGAGTCATAACTCCCCCTTTTCGGGTCAGTCGTAACATTAACCAGTTGCTAAGTGAATGGTCATAAGTTGAGGACTACCTCTGTAGGTGAATAGTTTATGAATAAATGAATAAAAATCTCTTTTCCAAAGAGAGAAAACCAACCCCTTAGCCTGATACAAAGTTTGAAATTTGGGAGGAATCTGCCAAATTCCGATGGGACGATAGAGAAATTAATGTGAAATGTATCAACTGAGATCTTCATTGCCTACCTTGACCTTTCTACAACCAAGGAGTTTTACAAGGGGACCTGTTGAATCTTCCAGTTTGTAATCTTCCCATGTTTTCCAACTGTACCTCCTTTCTTTGTACTAAACGATTATGAAGGAAAGAAAGATGAAGTTACTGCAGAATGCTATAAGATTGGCAACGCTCAGAATTGCTAATTTCAAAACATCTTTACACTCCTAATGCAAATTAATTTGTTGAACACAAAATATGTAACATAACATTTAAAATACCTTCAGTGGGTTAAACTTGTAATTCTATTTATCAGGCAGCTGGTGAATGCTGCTTCAAAACAGAGCAAGTGTGAACAGAACTTTTTGTATAATCACTTGTGTGATTATGATTTCATGAACTCTGTTTGCTCGTATGGAATGTGTTGGAGGGAAAAAAGGAGTATTCCATTGCTTGTTACCTAATCTTCATGCTAAATTTAATTCTTTACCTGCTTTTTCTTGTCTTAAGTAGCACCAGAAAAACAAATGAGGTTCCGGATGCAACAATAACAGAAATGCATTTACTGAATTACCAGGCAGTCTTCAACTTATAACCATAATTGAGCCTGGAATTATGGTCATAGGTCTTGGTAATCATTAAGCAAATCACCATATAGCCATGCCTGATTTTATAACCTTTTTGTGGCATGTCACATGCTAAGTGAATGGTTGTTAAGTGAATGGCATGGTCGTTAAATGAATCCATTTAATCAAATGGGTGCTTTTTGCTGGTAACCAGAAACCGGCAACTTGCTGAAAATCACATTCCTTGGGCCGTGGGATGCTGCAAACAGTGTCAATGCAAAGTGATTTGCCAAGCACCCAAAATACAGTCGTGTGAATGAGTGTGTGTGTGTGTGTGTGTGTGTATGTGTATGTGTACGCACACTGTTGTCAGAACTCCAGAGCCAGATAAGTACCTTGGGGGCGGGCTTTCATAACTTTGAACGATTGCTAAGCAACCAGTCATTAAGTGAGGACTACCTGTATAATTCCAAAACAAACACTGAGCTCTGAAATAGCAAAGAAACGATGGTTCTCACCAGCAGAAAGTGGTCAATAGGTCTTTACGACTTTGTAATTTTAAACTGAAAGAAGGTAGTTGATTAAAGCTAACAGGGCCTGAAGGCCAATGGTGTGAATTATTAGCTGAGACTCATTAGGCAGTATGATGAAGTCTGTTGCATGAAGAAGTAAGATAATAAAATCTCCAGTAATTGACTTGGAGGTTCAAAGCAAGTTAAATGTAATTTCTATCTTCGCTCAGGGAGACCACAGAGTTATGGACAGAGTTAGTCTAAGGCAGGGGTGTCAAACTCGCGGCCCGCGGGCCGGATGCATCATGCACTGGCCACGCCCACCTCCCATTTTAGTAAAGGGAAAGTCACGATACATCACGTGACGAAAATATGACACCACGAGTTTGACACCCCTGGTCTAAGGTCTGTTTTAAAATGTGGATAAGCATGCTGAACTGGAGTTGCAGTTTCAACCCATCTGGAAATGTCAGGTTGTGAAAAGTTGGTCTAGAAGCCCTTTAGACCATATGATATTCAGCTGTAATTGCAATCCCCATTCCTTCATTGTCCATGCTTCTGTTGATCAAAAATTGTCGGATATTTTTAAGAGTTTGGAAATCCTGGTTTTTCTGTAACAATTGGCAGCCTTCTGTCTTCTCTTCATAGAGACATAAAGTTGGAAGGTATGTTGGAGGTCAACTGGTTGAACAGCCTGCTTAGTGCAGGATCTCCTAGAGCAGGGCTGTCGAACTCGCGGCCACGCCCGGTTTAGCAAAGGGGGAAAAATACATCACATGACGCTGCCGTGACGACGTGAGTTTGACACCCCTTTCCTAGAGCATCTGATAGATAACCATCCAACCGCTGATTGAAGATTTCTTTTGAAGGAGAAGTTTCCACTTCATATGGTGGTCTGTTCTGCAAGTTCCTCCTCCTGATGTCTAAATTGAATTTCCTTCCTTGTAGTTTTAAGCCACTGAGTCTAACCATGCCCTCTAGGGTGAGAGAGAGTAAGTCCATTCCCTCTTCTACCCGACAACCCTCTAGATATTTGAAGATGGTTACCCTACCATATTTTTAAAACTGGAACTTTGGTTGAACAGATTCTTGCTTCATAGTGTAAACCACCAGAAGTGGAATTGTTAGCATGTTTCTTCCTGATGTGTTGTACCAAACAAGGAGGGGGGGGGCATGATCTTAAAAGGATGATTCCTTGGAGAAACTTTTCTTTTGATCAGTTAGGCAGTGAGACTTTCTCCTAAAATCTGCATGTGGCGAGTAGCTCAGTTATTTCCCCAAGACTGTGTGTAAGTAGGATAGTTTTGGTGAGCAAATGTTGAGATAGGAAATGAGAACAAGAATTGGATCCAGATGAAAGTTATATTAAAATGGTAGCCATTTCTTCATAAGAGAAGAAGGAAAACTCATTTGAATCTAGAATTAAACTAGCTTTATACACACAGATTTTCTCCCTGGGAAAATTTACACGATACTCTCTTGCTCATGTCTGATCTAGACCCATCAGAAGCCTTTGACATTTTACAGACTTATGTAACTGCAGGTGGGGTGGATATCAGAACTTCAAAAGCAGATTGTAAGTCCCATTTTCAGAGTCCATCATAACTTTGAACAGTCACTAAGTTACGGTTGAGGACTACTTGTATTAGTTCTTAATTGACTTTAAGAACTGGAAGTGGGTATGGATTAGTTTAATATTTCTTTTTTTTTTTTTAATTTTTGGAAGAAAATTGCTAAATACATAAAAGTAAGTTCTACTTTACCTGATTTGGAACTGGAGAAATAGCTTTCTTCACCGAATACCTTGTGAAACTAGGATTCATCTGCAACAGACACTAAAGCCAGTGTAGTGTAGTGATTATGGAGATTATGGTTATGGAGTCAGCCATGGACTCTCACTAGATGACTTGGGCTGGTCAGTTAATCGACTCAAACCTATCACACAGGGCAGGGCGGTTGTTGTGAGAATAAAATGAAAGGAAGTTTCTGCATACCTTGCCTTGAGCTCCTGCAGTGAAAACAACAAATACATCTAATAAATCAATCTAACAAATCAATCAATCAATCAATCAATCAATCAATCAATCAATCAATCACATGCCCTCTCAGCTCAAACTATCCCACACAATTCTGGTATGGATGAAATGAAAGAAGTACTCCAGGTAGGCCATTATCAGCTCCTGAAGAAAAAGGAAAATATAAATTTAACAGTGTATCTAGCCTAAACTGTAATTACAATTTAGTACTAATATGTTTTTACGATTTTCCTTGTCTCTGAAGTCTACTTTTCTATGGCAAGGATACCAGAATATCCAGCACAACATTAAAAACAAACTAAATCACAAGCTGAACAAGAGTAAGAAATCCACAGCGGCAATAAAAACAGATGTCCCTTTGTGTATAAACAATTCAGGGGCCCATTAAAAAAAACAAAAAAAGCCTGCTGCCAGAAGAGATTATTCAGGAGGTAGAGCCTCCATCTATGCTGAGGACTGATATTCGGTCAAAAGTGGAGTAGCGAGCTGGTAAGCGGTTGGATTCAAGGGAGCTAATACTGCCCTCCTACCGGTCCTTAATGCTAAGTTCTGTTCTTTTTGTTCCTTCCTACTAATCTTCCTTTTCTCCTGATTTGCAGGTTCATCCAGGTCAGCACTATGACTGATGGGGACTATGACTATTTGATCAAACTCCTGGCCCTCGGAGATTCTGGGGTTGGAAAGACCACTTTGCTGTATAGATACACAGACAACAAGTTCAACCCAAAGTTCATCACGACAGTAGGCATCGACTTTCGAGAAAAGCGTGTGGTGAGTTTCTTCTTTGTGTGTGTGTGTGTGTGTGTGTGTGTGTGCGTGAGAGAGAGAGGGGGGGAGGGGGGAGGCAGGTCTTCCTGAAGCTTCCACTCTCTCAAAAGAAATATTTTCAACATCTCAGCGGGACAATATCTGTTTCCTTGTGTGGGTTTTGCCCTGCATTTTGTAGCCTTCACCTGAATTGTATGACACCTGACCAGTCTTTTCGCTTAGTCCAAAATGGCATTTGTATATTGTTTCATCTCTTCCCAGTGTATAGGTCATCCACAACTTACAACTGTAATGAGCCTGACAATTAGGTTGTGACAGTCAGCAGATTTCCATTTGACCGGAGCTGTTTTCATGACCTTTTTTTTTTGCAGCGGTCATTAAGCGAACCCAGTGGTCCTTAAGTAAACCCATTGTTCACTGTGGAAGAGTTTTGCCCAGAAATCCGAAGTAAACACCAGTTTCTGTCAAAAGCATTGTAAATCACGATCATGTGACTGCGGGGCACTGCACATGGCCATAATTGCACATTGTTTGCTGAGCATCCTAGAACAGAAAGAGTAGAGTAGAGTAGAGTAGAGTAGAGTAGAGTAGAGTAGAGTAGAGTAGAGTAGAGAATAATAGAATAGAACAGAACAGAACAGAACAACAGAACAGAACAGAACAGAACAGAACCTTGAAGGTCTTCTAGTCCTAAATGTGATCATGTGATCATGAAGGAGGGCAATGTCAGAACTTCGAAACTGGGTCACAAGATCCTTTTGGGGGAAATATAAAGAACTTATATTTCACCCAAAATATCCTTTTGAACATAAGTCGAAGACTACCTGTAAATCAGCCTTTCTCATTAAGTTTTGATTTCTGTGCTTTCTGTAGTGTAGTTTACACTACAGTCTGTGAAGGTAAATCTAGAAACCTCAGAGATAGTCTAAGGTTCTTTTTCTTTTTTTCAGATTTGCCATATTACCATAGATATCAATGTTTCCAACGTTATTATTATTTATATTTCTGATTTGCTCAGTAACTTATTCTGAGCTTACCTCCTTTCGGCAGCAGGGATTTTAAAACCACAGGAGCTCATATTGTCATATGGCACGGGCTTCTTTGTGTTACTTGCTGTTTAAATAATTCTTTGTGTTACTTGCTGTTTGCTTAGTTCTTAAGGAAGTTTTGTGGATCAAAGCTGAAAAATATTTGTAGGATTTCCAGAATCTCTAGATTGGTACACGAACATTTGTAAAAACTAGATGAGAACAGTGAGGATATTTTTTTTTGAGGGGGTGTTATAGTTAAAAGCTTGTGAGTGTGTATATGTGTGTGCATGTGCCCGCCCGTGGCTGTGTGTATCAAAACGATCTTTCCCTCCTAGATTTATTCAGTCTAGCTCATGTCACAGCCATATGGTATCCCATGCTGGGATTTAGATTTTTCATAGATACACACATGAGAAACTGCTATTCCTGGAAGCCTCCATGTGTTGTGTTTGCCACTATTCAACTGTTGTATTTTAACTCATTTAACTCAGAGTGCTTTTCACAGTGCATTAAAGGAAGCAACCTTAGAATGGTTTTCTCTTAGAGAAGATCGACTGACAAGGTGCTGTGAGACTGCAATATAAATGTTGTTTTGACACAAAAAAATGAGTTACCACTTTCAAAGGGAAATTTTTTAAAAAAGGATTCCAATGCAATTTTGTCTACTTGCTTGCTTAATGTTATTACAGGACTCAGACCCAGATAAGTCTGTGTGTGTGTGCGCGCGCACGCACGCACACACACACACACACACACACACCCCTGTTAAGCTTATATACTACTTCGCTGTCAACAGTGCATAGATTCTAACAGGTTACAGATTAAACTTTGCAATAGCAAGAGTGATTTTGAGAGCTTGGGCTACCAAAAGAAGCTGTCTGTAGAGAGAATGAAGCTTAGTTTCTAAAATGCATTTTCCCCATACAGATATTATTATATTTGTTTTCTTTTACATTTATACAATAATAATAATTATGATTATGGTATGTAATCAGGACAAACTTTTTCATATATATATATATATATATATATAGTTTTCCCAAAAATAATACATGTCCCCATAATAAGGCCAATCAGGCTTTTCGATGCATGCGCTAGAATAAGCCCCCCTGAGAATAAGCCCCCCCCCCG
>QLTV01001159.1:120591-135195 GCA_003457575.1 Thermophis baileyi | reverse complement strand
CGACAGGCCGTTTCTATATGTTACATATTTTTACAGAAATAAAGGGAGACTAGTATAGATCTATTTCAAGCTATTTAGCTCTCCTCAGCTAGCCACACCCCTTTTTTCTGGGATTTGAACCTGGGCTGTTTGCCTAATTAGGCAAATGCTTAATCTCTTGAGCCACAGGATATATATACTGTATATATATATATCCTGGTTCTAATTCCATAAGGGTGTGGCTAGCTGATGAGAGCTAAATAGCTTGAAATAGATCTATACTAGTCTCCCTTTATTTATGTAAAAATATAACACACACACATACACACACAAACACACACAAGTTCTCTGCTTGAAGGTGTGTGAGCCATACACTCAGAAATTCCGTGTCCCCGGGTGGGCAGCTGACTAAAACCTCCTGTGGCTGTTTCCTGTCCATCTTTTTGATAGTGAGAGGGAAATATACAACACAAATCCCAATTGGAATGGAACAGATGATAAGAGAAAATAAAATCATCCCTGGGGCTGCCTTGTAACCTGAAGGAAGATTTGTGCTCAAGCAGTCATTCTGGATAAGGGTTGAACTACCCGTGTAAAGAGAATATTGAAGCTTTGCCTTGTCATTTATCTGTTTGCTTGCAGCACTTTTTAAAAAAAAGTTTACCTAATACCCCTTGCTTTCTTTTCCCTGATAGCTCATGTTGTATATTGATCCTTTTCACTCCTTTTCTCCTGACAGATTCAGAAGTCTCACCACAGCATTTTTCAGAGATGCCATGGGCTTCTTGCTAATGTTTGATCTCACCAGTCAACAGAGCTTCTTAAATGTCAGAAACTGGATGAGTAAGTGGAAAAAGCAGCTGCCTCTCTTAGCCTTGAGCTCTTTTAGCTTCAGCGGCATTGAATCTACCATCTTTCATGCGACAGCAGTCCCCATAGAGAGTGGAATTATGTAAGCTATTCCTGATACAATTAAACACTCTGCAACAAAAGGCACGCAGGTACCTTAGAAAAGAGCCGTGGTGGCGCAGTGGTTAGAGTGCAGTACTGCAGGCTACTTCTGCTGACTGCCGGCTGACTGCAGTTTGACAGTTCGAATCTCACCAGGCTCAAGGTTGACTCAGCCTTCCATCCTTCCGAGGCGGGTAAAATGAGGACCCAGATTGTCAGGGGCAATATGCTGAATCTGTAAACCGCTTAGAGAGGGCTGTAAAGCGCTATAAAGCGGTATATAAGTCTAAGTGTTATTGCTATTGCTATTAGAAGCGATGCACGCTCCTCTCTGAAGCTGGCTTCTAGAGGTTCCTGGATCATTCTTTGCCTTGGCCACTGGCTGCACGATACCTTTTATGGAAGCTTTAGGAAACAGGTGGACTTTCACTTTGACCTGACAAAGTTCTTTTTCCCACTCCGGCATTGCCCCCTCCTTGAAGCCTCCAGCATCACCACCATGTCATGTTTCTGCAAAACGCTGAACCCTGCCCAAACTAGTTGAAATATTACTAAAAGAATGCATGTGAATTGCTTGAAATATATTAGCTGTATGTGAATAGCAGGTAGCCCTGGATTTAACAACCATAATTGAGCCCAGAATTACAGTCATAAGTTGGGGTCATTATCGAGTCACTATGTGACTGCACCCAATTTTGCAACCTTTTTTGTGGCAGTTGTTAAGCAAAAGTGGCGGTCATTAGGTGAAGGCCATGATCACTAAAGCAAACCTTTTTTTTTTTACTCAATAAGCGATTGTTTTTTGCTGGAAACTGGAAGTAAATGCCAGAAACCAGCAAAACCCACCAAAAATTGTGGTCATGTGACTTCAGGATGCTGCAACCATCTGTAAATGCAAGCTGTGATCATGTGACTGGGGGGGGGGGAGAAACACAGCCAATGGAACTCCAGAACCAGGTCATAAGTAGCTCAGGGGAGGACCATCATTGCTTCAAACGGTTGCTAAGCAACACCAGTTGTTAATCAAGGACTACCTGCTTTATTCTTGTTGCAGCTGTGATGCAGAGAAAGAAGTACAGTGCTCATTGGCATTTACAGATTTCTTATCTTGATGTTAATTTGATTGATTGGATGGCACAATGTATTCTGGACAATAAGACACTAACTTTCCTATTTCTATCATAACATTTTTTAATGTAAAAATAGGTAGTGAATTTGCTCATATTTAATCTCTCAGCCTTTCCCGGCCAGGTTAAGCAACACAACTGGAAGATACCAGGTTAGGAAAGGCTGAGAGAAACTATGATTTCTGCTCCTCTTGTTTCCAGGGAACATTTCTACATGCCTTACCAAGTTTCTACATTTTCTTTCTTTAGGTCAGTTGCAAGCAAATGCTTATTGCGAAAACCCTGACATTGTATTAATTGGAAATAAAGCTGACCTATCAGATCAGAGGGAGGTCAATGAAAGACAAGCAAAAGAACTTGCAGACAAATATGGGTAAGGCAAACAAACATGTTGTCCCCTCAACTAACTCGGGAGGCATTGATATACCCATCTGAGTGATGCCAAAGGTGGGATAAGGATAGAATGAAATGGCCAAGACATTTGGTTTCAGAGGAAGAAAACCAAGTGTAATGTTTATTCCCCCCCCCCCTGTTGACATCAATGATTCTTAAAGTACTCCCCGTATGGATAAGTACTGATGCTAATAAGAATTTCTTTTTGTGAGAGGGGGAACAGGGATGGGTTCAGCAGACTTGAGGGCCTTTCAGAAAGTGACTCGATATTCTTAACTGTTGAAGTAAAGTCATTTTGCTTTTGAGAACTAAATGCAAGCTCCCCTTTGAAGGAAAACCTGTAGGTTATTGTTATAACTGTTCTCTCTTGAAATATCTTACCATACTTCTGATGTTTTCCTGCCGTAGCATCCCATACTTTGAAACAAGTGCAGCGACTGGCCAAAATGTGGACAAAGCCGTGGAGACACTCTTGGACTTAATAATGAAACGAATGGAACAGTGTGTTGACAAGTCTCAGCTCTCTGACACAGCCAACGGTGGAAGTTCAGGAAAACTGGTGTCGTCCAAATCTGATGAGAAGAAATGTGCTTGTTGACTTGGCCATTCAGGTTGAAGAAAAGGAATGAGAAATCAGAAAGTAACAGAATGACCAAATGCTAAATTCAACCTGGAACTCCATGGACCAAATGAGACTGCTGTTGTTGTCTTAAGCAAGCCTGATTTTTTTTTTCAATGCTGAGAAATCATGCTTCTGCATTCAAACAGGTGTAAACCATCTTCATAGAAAATCCAGAGGCTCTTTTCTTCTTCATACAATAGGCGAGTAAATACAGAAAATGTCTGCTTTGGGGAGAGGATCACTGAAATGTTTGGAGACACCTTTACAATAAAACAAGGGGTTGTCTTTGTTGGCCTGAGCCATCATTTCTCATCTCTTTGCCTTCTATTATGACGTACATTGTATGTTTGCGAAACAGGTGATGAAAAAACACCCCAAAGAATATATTGTGTGGCTCATTGTAAACATCTTTATGGTTTTGAATACCAAAAAGTTAATTGTTATTTCATTCAATTGGCTATTCTCATAAGTCGAGACCTGATTAAAATTGCAATGTAGTCATTAGGTGGCATTGGAGATAGAGGTGGACTGTAGAAAGATGTCCATTCAATATAGTACAGTGTTGGAAAAGATATAAACCACGAGGTTTGCTCAAAGCTGAAAAGTACTATGTGCCTTGAAATACTTGGCCAAGTATTTCATTGGTGATTCTAAGAGTGATATTCCAATGGAATCCCCTTTCATTAAGAGGTAGTATGTATTTATTAAGTTCTATATGGATACAGTTAACATTTCTAATTAGTTCTAATGCTCTAATTAACACATACTTTATATATACACAGAAGATTATTTTTGCTTTTACTTTACCAGCAGAGCACTTCCTAAATATGAAGCTGTGTTCAACATTGATCTGGAATATTAGCTGTCCAAAGCAAAGTCTTGATTAAAATATATAATGCCTTTCCGTTACTTCCACCACTTAAAATGAGAAAGGCAGGAACAAGAACAAAGAACAGGAAGTTCCAGTAATAATTTTGTTACAGTAGAAGTACTGTTAAGTGAAGAATATGTACACTTTAGAGCCAAGCATGATAGGATGATGGTGGGATGATGATGATGATGATGATGATGATGATGATGAACCAAATGCAGCTCTTTAAAACAAAAACAGACATTGTCTTTCTACTATGCACCATTTCTCTGATGCCATTCTGGTTTAAAAGATCTGCTTTTGCAAGTCAGCCATTCCAAAATCGTCTGCAATTCCCTGCCACCATTTTCTAAGTTAAAGAGTTCATTTCAACCCAAAGCAAAAGAGTTGTTTCTAGTATTTATCACAATGCTCTTCATCAGTCTCTCAGTAATTAAAATATATATTTCTGTTTGCAAAATGTGAGCACATTTCCCAGAAAGAGAAATAATGTAGAGGAATATATTCATGGTGATATCTTAATTTTCATTTTTATTCCAATACTGTGATACTTTCAGTACACTTTTAAATGTTTACTGCTTTTTGTAATCCGTAGAACTCATTTTCAGAAATGGGAAATTACAAAATCCCAAAGGTGTCTTCACTTTTTGCTAGTGTTAATTGCTCAGCACTTCTATTGGGAAATACTAATGTTTCTGTCTATGAATTCTGGAGTGCATTTGCTTGGGTTCAGAATGCTTTGCTTGAAATCAAGGGCTGGGGGAATACACTTAAGCAGTGTTTCTCAACCTTGGCAACTTTAAGATGTATGAAATTCGTAACTCCCAGAATTCTCCAACAAGCATACTGGCTGAGGAATTCTGGGAGGAAGTCCATCTTAAAGTTGCAAGGTTGAGAAACAATGCACTTAACTAAGTGTACCGGTAAAAGAACAAGAGATTCTTTATGCATTAACGTGTATCTTTTTTTCTATGTGGCCCTACACTGTGAGGAATATTTCATCTCTTTTTCCTGCAATTCTGCCATTTTATAACAAAGATCTTTTAGCTTTCCAATGGAAGAAGAGATAACAATATATCCTTAATGTTTCCCAGCTGTTAATACCTTCTCAGTGCTCTCCGTTGCAGTAAACAGGGTTATCTGCTGCAAAATTTGGGCATATGGCTGACCTAGTGAGGAATCTCAGCTGACTTATTGAACGTTGCCATTCAGAACTTTTCTTACATTTAGTTCAACAGTTTTAGATCTTCTGGCATTGTAAATCCGATCTGGAGGGACTCATATATTCCAGTTGTATTCCAATCTCTCTCACTACCATACATATATTTTGTTGTATACTACCTTGGAGTAGCAACTTAAGAACTCGAAGCTACTCCTAAGGGACAATTATTGTTGGGTATTATTTGTTGCAATCTCATGCTGCATTATCTACTAGCATTCCTACAAGATTTGCCCATGCCTCTGTCTCAGCGTAATACCCATGAGTGAATGTTTTATGCATGCATGTTAAACCTTGATATGGTGTACACAGAATATTCCCTGGCATTAAGTAAGGCAAAATAGCTGTTGGTTTTGTAGCTGTCATTATGCACACCTAAACTCCTGCATGCTAAAATGTAAATGTTTATAGGGAACATTTATGAGCACAATGTTGAGTCCACAAGAACACTTTGACTTCCCAGATCGGCATTATATCATCTCATTAATAGCCTTTGAAATTGGCTTGATACAACTAAAAACTTGCCAAGATGGCAATACTGGAATCCATCTTGCATTTTCAATATAAACTCAAAATAAATTCCGTATCACATCAACAATTCTTTCATTATCTTTCTTTTATGGCCCTATTTCATCAAGGAGATCAAGATATATATGATTGATATCAAATATATTGATGTAGGTTATGTTGCCATTGTAGTGCATAATTGGTGCCTCACCAAAATAATCCTACATATAATTGAGTGATTAAAATTCACCTACAGTTCATTGAGGAATAATTGTAATGACAATATATTTTGCTATTTTTTCCAGTCTTCCTTTTGACCCTTTTGAGACATGGTATGAAATTCCCTCTTCTGACTTGGTTTCACGAATATTTGAATCAAAATATTGGATGCGTAATTGTGTATGTATGATTAATAGACCCATGGCTGTTCACTGCTTATATATACCCTATTGTTCAAAAGTATTCAGATGTAATGAGCCAAGTTCTCAAGTGCTTCTGTTGTGCCTTTGATCATCCACAAAGCACACTAAGCCAACAATTGTTTTCATAAACCATATATAATTGTTGAGGAAAGAAACTAGAGAACTCTCAGTTCCACGTAACCATTTTTGCCTGCTTTTATCGACAACCATTGGCATTACATTACAGCAGCTCACACTGCACACCAACTTGATTTCTATGAAAGGATCTTTGTCTGCTTTGTTAAAGCCTCTGAGGAGCAAAGTTGTTGCCTGATGAAATGCACATGATGTCCCTAATAATTACTGTCCATGGGATAAATCCATATATATTTAAGAGAAGGTTGTCCTGTCACTGAAAATATGTTTCTGTACTTGCCCAGCAGCCTTTTAACACAGTCTTCTACCAAGATTTACATCGTGTTCAAACAAATCATTTAGCTGCTGTTTTGTTAAGAAAATCTACCTTCCCCAGTACAGTTAAGTGTAGTCTGGTATTATATGAAGTGACCACTGAAACTATTCAGCCTTGTTGGTTTCTTTCTCCAGTCCAACTGAGGCAGAATTGGATAGTGTCCCTCATGGTCAACTTTCTAGATCTGCTCTTGAAGCTCAAGGTTAGCAATCGGGAGGAGTTTGGCTACCATAGATTAACATGGCTCTCCTCCGACAACACCCTCAAGGCTTGGAAGGAACTCTCCCATGTTTTCCTCTCCCTAAAATAAATGCTTGATAGCAGCTCTTCTAAAGGTCAAACTAAACATAACCTGAATCACGTGGTTATGGCTGTTACAAAGGGGATTAATAGGGGGAAAGAAAAGTTATCACAAACAGAAGCACCATTACGATCCTATTCTCAGAAGGGGTGAAGTTGTGCAGTCTGTCTATGCTGTCTGTTGTTAAATATGTAGTTGTACTTAACTACAGCCCTCCTCAACTCAGACCATTTACCACAGGGATCTCCAAGCTTGGCAATTTTAAGACTTGTGGACTTCAACTCCCAGAATTCCTCAGCCTGTATGGCTGGCTGAGGAATTCTGGGAGTTGAAGTCCACAAGTTGTAAAGTTGCCAAGCTTGGAGACCTCTGATTTTGCACAAAGTCTTTTATGAGATATTTTTTAAGAAACATGGACACATCTTCTTCTTACACTTACAAAGGCCCTGCCTGAAGCTCTCCTAAACTTGATTCCACCCCAACTTTTAAATCAAGAAGCTTCTCGAATCTTAAATCCCCTTAACTGCCTTCGCTCTACCCTGCAGTGGGATTTTCAGTGTATAGAACTCTATAATTCAAGGTACTTTTATGTACTTCTCACAAATATATTTATTGAAATCAGATTTTGATTCAACACTAAGAGCCTTCTGACTGATCAATTGCTTCCCCCCCCCCCTCTCTGGCTTTGTTTTGCTTTTAGTGTGCCCTTAAGTTAGATAACTCTGAGCATGTTTTCTGTTGGTCTTTGAGACGGTTCTGTAGAAATTAAAGATTTACATTCTTTGAACTAAGTGTCTGAATTATCTCTCTCTGGATGGACTGCACTGCCAGCCTAGCAGCATCAGTCATTAACTGTGTTGTATTACTACTACTATGCTGTTGCTTTTCAATGATATATAAATATGTATTTATATGTGTGCGTGTGTGAGTACACACATATACATACATACTATCAGACTGTATCCATTGGTGTCTGGGTTTATACAATATGGCTAAGGAATGTACTTCTGTAGTTTCGTTTCTGCACTGTTCTTTTGAAATTAAAAACTATTCATTTTTAAAGCAGTTGTGGATTGTTGTCTTGAAAAGCAAACATGATCTAATGTGTCTGAGAATGGTGAAAGTGTGCAGATGACACACACAATGTGTCTTACTTACTGTATTTTTCACTCCACAAGATACACTTTTTTTGTCTCCCCAGTGGGTGGAAATGTCTGTGTGTCTTATGGAGCGAATATTGCCGAAGCCCCGCCCACATGCCGGCCCCCACCCTTCGGCTATTTTTTGCCTCCGTGCGTCCCATTTCCGGCCTCCGTGCACCCCGTTTTTGGCCTCCGCGCACCCCGTTTTCAGCCTCTGCACAGGATTTTTGCGGAGGCTGAAAACGGGGCACACAGAGGCTGAAAATGGGACATGCAGAGGCCGAAAATGAGGCGTACAGAGGCCAAAAATGGGACGCCTGGAGGCCGAAAACGGGACGGCGTCTTATGGTCAGGTGCGTCTTATGGAGCGACAAATACGGTAATTCTGGCTTTGCACGTGTGAATTCCCATGCTGTAGTTTCAGCCATGTAGGAACTCAGCTGAGATGTTTTTAAAAACATCTTCAGTGTAGGAACTCAGCTAGACAGAAAAAGGATCAGGTTGGAATAGGTTATTCACCATAGTTCCAGTATTATTATTATTTTTTTTAGAAATACCAACTTCATGCCTTCAGGTATTAAGAATACAATTCTTTGAATTACTGGCACTATGAGGGTCATTTGAGAAACATTATATGGAGTCCTCGACTTACGACCACAATTGAGCCCAAAATTTATGTTGCTAAGTGAGAAATCTGTTAAGTGAGTTTTGCCCTATTTTACGACTTTTCTTGCCACGTCTGTTAAGTGAATCACTGCAGTTGTTTAGTTAGTAACATGGTTGTTAAGTGAATCTGGCTTCCCCATTGACTTTGCTTGTCAGAATGTTTCAAAAGAGGATCACATGACCCCAGGACACTGCAACCGTCATAAATATGAACCAGTTGCCAAGCATCCAGTTGTAAATCACGTGACCATGGTGGGGATACTGCAATGGTCATAATGGTGAAAAATGGTCATAAGTCACTTTTTTCAGTGCCGTTGTAACTTTGAACGGTCACTAAATGAACTGTTGTAAGTGGAGGACTACCTGTATACCCAACCTCTGCAGGATCTGGGTTTTATTTCACCCTTAAGTTGTTTATTTGTACATTGTTATCTTGCTTTTTTGCCATATAACAGTGGAACTTTCCGGCTTGGCAGCCCAGCGTTGGGGGCAGGGGATGGTTCTTCGTGAGTGGTAAGCGCGTGCGCTGCTCCATTTGCATAAGCAGTGGGCACTTATTAGATTTTCTGATTGCTCAAGGGTAGGGAACAGGAAAGGGGGGAAAATAAACCCCAAATAGGCACACATTTAAGACAGAAAGACTAATGTAGCTGCACCCTGAAGGGAGTGGCGAGTGCTGTGTGGTGAGCCCTGCCTTGTAAAACATGATGTTTTTGAGAAAGTGAAGAGGGAAGGTTGGGCTGAAGCAGAGAAGAAAGAAGTTCATTGCATTCCTGACTCATTCCCAGGAATCCAGATAATCAAATCATGGTTACACTCATTACGCTGACAAGGTTGCCTTCAGCTAAATTCATAGTTTTACCCACAATGTACACCAGCTTACCTAATGGTCTTGTGGCTTAAAGAATTGATTGAACATTGTGCCAGTTATCTATTTTGCTACAGTGCAAAGATGATCCAGCCAGATTGAAGCATAAATCCTGCTGCAGGCCAAGGAACAACCAACCTTACCTTTCATTATCACACTGGCCACCAGAGAGACCATCCTTCAGATTTTTAGATGCCGTTCTTATCCTGATAACTACACTCTTGATTTCATGGCTTTTAAGATTGTCCATTTCGTCATTATGTTTTGACAGTCTTGGCAAGCTGCTCTTGAAATGCAATCTAAGGATGCTATAATCATTATAGATAAATAAATAATTTATTCATTTAATTATGGGGAAACTTGCTCTTGCGCTGTGATAAAACAGGGCCTAGCCAAATGTACAATCTGTTTTTTTAGAGGTATAACTGAAATATATATATTCCTACTTTCTTGCCTCAGGCATACTGCTTGATGAACCTGCCTTAGAAGAGCTCTACGCAGAACACTTACATTTTACCGATTCTAAATCATGACATAGGGATGGCTTCAGCACTGTGTTCTCTGTGCTTAGATGCACTTCCCAGAGGTGTTTTACTTCCTTCAGAAACATCATTTGTAAAATTATCATTTTACACAACAACATTATAATTAGTTTGCCAGATTCAAAAACACTGGTGTGTGTGTGAGAATTCTGTAAAGTGGTATCTCCGTTCAAGGTTTTCTAAGCCTCACTTTGCTTATAATTCTCCATAAAATATAATAAATACTAAGAGCTGCAGTTTGGTGTGATGAGAGATTTTTTTTCCTATTAAATTGATGCAGTCTCCACACAAGTGCTCATTCATCTTCTTTCTCTCTCTCACCTGGTATCCAAAACCAGGAAGAGAGAGTTCTCACAAAACTAGTATTAGTCAGTTGTGGATCAGCTGAACGACATATCTGAGCTTCACATCATATATTTGATCCAGCTGCCTTAGTCCACCGTAGTATTCTTCAGTGTTGATTCAGATGCACGTTATAGAACTTGCAGGAAGTAATTGGTCCTTATGGATTAATGAGTTCTGAAGCCAATGCATTTCCATCACCGGTAGGAACAACCACAATGCTTCTAATAAAGGGCTCATAGAAGACTAAAAATTGACTCTCTCCCTTCATATGTCCCAGTCTCCTGGATGCCTTCTGTCACATCTGAATTTACTTCTTCCCTTAGAAGACCAACTTGAGATTCCATACATTAATTCAAAAGATGAAATTTGTTAGGTGACGTGAAAGTTCACTGTGCAGGTAAATCCAATGGAAATGCATAGAAACGTTATTCTGGAAAGAAATAACCATCCTTGTAATGGATCTGAGGAAGGTTCAGACCTCATAGGTATAGGTCACTTGCGTAGTCTGGATATTACAATGTACGGCAAGTTCTCATCAATCCTGGAACAAGATGGAAAAAGTTTTCATTGAGCAAGATATCATTTTGAAAAATCTAGTTTAGATTGTGGAAATTAATCCTGTATTGACATTATTCGAAAAATCTGGAAGAAGGAGTTATTTCAGAAATCCTAAGAACTGTGTTAAGATCAGTCATTGTCAGGTTCAGTTGACAAATGGTCAATAGCATTTAGCTTACTTGCTTCATTATAATTAACCAGGAAGCAGAGTGACAATATCTGTCTCTTCATCAAAATAAAGATTGTAATTCAGTGGTACCTCGGTACTCATCGTGAATTGGTTCTGGGAGGTACAATGAGTACCAAAAACAATGGGTAGCAAACAATTTTCCCCCATAAAGAATAATATAGTGAGTTACAAGACAGCTGACATCAACAAGTTCTATCTTCTGCATTGAGTACCAAACAAACGAGTACTGGAACAAAATTTTTGTGTCAAAATGCATTGAGTACCAAATTTGATGAGTTTCAAAGCAGTTGAATACCAAGGTACCACTGTAATTTGAAAAATGTTTCTTTAAGTGAAAGATGAACCAGCCTACATGGCAAGTAAATTCTATAGAACTTAGAACTTCTAACGTGCTCTGTTACTCTATATTTTTACCTTTGTGATTTTTTTAGTTCAGCAATAAAGTAGACCTGAAGATTAACTTGTCTCGTATAGATTCAACTTCATGACTATCATTTTCATTCAATAACTAAATTCATACATTACATTACACTATGGTACATTTAACTATGGTTCCCTGAATAAACAAGTAATAATTGATTGGGTTCACACAACATATCAACTCCAAAATACCAACCAAACCAGCATTATGGTTTAGCACATATAAATCCAACCAATCTTTTTAAAAATAATTATTTTTCCTGAACATTTTAAAAGGAAAATAGAGAAACAAAACCAGAAAAGAAGCAATGTGCTATAAACCCATGAGCAGAATTATAGTCCAAACATGGTTCCTATATGAGATTAAATTTTGTATAAAATTAATTTTTCAAATAGAAATTTTAGACTTCTAAGTACTTTCCCACAAGTCCATAAATTTTACAGAAAGAATTGTACATGCTTTTCAGTTAAAGGTAGCTGTTAATATACTACAGACAGACAGACTTTGATAATATTCAGCCAAAAGATGGCAGGTTGAAAAGGGAATTCAACTTTTAGAAATCTTTCTAAAAAATCATTTTGAAGCAGGAAATTAAAGTAGCAAACAACATTTTCAAAAACTCAAACCACAAGGTGCATTTTTCAATATGGTTAGCAAAGACTATGATTTGACTGATTGCCTATATTAGCTAGAGACTACTGAATTTGAAATATCAGAATTCCCTATAATTTGGTTCTTGGAACTAATTCTTTTAATGATAGTAGTGACCAAATGATGGAAAGATTTCTGCAAGAAAACTCATATCTGTAACTATAATGTGCTTACTATATCTTTGGCCCCACCTTCTGGAGAATCTGCACATTGCAGAGATTTTGTCTTGGTTGATTCATAGAGCAAAGATTTTGCCAGCTATCTCATAGGAAAAATACTGAGCTATATATCCTGTCAACAACTGTACTGTCCATTGTCTAGCCCAGCTCATGCAATTTTTCATAAACAACATGTAGCACAAGAAGTTCAGCTTGTACATTGGCTGCTGAAACCCAACAAGCTTAACCAGGTCCGATAGCTTTATTCGTACACCATGCTAACCTAGGATTGTTTTAATCTCAGTTAGGATTTACAAGCTTTTATGTGTTGTGGGAACTCAAATGGGTTGATTATCTTATAATCCAGTGTATTGTGTAAACCGTAAAATGAGTTAAATCAGTAATCAAGTTTAGGATCATAGACAAAAATGGTTATTGCCTTCCACAAGTTATTATAATTAATATATTACTTGTTAAGACTCTATCTGTTCCCAATCTAAACCCCTTCAAATGGGATTACAGTCTCCAGAATCTCCAATCATATGGGAATTTTGGGAGTTGCAGTCCCAATACTGGACCACATGGAAAGAGACGGTTTCTGGTTTCCCACTGTGTTAGTGGCCACCAAATTGAAGCATTTCCAGGGAAAAAGTTTTCAGTGGTCCTCATTATATTGCAGCCCTTTAAAAACATAGAAATAACAGAATAACATGAGTTGAAGATCCTTGGAGGTCTTCTAGTCCAACCCCCTGCTCAGGCAGGAAACCCTATACCATTTCAGACAAATGGTTGTCCAATCTCTTCTTAAAAACTTCCAGTGTTGGAGCACCCACAACTTCTGGAGGAAAGTTGTTCCACTGATTAATTGTTCTAACTGTCAGGAAATTTCTCCTTAGTTCTAAGTTGCTTCTTTCCTTGGTTAGTTTCCACCCATTGCTTCTTGTCCTGCCCTCAGGTACTTTGGAGAATAGCTTCACTCCCTCTTCTTTGTGGCAACCCCTGAGATATTGGAAGACTGCTATCATGTCACCCTAGTCCTTCTTTTCATTAAACTAGACATACCCAATTCCAGCAACCGTTCTTTATATGCTTTAGCCTCCAGTCCCCTAATCATCTTTGTTGCTCTTCTCTGCACTCTTTCTAGAGTATCAGCATCTTTTTTACATTGTGGCGACCACAACTGGATGCAGTATTCCAAGTGTGGCCTTACCAAGGCATTATAAAGTGGTATTAACCACATGATCTTGGTTCTATCCTTCTGTTAATGCAGCCTAGAACTGTGTTGGCAGCTGCAGCACACTGCTGGCTCATATTTAAGTGATTGTCCACTAGGACTCCAAGATCCCTCTCATAGTTACTACTATTGAGCCAGGTACCACCTATACTATACTTGTGCATTTGTTTTTTCTTGCCTAAATGCATAACCTTACTTTTTTCACCATTGAATTTCATTTTTTTAGATAGTACCAATGTTCAAGTTGGTCAAGATCCTTCTGTACTTTAAGCCTATCTTCAGGAGTATTGGCTATTCCTGCTAGCTTGGTGTCATCTGTAAATTTGATGAGTGCCCATCTATCCCCTCATCCAAATCATTGATGAAGATGTTGAAGAGTACTGGGCCTAAAACAGAGCCTTGGGGTGCCCCACTGCATAATTCCCTCCATGTAGATGTAGTTCCATTGAGGAATACATATTGAATGCGGTTGGTCAGCCAGTTACAAATCCATTTGGTGGTGATGCTGTCTAACCCATATTTTTCTATCTTATCAAGTAGTAGGCTGTGGTCTACTTTGTCAAATGCTTTACTGAAGTCCAAATAGATTACCATATTTTTCGGAGTATAAGACGCACCGGAGTATAAGACGCACCTTAGTTTTTGGGGAGGAAAATAAGAAAAAAGCTGATTGGTGGGTGGATCGTGATCCTGGAATACCCCCAATCAGCTGTTCTCAGAGGTGAATTTTAGCAACAGGTTCGTTGGTTGAGAGCTCTGTGCCTTGCTTTTTTTTCTGCCTCATAAACCTCCATTTGAGAGGCTTTTTTTCTGAAGCTCCGTTTGAGAGGCTTTTTTTCTGAAGTTCTGTTTGAGAGGCTTTTTTTCTGAAGCTCTGTTTGAGAGGCTTTTTTCTGAAGCTCCGTTTGAGGGGCTTTTTTTCTGAAGCTCTGTTTGAGAGGCTTTTTTTTTGAAATATGGTTTGTGGGGTTTTTTTGTGAAGGGTT
>QLTV01001159.1:101418-120540 GCA_003457575.1 Thermophis baileyi | reverse complement strand
GGCTTTTTTTCTGAAGCTCTGTTTCAGAGGCTTTTTTCAGCCTCTGAAACCTCCGTTTGAGAGGCTGGGCGGGGCTACATTCGGAGTATAAGACGCACCCAGATTTTCACCCTCTTTTTTGGGGGGAAAAGGTGCGTCTTATACTCCGAAAAATACGGTATATCCACAGCATTCCTCTGGTCCACTAATTTTGTCACTTTGCCAAAGAATGCAATAAGATTTGTCTGGCATGAGCTGTTCTTCACAGACCCATGTTGGCTTTTGGTTATGACTTTGTTTGCCTCTAGGAATTCACTGATTCATTGCTTGATGATCTTTCCAGAATCTTCCCAGGTATTGAAGTCAGGCTGATAGGTCTGTAGTTTCCTGGATCTATTATTTTTCCTTTTTTGAAGATATGAAAATTTCCAGACATTTTTGGCAGGGTTGGGAGAAAACAAAGAAGCCCATGTATACTGGTGTTTAATCTTTCAAATCAAAAGAATTTTAGCATTTCTAAAGATGTAATCATTAAACCACCATAAAAATAAGGAAGGGACGTACCTTGTGCAAACAGCTTTGGAGATTTTTGGTTTTGATTGGCTCTTGTAGAATTCCACTTGATACTTCAGTTCCTTGTTCTAGAAATTTAGAGTATATAAGTATATACATCATATGAACCTCAAATATTAACACAAACAGATAGGTGCTGTTTTGCCTACGTGTTCTATAGGATACCAACAAATTGCAACTAACTAAAAAGATGGGATAAACACAGGTAGTCCTCGATTTACAACAGTTCATTTAGTGACTGTTCAAAGTTTCAACATCACTGAAAAAAGTGACTCATGACCGTTTTTCACACTTACAACCGTTGAAATATCCCCTTGGTCACAGGATCAAAATTCAGATGCTTGGCAACTGGCTCATATATATGACGGTTGCAGTGTCCAGGAGTCATGTGATCACTTTTTGTGACCTTCTGACAAGCAAAGTGGGGAAACCAGTTTCACTTAACAACCGTGTTACAAATTTACCAGCTGCAGTGATTCACTTAACAACTGTGGCAAGAAAAGTTGTAAAGTGGAGCAAAACTCACTTAACAAATGTTTCACTTAGCAACAGAAATGTGTTCAACTGTGGTCGTAATTTGAGGACTACCTGTAGAAATGCCTCATAAATGCCATCACAACACAGGCATCCTTGGGGTAGAGATAACAATGCCTAAAATTGATCTTGCAAATTCCTAATATTGAGGACACTGCAAAACCAAATGACTGAATCTGATTTAGATCTTGCAACATTCTTATATTCTATTGAAGCAGTACAGAAGGCTTGCCATAAGATTTAGGAAAGTGTATCAAAAATGCTGTGCCTTGAAATTGATCCATTCAGATTTTGGGGAGGGGAGGGAGAGGAGTGATTCAACATAATGGGTAGAACAGGACTGAGTTTTCAAATAGCAACAATAAAAACAATACAAACAGAAGTAGAAAGACTATTGTTTATATGTGGCGGGGGAAAAATTACTTTTGAATATTTGCTATGAATGTTACAAAGTTAATTAGCAATGTATAGTAATACATGAATGGTATAAATGAGTATAAATGAGGTAAAGTAATGGATTTATAAGATATGTTTAAATGATAAAATTAGCTTGTATTAAAGAGTAAGAATGATATGGAAAGAGGAAAAAGAGACAAAAACCATTTTGTCAATACTGTTTAAAAGAAAAAAAGAAGTGAAGTAATATAGTGGAAGTTGGTTATAGATTATATATATAAATATAAAATAATAATATTAGAATTGTACAAAGTGAAAAATAACTATGAATTGTGATAGATAAAAGGAAATAGGATACAAGGGAAAAAAGGGAAGACCATGTCTTTGACCACTAGAATAAAAGGAGAAGAAAAAGGAAGGGGGGGGGGAAAGGGAATTAAAATAGGGATAATATAAGAGGGGGAAAAGAGTAAAAGATAGATATTAAGATGATAAGCAAGGTGATAGAAGTACTAGAAGGCTTAGAAATGGAAGTATGATAATAGAAGTGATATCTTATAATCAAAATGAAAAGGAATTGTAATTATTAAGAAAAATGTTAAGATTATGTGTATGGCTGTACTAACCCAGAAAACAAACATTCATAACATGAGATGTATAAAGATGAAAAAATAAATAAAAAACTTATATATATAAAAAAAAGAAGAAGTAGAAAGACTGTGGAAAAAGAAAGCAAAGATAGTATCAAGAGTAGTAATAGATGCCCTGGGTGCAATTCCAAAACATCTGGAGCACTACTTGAACAACATCAGCATTGACAAAATCACCATCAGTCAATTGCAAAAGGCAGCTTTATTTGGAATGATGTTTGTGGAGATTCTCAATCATCCAGGTCATGGTTGTCCCAAAGATGCTCTTAAAAAGGCAACTGGATTTTATGGGGTTTTTTTGCTTGAAAATGTTTCGTTTCTTGTCCAAGAAGCTTCTTCAGTACAAAACTGAAGAAGCTTCTTGGATGGGAAGTGAAATATTTTCAAGGAAAAAAACCCAAAAAGTCCAGTTGCCTTTTGGAAAAGCACCTTTGGGACATCCTGCAACAACAATACCGTTAACACCATCACACAACATTTGCCTATCCCAGGTCCTTGGGAAGGACTTGATAGGTGGATAAAAATGCCAAATCCAGTCTAAAGATCTGGCTGACAGTGTGCCGAAATATAATAGTAAGAATAGTTACTTTACCTTTACTTGAAGCATTGCTATCTGGTCTTTTAAATTTTCTATTCTTTCATCCTGATATTTCAGTTCATTATTCAGCCCCTCCATCTAAAACAATGTGGAGAAATTATTTAGTAACAGAATTTGCTAGATGCAATTTCGAAGTCCATGCCTCCAAAATCCATGAGATTATTTCATAGCAGAAACCACTCCTGAGTAACATTTCACATTGCCAGAATTATATATTAAAAATATTTCTATGCCTTTTATTTTGTTACATTTCTCTACATTTTGTTCTTATTGTGATTTAAGAAGAGCTTCTACTCAAGTGAACACATCTGAAGATTTCAGAAGCCGGGGAAAGTTCGTGCCCTTCTACCAATCAAATTTAAAATTTTTACCAATGTCTGAAGAATGATGTACTATAGAATCATATCGTTTACAATCAAAGGTATTTTCAGATTTATCTAGAATTATAGGCAGTCCTCAGCATACAACCTTATGGAGCCTGCCCAATACAGTTGTGATAGTAGTAAAACAGGTCAGTCTTGTGGCAAATTTGATTTTACAACATTTTTTGTGGTAGTCATTAAATAAACCAATGGGTTCGCTATGGGCACCATTTTGCCAAAAAACCAGAAGTGCTATCATGTGACCGAGGAACAAATGCTGTAAATATGATCAATGTTGCTGAGCATCCGAAATTCGGTCACATGACTGAGGAGGGGACCATCAGAAGTTCAGCTCCAGGTCATAAGTCCCTTTTTCAGCTCCATCATAACTTTGAGCCCTAACCAGTCATACATAAGGTGAGGACTACCTCTATATCAAACACAATAGGTTGCCTTGAATGCCTTAAAGTAATATGGAAGTACGTTTCCTCTTGAGTCATCTTTGAACTTTGAAAATACATGCATTAGATATTTACTTGTACTGCATTATTTGTTCAGCGTTACTACATTATTGCTTTTATCATTAATATTTGTATGCTGCCTGCAGTTTACTGAGGCAACAAATAAATCGAATAAATAAACATTTGCTATGTAATTGGTTTTAAATCTTATATTTCAAGACTAAATAAATAATAAAATGATAACTTAGGTTTATATTCCACCTTTTCTCCTCAGCTCAAGGTGTTTTATATAAATCCCTTCATATTTTTTTTCCTCACAGAAAGAACCCATGTGAGAGAGTAATTGGTCCAAAATTACGTGAGAATGAAAGGATTGACAACTACAAGACATTATCCTTCTAAAAAAACCCAGCTACACTCAATTTGGCATATATTATAATCTTTGCCAATGATTTTCAGTTAATTACTCTTTTGGATGGTGAGTGTACTGTATACATGTGAGTGGGTGGGTGTGTTTTTGAGGGAAAAAAATACATAGATGTGTAGTATAAATATACAAAAGGACAGAATAAAACTTTTGACTTTAGTTTTAATATTCATAATGAACTGCCTATATATGATTAGAGATATAACTTTTCTCTTTGCTTCTTGAGCTTTCATGATTTTTATCTTCAAAAATGCCCTTTTCTGTTTTTATATTTTTCTGTACTTTGTTCAATGATTAATTGGATAACTGTTTCTCCCAAATAGCTGCATCTCAAGTATTTGAGACAGATATGCAGTTAATGACTGTGTTAATTAATGAGATAGTTATACAATATTACAGAACACAACAGGAGCTATTTAAAAATTAGATTACATTAATCCTATATTGTAATGTAATGTAATGTAACGTGTGTGCATGTATGTATAGTAAGTATTGTATTTCAACATAACTTTTAAATATAAATGCACAAGAATGCAATACATATATAGATTTGCTCATGTTCAAATCAAAAGTAATAATAACAAAAGTCTGACTGAAGTCTTTTAGTTGATTAATGGCCAAATAAATGGAAGTATTAACAGAAAATTATCCCATGAAAAGGAAGAATTGTATAATAGTTACAACACCTCCCTTTTCAGTTCCCATATTTTGAGGGAGGGTCTTCTATAAATCTGCCAATCCCCCTTATTTCTCAGTCCTTTCTTCTCACACATCCACGAAGATGATTTCACTACATGGTGATCTGAATTGGCTCCTAGGATATTGAAATAGATGATTCGAACCTGGTGGATCAGATTGTGCAAATGTTGGTGCTGAGAATGGATCACACGATCCAGGTGAGTAATTTGCTCCTGAAGAACACACATCTCTGACTGAACTTTTACACAGCTGGAACAAATGAGAAAGAGAAATCAGCTAATGCATGCACTGGAAAAGCATTAAAGGAAGAAAAACGAAGACTAATTGGGATAAAGCCATTGAGAAAATTTGCATGGACTTTATGTAAGATGGACACTTTCTTATTGACCAAATGGGCAAATGATGATGAAATGTTCATGTTAGTAGGAACTGATCAAAAAATCTCTTGTTCCAATGGAATTTAGGTTTTGGGATTTTGTTAACTTTTTTTTTCCAATTTTATGAATGTATCCCAAGAAGGTTGAAATGCTACTTAGCAATGACAAAATCAAGAAATCAAATTTGGATGATCTGATAGCAAAAGGGACTCACAGATCATGAAGACCATACCAGAACTACAGTATACGTTCTTCTGGAGATCTTCTCTACAGACTTCTGTTAAGAATGAAAAAATAAACCATTGCATGTCTTCATGACTATCAGCCAGCCAGATTCGTTTCCTCTTCCTACATCTCCCCTGAGTCACACCAGTCCTTTCTAGATAAGCATAGCTTCACCCCTGCTGCTCCATTTAAGTTCTAAATTTGCAATCGGTTAATGTGATTGCATTATGGGCAACTGCCCGTGATTCCAAAATAAGCATTAGGGCTTATTTTCGGGGTGGTGGTGGTGTCTTATTTTTTCCCCATGTATAGGAGGCCCACTTCTTCTGCTTGCTCGCAGCTGGGTAGGAGGCCATGCACCGGCTTACCTCAGGGCCCCTGCAGCCGGGCCATCCATAGCAATAGCACTTAGACTTATATACCGCTTCATAGTGCTTTACAGCCCTCTCTAAGCGGTTTACAGAGTTAGCATCCATGCCCTGACACCTGCCTCGCCTCATGGCCACGGCACTAACACATCACTTGGCCTCCTGCTCCATTGCAGTCGTGAGCAAGCAGAAGAAGTGGGCCGGCATCCATGTGGGCTCCTGCTACACATGGCTGCTAGTGCTGGCTCCCCGAGGCAGGTGTCGGGGCGTGGATGGCCTGGCTGCGGGGGCCCTGAGGTAAGCCAGTGCAGGGCATGTGGAATGGCTCCACCACCACCCCGCCTTGCCTCGTGGCCGTGGCACCGTGAGAAACCAGATGGAATGGGCCGCTGGCCAGCTACGCAGGCTCTTAAGAAGGGCTTATTTGGGAGGTAGGGCTTTTATTAGGTGCACACATAAAAATATGCTAGGGCTTATTTTTGGGAAAACAGGGTATTATGTGAAGTCTCTTTTGTGCTTCTTTTGTTCTCCAAAATCCTGAACGTCTATGTTATCCTCTACAGGGGTGGGTTCTAACTTATCTCGCTGCTGGTTCGCTTCCTCCTGTGCTGCGTGGCCGCACGCAGTGCCGAAAAATCACCAAAAAATTCCCCAAAAAGGCCAAAAACAAGATGGCGGTGCATGCGCAGTGCCGGGGACTCAGCTTCTGCACATGTGCAGAAGAAAAAAATAGTAAAAAAAAAATAGATGGCGGCGTCCACGGACCAGCACCGACAGAACCGGCTCTGTGACGTCACCAGCAGTTTGCTACCGGTTCTATAGAACCGGTGCGAACCGGGAGGAACCCACCTCTGATCCTCTAGTACTGTGTACCCTTGATAGCCTCACTTTGCAAATCAACTCTTTTTGTATTGATAATTTGCTGCTGAATTTTGGTACAAAATGTGATATAATATGGATTTTGTAAACTGTTCCAGTCAACCAAGCATAGATACGAGGATGATTCTACCGCTACATATCTGGTATGTATGCAGAAAAGTATATGATATGGGATCCACCTACTGCAATGGGATTCATCTGCTGTTTTGTAAAAGATGCAATTGTGTATAGATTACACAGTCTATGGCCTGAGATGTGATGGGAGGCATTTGAAGTCAAGATGGAGAAGAGCTGTAGATCTGCTCCCACCATCTATCATGTGCAGATTTTCCAGAGTTTCTGGCATAGGAGAAGGGCATATTTGATGCAGTCTACCCCACCTGTATTAAATGATACCATCGAACAGTATTTCCTAATTAAAATGAGATCAGGTGAGAACATGCCATTTTACAGATTGCATTTTTCTTTCAGCTCTTGTATCATTTACATAATGGTCTATCTTTTACTAACACAAAGATTCTCCTCTGCTTTTAAAAACCTGGCAAGTATTTATAGACCACTATTGATTTAGGTTTTGAGCTTTTAAAAAAAAAATAGTTTTGTGAAGTTCACTAACCTTTGAGCATTCTCCGCTTTTGACATCATCTGATGCAACTTCTTTTTTAAAAGCTGTTTCTTTTCATCCAGTGTTTTCTTTTCCTAAAGAGAGCAAAGGAACAAGGATTGTGCCTGGTGTACATCTTTTCTTTAACAATCATCATCATCATCATCCAAAGTTCAAACATTCCTCATAGTTCACCTTCAGGGATGACCACAACACCTGGCAAACTGCAGATAGCAATAGCAATAGCACTTAGACTTATATACCGCTTCACAGTGCTTTTACAGCCTTCTCTAAGCGGTTCACAGAGTCAGCCTATTGCCCCCAACAATCTGGGTCCTCATTTTACCCACCTCAGAAGGATGGAAGGTCAAGTCAACCTTGAACCTGGTGAGATTCGATCTGCCAAACTGCTGGCAGCCGGTGATCAGCAGAAGTAGCCTGCAGTACTGCACTCTAACCACTGCGCCACCGCGGCTCATATGCAAAACCTCATTGTTGGAAGAGGAGAGATGAAATTATCCTGTCCTAAACATCTGCTGGGGACAGGAATCCATATTAAAATGGGGTTGACCAGACTCTACTTGAATGTTTTTAATTTAAAGCAGTTCACCCTTCCTTTAGTCTAAGGTTACAATCAGAATAGAGCTGGAAGAGATCTTGAAGGTTCAACCCCCTGCTCAGAAGATCCTATACCATATAGAATAGAATAGGAGGTCTTTTAGTCCAACCCCTGCTCAGGCAGGAAGCCCTATATCATTTCAGACAAATGGTTATCCAATCTCTTCTTAAAAACTTCCAGTGTTGGAGCATTCACAACCTCTGGAGGCAAGCAGTTCCACTGATTAATTGTTGTAACTGTCAGGAAATTTCTTCTTAGTTCTAGGTTGCTTCTCTCCTTGATTAGTTTCCACCCATTGCTTCTTGTTCTACCCTCAGGTGCTTTTGAGAATAGCTTGACTCCCTCTTCTTTGTGGCAGCCCCTGAGATATTGGAAGACTGCTATCATGTCACCCCTAGTCCTTCTTTTCATTAAACTAGACATACCCCTTTCCAGCAACTGTTCTTTATACAGTCCCCTAATCATCTTTGTTGCTCTTCTCTGCACTCTTTCTAGAGTCTCCACATCGTGGCGACCAAAACTGAATGCAGTATTCTGAGTGTGGCCTTACCAAGGCATTATAAAGTGGTATTAACACTTCACGTGATCTTGATTCTATCTCTCTGTTTATGCAGCCTAGAACTGTGTTGGCTTTTCAGACAAGTGACTGTCCAGTCTCTTCTTAAAAATCTCCAGTGACGAAGCATCCACAATTTCTGAAGGCAAGCTGTTCCACTGGTTAATTGTTCTGAGTGTTAGGAAGTTTCTCCTTAATTCCAGGTTGCTTCTCTCCTTGATTAGTTTTCATCCACTGTTTCTTATCTTGCCTTCTGGTGCTCTGGAGAATAGATTGATCCCCTCTTCTTTGTGGCAGCCCTTCAAATAGTGGAACACTGCTATCATATCACCCCTAGTCCTTCTTTTCACTAGACTAGCCGTACCCAATTCCTGCAACCATTCTTCAAGAGCCGAGGTGGCGCAGTGGTTAGAGTGCAGTACTGCAGGCTACTTCAACTGACTGTTCAGCAGTTCAGCGGTTCAAATCTCACCGGCTCAAGGTTGACTCAGCCTTCCATCCTTCCGAGGTGGGTAAAATGAGGACCCAGATTGTTGGGGGCAATATGCTGACTCTGTGAACCGCTTAGAGAGTGCTGTAAAGCACTGTAAAGCGGTATATAAGTCTAAGTGCTATTGCTATTGCTATATGTTTTAGTCTCTAAGCCTTCAATCTCTTAGTTGCTCTTCTCTGCACTTTTTCCAAAATGAACTACTGTTATTCTTAAGAACAATTTTCTTAACATTCATGTTTCCTTCTGTAGCTTAAAATCATTTTAAAAATGGGTTCATTCAATAACCAGCTGAAAAAAATATTCTTTTAATCTTCTATTTTCAAAGCTAAACATGCCCATGTCTTCAGTCTCTCCTGTGTCGGTTTTTGCCAGTTTTCTGATCCTCCTTTCCTGTTCTTCTCTGAACTTTTTTTCAGTTTGTCTGAATCTTACTTAAAATATGATGCCTTCATTTCTCTCAGATTCTATGAGGGGCATGATTCATGTAACATGGATTGGCCATCTTGAGGTGGTAGTTGAACATGGCATTAGGAAAATGCCAACATCTTAGCAGGTTAAGTGAGCCAGTCTGTCACATTAAGCCAACCTGTTGTTTATTTGGGCTCAGCACATCCTGCAAACAGAGCAACTATGTTTTGTTAATCTAGGCGTAAGGTAAAAATGTTGGGTGAAATTAAATGTTTTTTATCAGGGCAACTTGGTCTACCCAATTATGGGACGGAGCATACTGCTTCCGCTTTCGCCTTTCAGCCCCAATCCAAGAGCCTTCACAGGAGATCGATTTTGCGACAAACTATTTGTGTTTGTGTGTGAGTGTGTGTTAAATTTTGGGTGAAATTCTTGACGAACTTATCTTTTCTTTTATGTACACTGAGAGCATATGCACCAAGACAAATTCCTTGTGTGTCCAATCACACTTGGCCAATAAAATTCTATTCATTCATTCTATTCATTCTATTCATTCATTCTATTCATTCTATTCATTCATTCATTCATTCAAATGTTATTTCAAATTCCAGACCACCTTAAACGAAAAAGGAATCTTTAGAAACAAATTAATGTTTTAGTATCTTGCCAGAGAGGGCAGTTCTATCTAGTAAAGGATGCCTACCTAACCAGAAACTTGTCATGACTGAGGATGCTACAACTATAATTTTGATGAGTTTAGCTGTTTCAGGACCAGAGGTGAACATCATGTATTTGATCATTTCCCATTTCCAAAACCTCTCAGTCCGAATCCTTTGCTGAGATTCTATTAATGGAATGTGATTCCTTTGGCTTCCAACTTAATTACAGAAGCATATGGTGACTTGGATTTTAGATAACACACTTATTGCAGTAACTCTGTTTGCTTCACAAGTGTCACTGCTTATTAGTGAATCCACTGAGAAAGTTTTGCAAAAAGCCTTGCCAGGATGTTTCAATAACAACAAAGAATGAATATTGTAGGAGTTCAGATGGCTGTCACAAATTGGCTTTCTTCCGTTTCCCGGGGAAATAATAGCTCACCTCAACATTTTTCTGTTAACACCTACATTAGAAAATGGTTTCTTGCCTCCAGATCCCACACACTGTCACACACTTTAATGTCAAATACAGAGTGTCATGCAAAAATCTACTTATTAGTAAGGAATATGTAAATATTTGTCATTTCTAGTTCCGGCTTGAACAGAAAAAAAGCTTTACCAGTTGAAAAGTGTGAGATTAATCATCAGTTTCATACAAAAAGCAATCACAATATTTGACCTGACATGCGCAGTACAACCAACAATAATATGTACATACAGGTAGTCCTTGGCTTACAACCACAATTAAATCCAAAATTTCCATTGCTAAGCAAGACAGTTTTTAAATGAGTTTTGCCCTATATTACAACTTTTCTTGCCACAGTTATAAAATGAATCACTGCAGTTGTTAAGTTAGTAACACGGTTGTTAAGTGAATCTGACTTCCCCTTTGATTTTGCTTGTCAGAAGGTCGCAAAAGGGGACCACATGACCCCAGGACACTGCAACCATCATAAATATGAGCCAGTTGCCAAGCATCTGAATTTTGATCACATGACCATGGGGATGTTGCAGCGATCGTAAGTGTGAAAAACGGCCATAAGTCACTTTTTCCAGTGCTGCTGTAACTTTGAACGGTCACTAAATGTACTGCTGTAAGTCAAGGAATACCTGTGTTTCTTCATAAAAAAAAAAAAGGCCACTAAAATTCTTAGGAAGCTTTGGCAGTCATTGGTACGTGGCGGAACAGGTGCCATGAACGTACGTGACCGATACGACTTCAATTTCACCTCTTCCATCCTTTGTACTCGTTTTTCCAGTTCTTCAATCTGGCCATATTTCTCATTCAGCTGCGCGCTTAGCTGGCTGAGGCTGTCCGTGCTTTGCTTTAAGATCTGTTCTTGCTCAAGTTTGCGGGCCTGCAATTAGAAAGCAAAAGCAGGGCTCTGAAGAATTTAGAAACCGATTATATCATGCTATTACCTCAAGGCAAGGGACACAAACTGACGTTTGGAATCAGTAACACCTGCACTCTGAATAGAGCCATAGGCCAGTCCTATTTTTGGAAAACCCTATAAGGGCCTGTTCTCCTTAATGGACAACCCGACATGACAGAGTTATCTGGAGTTCTCAGCAAGGCTGTCTTAACGCATGGGCCTGATGGGCACTTGCCGGTGGGCCCCACGAGCATAGGGGCCCCGTACTAATCTGTGTATGTTAATCCTTCAATGCACCTTGTACCATATAAATACAGCAACATATTTATTACATTTTACTGCATTTTTTATTAATACTAACATGCAAATATATGTTTACTTTTATCGACCATTTACATTTTTATTCCTGTGAGTAGTTGTCGTAGGGGCCCCAGTACACTGCTTTGCCCGGGGCCCATAATGCTGTTAAGAAGGCCCTGGTTCTCAGTCTCTCTTTGGTGATTCCTACTTAAGTCCCTTCCAACCACAACTGCTAAAAACTGAGGGTGGAACTAACTACTATTTTGAGGTAAAAAATATGCAAAACTGCAATGTCAACACTAAACTTGATTTAGAAAAATGTCTATCCTCTATGATGGCCTATCATCTTTTTAAAAACTGCTTTAACTATGGAATACACATAGTTCATAACTGGAAGACAGTAAAATTATAGAATTGAGCTTGATGGGGATGGTAACAATAATGTCACTCTTAGGACTGGCAGCAAAACCCAGGAAAATTACTGTGGGGTTTTTTTGTGTGTAAGATTTCTTCCTGAGGTAGGTATCCTCAGATACTAAAGTGAAAACATCCAGAAAGGCAATCTTTGAACTGAAATTTAAAGTCCGTTTTTACACTTCTGGACATTTCTGCTCATGTTGGCAGAGGTTCTCCAAGCTTGCTGTTTAGCTTAGGTTTTTGTATTTTGTGATGTTCTCCAGTTTTTTCTCCTCTATTCTGCTGCATTAAATGAAGAGGCTGACACCTCCAAGCAGGTTACCGTTTTTGAGTAATTTACATGAACTTCCAGTGAAAGGTGGCTGTGATGAGTAAAACTGTGCCTGAAGTTTGTAACTTTGAAAAAAGGTCTAGCCATGGATTTTAGTGGCAAAGAGCTTACCTAAACATAGATACCTTGAATATTAAAGATCCTTAGTGATCTCTGAGATTGGTTGTTTTCTTGCAGACGTTTCATTACCCAAACTAGGAAGCATCATTAGTGCTGATGATGTTACCTAATTTGATGTTACCTAGTTTGGGTAATGAAACATCTGCAAGAAAACAACAAAGCTCAGAGAGCACCAAGGATCCCTCACTTCAACCCTGAAATAGTCTCCTTTATTGGTACTTTGAATATTAATATATGAGAAATCTACAATTGTGGAAAAGAACAAATGTTTAAGGCTTGTTTTAAATGGTAGCCTCCAACACTATCTATTCCACTTCTGTGAGATTTGTTTGTAACTTTCACCTCTAAGTCAGGAGCTCAAGACAACATTCACAACATTAGTTTCTATTTTTCCCTACAGCAATGATCCTGTTCCATGAGACCAAATAAGAGATTGCTTGTCATGTGATGAAGAGAATTGCTGGAAGAAGAAGAGCTTTGTATGCTGTTACCCACTGTACAGGAAGAGATGGTGGATACCAACTTTGCTAGGAAGAATGGACCGGTTTATTTCTTATTCAGATTGGTTTCTCACATGTTCATTCAAGAATCCATTCTGGTTTGTCTCTGGGATAGTCTGCATTTTTAAATCAAAATATGTTCCATTCATATTTAAATATATATATAGTTTCTCTGTCACAATGTATGAATTGCTGTGTCTTTAAAACAATTAATACTTTCATTAATGTAGATCAGTGGAGCTCACGTCAATATGTAGACTAGCTTATAAGTCTGCTTGCTTTGAAGAGTGGCTCAAACAATGTTGTAGAATATCCCTAGACTTGTCCTCTCGTCCCCAATCATCTTCTCAAAATATCCAGAAGTTTCTCAAAGACTTTCTAGAGAACTATACTTTGCATGACACTCCAGGCAACTGCTTAGCTTAGTGTTGTGGCCCGCCAGCTGCCAGCAGAGCTGGTGGCAGACTCGGACAATGAGGAGGTTGGGGAAGAACCTGGGCTAGTTCTAGGGCCTGGGGAAGGCTCTGATGGATGCTCCGTGTCAGACAGAGAGAGCCAGGGCTGTCCGACATTTCCCAGCCACCGGAGAGGCAGCTGCCTTTGGAGGGTGCTATGAGTGAGGAGGAAGAACAGCTGGGGCCTGTTCCAGATATGCGTATGTGTAGAGCTGTTAGGAGAGGAGAACAACTGAGGACAAGGAGTCGACTCGGGAAGCAAGGCACATGTGGACGCTGAATGGCCCCTCCCTGGCTGAGGAATAAATAGAAGGAAAGGGGAATGGTTGTAGGAAACAACAGTTCGGATTTCTGAAGATTTTGCTCATCGTGTTTTGTGCCACAGAGACTGCTTGCCAGAACTTAATTTGCAGCCTTTTGGCTGGGAGCTCACGGCCTTGCAATTATCGCAAGGAACTGATAAGGTCTGTTACTGCAGTTAACTCTTTGAAGGACTATTGCCTGGACTTTTCGATGTGTGAATGCCATTAATTCACAGGAGATAAATAAAGAGGGTTTTTTCGTGACAAGGAGTCTGTTTCTTGTTTCTGCTAAGGCTGGGTCAGAATACTTAGTATCTGCAGTTTTCTTGGCATGATTTCAGAAGTGGTTTGTCCTTATCTTCTTCCTACGACTCAGATACCCTCGTTCCTATGGCAGATGCCCCCACCACCAGATGGCCTCATTCCTAAGGCAGAACTAGATCTCACAATCTCCTAGTTTCTACCTTGGTGCCCAAACAGTGGTGAAATGCTACCGGTTCAGCCCGGATCGGGCATACCGGTAGCGATGGGCGACGGTGGTTCGGAGGACCGGTAGCAACGGGAGCGAGAGGCTCCACTCACCTGCCTGGACATTGCCATTTTCCTCTTTTTAACCCTCTGCGCATGCGCAAAGCTTTCTGTGCATGCGCAGAAGGTGGAAAAGCGTGTGTGATGGGGCGCGCACGCGAGTGAAGCGAGCAAAAACGCACACTTCTGAACTGGAAGGTAAGTAGATTTCACCATTGTGCCCTAAGCACAACACCAATCTGGCTCTCTTATGTTTCATACCTTCATTGTATTTATGATTCCTTCTTGTCTTTTTTTCAGGTCTTCAGAGCGTTTCGTGTAATTCTCCTGGAGCTTTTGGGAGCTATGCTTCACACACTCAGCACCGGCTTCCCTTAAAGCTTCAAGCTGAAAAGGACATAATGAAAACAGACAGATTATTTAAATCATTTGAGGAGAGACAACTGTTTCTCTTTTTTAAAAAAAGGACGACATGCCATATTAGAGTATCGCATGCCATGTAAATAAGTTATCAGTATGAAATATTGAATAGAATAGAATAGAATAGAATAGAATAGAATAGAATAGAATAGAATAGAATAGAATAGAATAGAATAGAATAGAATAGAATAGAATTTTTTATTGGCCAAGTGTGATTGGACACACAAGGAATTTGTCTTTGGTGCATATGCTCTCAGTGTACAAAAAAGAAAAGATATGTTCGTCAAGAATCATAAGGTACAACATGTAATGATGGTCATAGGGTACAAATAAGCAATCAAATCACATTAGGAACCAGTCAATGTAAATCGTAAGGATACAAGCNGTTGGAATTAGTTGTTTAACAGAGTGATAGCATGGGAGGAAAAACTCTCTGTGTGTTTGTTTTGGCGTGCAATGCCCTGTAGCGTCTTCTTGAGGAAAACAGTTGAAACAGTTTCTGTCCTAGATGTGAAGGGTCTGTGGATATTTTCACAGCCCTCTTTCTGGCTCGTGCAGTATACAGGTACTCAATGGAAGGCAGGCTGGCAGTAATTGTTTTTTCTGCAGTTCTGATTATCCTCTGAAGTCTGTGTCTGTCTTGTTGGGTTGCAGAGCCAAACCAGAAAGTTATAGAGGTGCAGATGACAGACTCAATAATTCCTCTGTAGAACTGTATCAGCAGCTCCTTGGGCAGTTTGAGCTTCCTGAGTTGGTGCAGAAAGAACATTCGGTGTTGTGCTTTTTTGATGACGCTTTTGATGTTAGGTGTCCATTTTAGATCTTGCGATATGGTAGAACCTAGAAATTTGAAGGTCTCTACTGTTGATACTGTGTTGTTTAGTATTGTAAGAGGTGGAAGTATGGGAGGGTTTCTCCTAAAGTCTACCACCATTTCTATGATTTTGAGTGTGTTCAGTTCCAGATTGTTCCGGTCGCACCACAAGGTTAGTTGTTCAACCTCCCGTCTGTATGCGGATTCATCATTGTCTCGAATGAGACTGATCACTGTTGTGTCATCTGCAAACTTCAGTAGTTTAACAGATGGTTGTAATTTGAAAGATTATGATTAGACATATTGAGAAGAGAGCCAAGGCCTATCTTAATCCAGCATTTAGTAATGGTATCTTTATTATGGTCCAAAACCAGTATAAAATGTATGGCGCTTGTAATTGCTTATACTGTTAGTCAATGCATGGATTTACTCTCATTCAAATTAAGTTTTAACCTGTTTTAATTTATTTTTAATGGTTTTCATGTTAGTTTTCTAGTTATAACTATTTATTGTGTTTTGTTTTAAGTGTGTAAGCCAGCCAGAGTCATGTATGAAAATTGAATAAATAAAAGAGTATGAAACAATGCAAGTACTTTTCAGAAATATAACCCTGTAACAGTTTAATACATGGTAAGCTTCTTTTTTATATAGTAATTTTATTAAATATAAGTACAACAATGAAGCTAATACCAACTGAAAATAGAAGAAGAAAAAGAGAGAATAGTAAAAAGTGTGGAAAAGAAAAAAATAGAAAAAGACATTAAAAAAATAAAATAAGAAAAGTAAGGAAGCAAAAACAAGAAATAAAAAGAACTGACTTCCCACCTTCATCATGAGTATAAACAATTTAATAATTTATCACCTCTTAAAAACAACACATAATCTCTTCTTTCCATATCCTATCTCTTATCTATAAACCAATCCATAAAGCCTCATCATTTCAGTGTCAGGCCTGGAAGCCATCTTTTACCTTTTTGTATTCAGGCCTGCCACAATTTCTACTGTGGGAAAATGGGAGGGGGGATTATATGGAGTAGGTGATATGTAGTAGTCTAAATAACATTCTTTCCAGAAAGTCAAGGCCGCTGTGGCCGGCAGCTCGAGGAAGTGACGGGGAGGCATCTTCAGTTTTGTATGGTACCTGATTGGATCATGTGATGGACATGTGGGTGCTGGGCAGGGACTTGAACTTTCGTTTGGGTGGGGAAAACCTGGAAGCTTTCAGATTCGGGTTTTCCCAGATGTTGTCAACATGGCATCTCTAATAAATTGGAACTTTGAGGAACTTCTAGCCTCGGAGTCTTGTTTTGTTGGGGGTGTTTATTGGAATGCTGACATTCAGCCTGTCAGCAGAAATCCATTAAAAGTTGCAGAGATATATGCATCTTAACCTTGATTAAAAAAAACCAACGTTATATTCCTTTCTTTTACTTCTAACAATCTTAATCTTTAATCCCGTCAAATGATGTCATAGAATTTGATTTTTCTTCATTTCTTGTTTGTCCTTTCTCACAAAATTTTTCAAAACTTTAACAAGCCTCTTTTGTAAATTCAATGTAGGAAAATTATGCTGGTCACTCTCTTGGTTTGTTGTTTGTGTATCCCTTTTGATTATTAAGGTATTAGCCATTTTCATTTTTATGTCTAGTATAAGAGACTTGTAAAAAATCCACTTTCGACTCAGTCTTGGATCATGACAGTAGAACTTGCTCCTCTTCCATAACATCTTTTATATTCAGTCTATCTATAGAGGCAGAAACTTTTAAAATTAACTTCTGGGTCTTGTGTTCAAAACTATCCTTTAATAAATGCAAAGTTAAAATATTTTGCTTCATTCTGTAATTGAAAGTCAAGCAAGTGTTCTCCTTTAATTATAACCTTTGATTCTTTGTAGTTTCCCTTAGTGCCCAGTTTTAAAAATCTTAAAAAAAAAAAAAGCAAAAACATTTTTCCTCAGGAAGTATTCTTTATAGTTAATTCAAAAATCTTATTTCATATTTATCTGAACTCTTAGTCTACTTGTAACTTTCTAAAATCAAAGTTTTAATCACCCCTTTGCTGTCAATTACAAAAACGTATGCTTTTAAAGTTGTAGTTATAACTTCTTTACTAATGATTGAAGGAAGTTCACTGGGTGCTGTAAAACTCCAAATGTCAATCCAAATGTTCCTAATAGCTGAACAGCTGTTAATAGCAACTTCCAAAAATGCTTACCCTGCATAAGACATCCCCTGATAATAAGCCCAATCGGGCTTTTGAGTGCATGGCAATAAGGCCAAGCGCTTATTTCAGGGTTCAAAAAAATATAAGACAGGGTCTTATTTTCGGGGAAACACGGTAAAATAAAACGGAGTAAGTGAACTCAGTGTCCTTTCAAGGGTGCCAATTGTGGGTTGACCAAGATGGCAATTCCTTTGTCTCTCATAGCGTTAAACCTCCGAGAGTTTGGTATCTTGCAGTTTCCTCATGAGGAACAGCTGTCTGGAGCACTTGTGGGCAATCTCAAGTCCTCTCCTTGTCTGGAGAGCAATTATTGAACAGCCTGTCCACTCACTTGCTCTTCATTCCGCCATGATCATTGGTTCTACTTTTCGGTGTACTTCAATTAACAGATCTAGATAGGATGCAGCCTTATGGCTAAGGCACAAAATGTAGCAATTAAAAAGGGGGGTTTCAAGAACTCTATCATTGAAAAAAAAACTTCCAAGTACCATTGATCAAGGTGGCCAGGGAGTATTTTCATTAGAGGACAAATTTTCATTAGTGTGTGTGTGTGTGTGTGTGTGTGTGTGTGTGTTGCACCTGTGCATCTTCAAGTCATTCTTGGCTCCTGGCTACCACCTGGACAAATCCCTGCAGGGTGTTTTTTTTTTTTTTGGAAAGATTTTCCAATGTGTGCTTCCTAGAGCTAAGAAAGGACTACATCAAACTGGCAGTGTAGTTCTCAATAAACTCTGCAGAAAAATAAATTCTAGGTTTTCCGGTTCACCAAAGTTCAAGGGCATTATTGAAGTGCTACAGGGATTTCCTTTCTATCTGTCATCAATAATTACAGAAGGGAAAGCAATAAAATGTGTTCTAGAAAAAAGCCCATTAGTAGTGGATTCTTCTTCTTCTTCTTCTTCTTGTGCCATATCCGTCATCGGATGTTGGCGATCATGTTGGCAATCCTATTTTTGTCAACAGCCAGATGAAAAAGTGCTGCTGAGTTTTGTCCAAACCAGTCCCTTAGGTTTTTAAGCCATGATCTTCTTCTTCTGCCTGGATCTCATTTGGACTGGCTAACTGACCTGTTTTGGTGCTCCAAACCTCAGATTGAATTTTGCCTTCTTTCTGGGGAACAAACCAGGCAAGCTTTTGTTCCAGAGACGGTTTTAATTCTGATGTGTGTTACTTTCTTTGTTATCTATGTGGCCTTGGGTGAATTGCTGGTCTGATCTGACAGCTGTATGTGTGTTGAAACCTGAAACGGGACTGTTTGTTCCAGGCACACACACTTTTCCTGCCTCTGAGAGAGTGAAAAACTTTTGAAACTGTAATGGAACAACTCACAGATGGCCTCTGTTTGTAATCATCCGGCTGTCTGGGAGGGAGACGGCCGAGGCCGTTTAGCAGTGGGCCTCCTGGGCATGTTTCATCAGGGTCCATCCTGGGAGCACCTCGTCGGGGCCTGCTTCCACACCGGAGATCGT
>QLTV01001159.1:57398-69272 GCA_003457575.1 Thermophis baileyi | reverse complement strand
TTTTTCCCCACAGCTCAGAAATCCTCAGGGCTGTTGGAATGAAGGACTATTTATAATGTTTGTTCGACTTTGCATAGCAGATTCACTATGTATTGCTTTGAAATAATAAAAAATGCTTGCATACTGGGAGGGAAGTTTATTACTTTCCCTTGGGAAAGCACTTTCCCATATGTAGAATTCTGCAAGGGCTTCACAGCAACCAAAACGTGTGGGGCACTTGTGGTGGTATCCTTTAAAAACATCCTACTTTTTCCAAACCTGCTTTGGTAAGTGGCTGCTGTTCATGCTGTGAATACATGCAGATAATCCACTACCATGTGCCCACAGAGAGGCAATTTGGATGAAGCAAATACCACAACTATGTTGCCTTAATTAAAGGGGCTCCAGGATAGATCTTGCACAGAGCTTATGAAAGCTTTGGGTTGCTGTTTGTCCCTGTCTTAATTAACTATATATTTTGGAAGTATAAAGAAGGAGTGGGGAGAGGAGGGGAGGGGAGAGGAGGAGAGTGGGAAGGGAGGAGAGTGGGAGGGGAGAGAGGAGGGAGGGGAGGGGAGAGAGAGGGGAGGGGAGGAGACGGGGAGGGGAGAGAGGAGAAGAGGGGGAGAGGAGGAGAGGAGAGGAGGAGGAGCCATGGATTCCAATTAAATTGAAGTAGGCGTCACCTGGACACCAGGAAGAATTTTCTAATGTCTATATGTCTACGATAATGAAAGGGTCTGTTTTAGGAAGTGGTTGGTTTTCCCAAATGGAGGAATTTAAACTACGGATGGCCATCTGTGGGGATCCTGAGGTAATGGACAGAGGAGGTAGAACAGACGATCTCCAAGGAAAGCCTACAACTACATTTTCTGTGGGCCATGTGATCTTTATCTAGAAGACTGAATTTCAGTGACAAGCCAATACAGGTAGTCCTCCATTTACAGCCATTCATTTAGTGACCATTTGAAGTTACAACGGCCATAAAAAAGTGACTTATGACCGTTTTTCACACTTACGACCTTTGCAACCGCCCCATGGTCGCATAATCAAAATTCAGGCGTTTGGCAACTGGCTCGTATTTATGACAGTCGCAGTGTCCCAGGGTCATGTGATCCCCTTTTGCGACCATCCAACAAGCAAAGTCAATAGGGAAGCCAGTTTCACTTAACAACTGCGTTACTAACGTAACAACTGCAGTGATTGGCTTACCAGCTATGGCAAAAAAGGTCGTGAAATGGGCAAAACTCACTTAACGTCCTGCTTAGCAACAGAAATTCTGGGGTCAATTGTGGCCATAAGTCAAGGACTACCTGTAGTCAGTGGCAAGATTTCCATGTGGCTAAAATAAAATTATATTCTCTCCAGCAAAACTGGGTCATTATACAGGTCTATATAATATATATAACACAAGTAATATTATCAGGCATATTGTCAAGAGTTAGCAAATATCCACTCCACCCCTGAATGAAACAACTGTTTGGCAATTTTATTAGCTTTGCATGAACTGTGATGGAAAATATTTGACTATGTCTTTCGGCACACACACACATACACACACATACTATATATATAGATATAGATATATACAGGGGTGAAATGCTCCCGGTTTGCTTTCCCCAAAATAAGACATCCCCTGATAATAAGTCCAATCGGGCTTTTTAGTGCGTGGCAATAATAGATATAGATATAGATATAGATATAGATATAGATATAGATATAGATATAGATATAGATATAGATATAGATATAGATATAGATATAGATATAGATATAGATATACTCATATATACATGGTTTCCTTTGACATAGTTTCTAGGTTTCACCTAATAGTATTCTGAACAAGTAGTCTATCGGGCGGGTGGGCGGTGCCTCGCGCTATCTTGGCGACCGGCTCTACGGCGACCAACAGGTAAGAGCGAACCTGGAGCATTTCACCCCTGGATATATAGATATATAGATATATAGCTAGAGATATAGAGATATAGAGGTATATGCTACCTGTTCAACACACACACACACACTGTTCAATATATATATTGAACTACCTGTTCAATAGGCTACCTGTTCAAAACACTATTAGGTGAAGCCTACCTGAAATAAAGTAGCTCAAGAAGCATTAGGCTGCCAAAAGAAACTATGTCAAAGGAAACCATGTTTGGAATGTGGTATTATTCCTGCCAGATATAAGGACCTGTCCTGCTATTAGGGGAAAAGACGCTGCCTCAGATGGCAAATTCTTCATGAACCTTCTTCTCCTTCAACATTTAAAACTACTGTGAAGTCCTCAATTGCTATAAAATGGCCCAGGTTTACCATATGGTGGCCCTGCTTGCTATCTTCTTTGATGATAGAAATGACAGCATGTGGTTGGATCACAAATGACCTGGAAAAGCTAGGAAGATTTCCACCCTTAAAAATTATATGGTAATTTATCCTGAGTGGATTCAGCCTTAGAGTGCAATAGTGATGCCTCGTGATGGTGTAAATCACTATTCTGATTTGTGTTATCTAAATAACCCTGAGAGGGGGTTGTATTTTAAAATGAGAAATTGCTCCAGAGATAAGAGAAGAGACAGACGTTTTTCAGGGCCACCAGAGGAGGCAAACACTCAACTTAATATATCTGTTTCAAACAGAATATTTTTTCTAATTGATTTATTTATATTTGTATATATTAATTTTATGAATAGTTCAAGGCAGCACAGATCTCCAGAATGCTTTCCTCCTCCGATTTTCCCCACAACAACCCTGTGAGGTGGGTTGAGGAGAGACAGAGAGAGACAGAGAGACAGAGAGAAAGAGAGAGACAGAGACAGAGACAGACATATACCTATCACAGGAAGGTTTAACACAGGAAGGGAGGGAGGGATAGATGATGGAGGAAGGGAGGGAAGAAGAAGGAGAAGGAGGGGGGGAGGGGAAGGGGGGAGGGGGGGGGGGGGGAGGGGGGGGGAGAGAGGGAGGGAGAGGGAGGGGAATGGAAGGGAATGGAATGGAATGGAATGGAATGGAATGGAATGGGGGGGGAATGGAAGGGAATGGAATGGAATGGAATGGAATGGAATGGAATGGAATGGAATGGAATTCAGCAAGGTTTCTCTTCCGTACCCCTATTTGCTCTTCTGGGAGAGGGAGAGAGAGNAGCAACCACAAACACAACACCACAAAAACAAAAGGCGGGAAGGAGGGCGAGCAAGAAAGAGGGAGAGAGGGAGGGAGAGAGTGAAAGAGAGAGAGAGAGAGAGAGAGAGAGAGAGAGAGAGAGAGAGAGACTGTCCCAAAGATACCCAGGTGCCTTTTATAAGGCGGCACTTGAACTCATAGTCTCCTGCCTTCTAACCTGGTGCCTTAACCACTAAACCAAACTGGCTCTATTCCCTGAGCTCAGGTTTACAAAGGAAATGCATTATTGCAGAAAATAAAAAATTGGTGCTGCTAGGTTCAGTCTTAAAAACAATTCTCACATTTTCTGCTCCACCTAAGGCTTTTGCATCCCTCTCAGCAGAGTTGGATATGCCAATTTTGCTTCTGCAGCTATGCCATTAAGTCTTTAGTAGCTGTGTGTCATCTTTTACAAGAGGCTATTAAAGGTTGAATTCAGCCGGTCTTTTATACGTTTACCAACATTTATCCTATGGCAGCTGGCTTAGCCTCACCCAGAAGATGCCCACAGTATGTGGTTAAAAACATCAAGGTGGCAGCTGCGACGGTGCCATCAAAGCTCCACCCTTGTTAAAAATGTGCCAGCCACATAAATAGCACCATTGTGGCCCCCTCCCCGCCTGGGCTTTTCTTGCCACGCCTTGTGGATAGTCCTGTATTCCAGCTGTTTATGCGTCGCTCATATCCTGAAGATTATGAGCAGGCTTTAGCATCCTGGAATAATCCTAGCCATAGTTTAAGGATAAAGTGAGTTTAACTGTTGATTCGGGTTTTAATTACAGTTAGTCCTCGACTTCCGATCGGACGCTCAGCGACCATTCAAAGTTACAACAGACCTCCCACAGCTACTTATGATCCCGTTGTCCCAAAGGTGCTTTTTCAAGAGACAGCTGGACTTTTTTGTTTTTTTCTTTGAAGACGTTTCGCTTCTCATCCATTCCATTCTCCACCATCCAGTCAGAGCTGAAGAAGCTTCTTGGATGAGAAGCGAAACATCTTCGAAGAAAAAAACAAGAAAGTCCAGTTGCCTCTTGCAAAAAAAGTACCTTTGGGACAACTGCGACCTGGATTACTGAGAATCTCCACAGACATTTAGCTATGCATTTTGGGATGAACACCAGAGGTGGGTTCCTCCCGGTTCGGACCGGTTCGCCTGAACCGGTAGCGACCCGCTGGTGATGTCACGATGACGTCACGGATCCGGTTTGGTCGGTGCCGGTCCGTGGGCGCTGCCATCTTTTTTTAAAAAAAAAATTGGATTTTTTTTTTGAAATTTTTTTTGTTTGGAATTTTTTCTGGGGTTTTTTTCTTCTGCGCATGCGCAGAAGCCGAGTTTCCGGCACTGCGCATGCGTCGCCATCTTGTTTTTGGCTTTTTGGGGGTGGGGATTTTTTTATTTTTTTGCACTGCGCATGCCCGTGCCCACACGGCACGGGAGGAAGCGAACTGGCAGCGAGGTAAGTTAGAACCCACCCCTGATGAACACCCTTTGAATGGTGTGGGAGTATGAACGGATTTCCAGAAAAAAATTGCAGACTACAGGAACTATTTGTGCTTCAGTTTGAGATGCAGACAGCATAGACTCATCCCCAACAGCCTGCACCCGTGAAAGGACACAGGACAGAAAACATCCTGCAGAAAGCACAGCTCCACAACATAGTCCTTTCAGCAGTTCTAAGAAGGATCCACAACCATTTGCATCACTCAGGTGACCCTGAGGACACAGACAAACCTCCAAGTGGCCTCAACGACTCTCTAAAAGAATGCAAATGACCAGCTGCCTGCAAGGAACATAAATCCTTCCATTCCCCACCATCCAGTCAGAATTGAAGAAGCTTCTTGGATGAGAAGTGAAATGTCTTCAAAAAGAAAACCCCAGAAAGTCCAGTTACCTCTTGAAATTAAGCAGCTTTGGGACAACCACGACCTGGATGACGGAGAATCTCCAAAGACATTTATGATCCGGCTTCAAAGTTCTGATTGCTGCCCTCCCTCAGTCACATGATTGCATTTTGGGTGTTTAGCAACCAGCCCAGTTTTATAGCTATTTGTCCCGCTGTCATGTGACCACCATTTATGACAATTTTCCACAAAAGAAACCCAGCAAAAGACAGCCATTGGTACAAAAGGTTCGCTTAACGACTGCTGCATTCACTTAATGTCTCTGACGTTTGCTTAAACAAGTAGTCAAAATAGGGAACGCTATATCAAACCCTGCACCAGTTAACAGCGGTGTCCCCCAAGGCAGCGTTTTAGGACCCACACTCTTTCTGCTTTACATAAATGACCTTTGCGATCATATTATAAGCAACTGCGTCCTCTTCGCTGATGATGTAAAACTATTCAACACCACCGACAATACTGCTGCCCTACAAAGCGACCTTGACTATGTGTCAGAATGGTCGAACAAATGGCAACTCCAAATCTCAACCAACAAATGCTCTGTCCTACACACTGGCAACAAAAATCAGAACACCAAATAGAAACTGGGCGGATACGATCTCACTCTGTCAAGGACCTAGGAGTACTCATCTCAAACGATTTAAGCCCCAGAGCTCACTGTAACAGCAGTACCAAAAAGGCATTAAGAGTTGTTAACCTAATTTTGCGAAGCTTCTTCTCCGGTAACATTGCACTGCTAACCAGGGCATACAAAACCTTTGCCAGACCAATCCTCAAATACAGCTCGTCTGCCTGGAATCCACACTGTATATTGGACATTAATACAATTGAGCGAGTTCAGAGGTATTTCATGAGAAGAATACTCCACTCCTCTGCTCACAATAGAATACCTTCTACCACCAGGCTTGAAATTTTGGGCTTGGAAAACCTAGAACTACGCCGCCTACGGTCTGACCTAAGCGTAATACACAAAATTGTCTACTACGACGTCCTACCTGTCAATGACTACTTCAGCTTCAACCGCAATAATACACGGGCAAACAATAGATACAAACTCAAGGTAAACCGCTCCAAACTCGATTGCAGAAAATACAACTTCAGCAACAGAGTGGTCAATGCCTGGAATGCTCTACCTGACTCTGTGGTTACATCCTCAAACCCTCATAACTTTAACCTTAAACTGTCTACCGTGGACCTCACCCCATTCCTAAGAGGTCTGTAAGGGGGCGTGCATAAGCGCACCAGCGTGCCTACCGTCCCTGTCCTATTGTTCCCATTTATTTGTACTCATTTCCTGTATTCATATCCATGTTTATACTTATACCTGTTATCTCGTATATGTTTGACAAACTAAATAAATAAATAAATAAACACTGCGGCATTTACTTCACATCTTCTGGAAAAAAGATAATAAAATCGGTCACGTGGTGACCCACTTGGAAATTCGGACGCTTGGAAACTGGCTCATGTTTCTGACGGTTGCAGTGACCTGGGGTCATGTGATAACCTTTGTGACCTTCTGACAAGCAAAGTCAACGGGGAAGCCATGTTCACCTAACAACTCTAATTTAACAACTGTGTCAAGAAAGGTTGTAAAATAGGTCAAAACTCACTTAACAACTGTCTTGCTTAAGCAATGGAAATTTTGGGCTCAATTTTGGTCTTAAGTTGAGGGAGTACCTGTACTGATGTTTTCATGTCAAACACAGTCATGTTTTCCATGTTGCATTTTTAAGCCATTGTAAACCACTCAAAGATAGTGCGACATTTTGTTGCAGTCCTATTTGTGCAACAAACACAAGCACTGGCTGGCCATTGTACAATGTCCGCAACTATTTCAAAAGAATGAAATATGAGAGGTGCTTGCAAAAAGAACCAAGAAAAGCAGCTCTACAAATCTTGAAAAAGACTCACTTTCTTAAAGGATTAAAAAAGAGGAGCTTCCCACATGCCCCTCTGTGTTTGAAGGCATCTCTTTTGAAGGATTTGTGCAGCCTTAATTCTTTACATACCTTAGAAATCTTCAGACTGAAAGAACAAGGAAAGAGATAACTAATTCAAAGAGTGTGATGATGAAATCTATCCCCTTTTTGAAGAGAACCCCAGTGTTTTGATTGTTTGCATCCACACATTTATTATTAGCGGAATCTTTCTTAAATTGTTTGTCCAAGGACTCCTGGGGAGTCATTCAAATCCCTCTCAGGGCCCTGCAAAATATTGAAGATATTTGCAAAAATTTAGAACAATGGCACTCTTCTCATTATTATTATTATTTTTGTTAAAAACTATAGGATTATTCATGAAAAAATATTTTATGTTAATATTGAATGGGATTAGTATTATTATTTTTATATAATTCAAAAAATAGTGTACAAATGTATCACTTTTCATTTTTCATATGATAAATCTTGATCAACGTAAACCAAGCAAAGCTCCTTTGAGGTCCTTCATAATTTTTAAAAACAGGAAAAGTGAGAATTGTTTTCAAAAGAAACACTGTATTAGGGTATTGCCACACACTAATTTCTCAAGCACGAGAAATTTCAGGAGCAGTTGTACAAACTAAAGAAAAGGTGCATTAAATCAGATCAAAGGAAAGCATGCAGCTAGAATGAAGGCACCTTGTGAAAATTTTGTGAAAATTCAATGTACATCTAAGCAGCATCTAGGACAGGGGTGTCAAACTCAAGGCCTGTGGGCCGTATCTGGCCCACGGGGTGCTTAGATCTGGCCCGTGGGCCAACCTGGAAACAGCGAAGGACTGGCCCACAGTGCCTCTGCCAGCGAAAACGGAGCTCAGGAGGGCCATGGGTAGCCCTCCCGAGCTCCATTTTCGCTGGCAGAAGGTTGCAGGAAGTTGTCGCCGCCGAAAATGGAGCTTGGGAGCCCGTTTTCGCTGGCAGAGCGCTTGGGCCACCACAGGCTCCCCCAACACGAGTCACATCGAGCTGGCCACGCCCACCCTGGCCACACCCACCCTGCCCCCCCAAGGTCAAACACAACCCCGATGCGGCCCTCAATGAAATCGAGTTTGACACCCCTGATCTAGGAGGTAAAGCAGGAGAAGAACTACAGAGCCCTAGTTTATAATCCAAGAGTATTATAAAACCTATAATGAACTAGTTAAAAGCAATGTCCCAGGAAATACATTCTCCTTGCCCTACTAGTAGTAGGCAGTGGACTTTGGTCCCAGGGAGAGGTTCTCATAATCCAGATATATATTTAAAGCAGTGCCTCGGGGAAGCCAAATGCTGGCAGAATGCCATCCAGCTACACTTTTGTGGGTTTGTATTGTTCTTTTGAAGAACCTGCAATCTAGAAATATGGAGAACTGAGCACTTCATCAGTGCTGTTGGGGTTACATGGATACATCCAGTAACTGTGTGAAAGTGTCCTTCATTTATGTTCTCCCACTTGAGCCATCATTTTGCACATAGTTCTGGTTAATATATTTCAGAACGCCAGTAAAACTAAAACAAGGCTCTAATGCAGGTAATGGTGGAAGGAATGAGAAGAAGAGGATGAGCAAGAGCAAAATGGATGGGCACAGTTACAATGGCAAGATTTGCACCTTGGAAGACTTGAAAAGTTCAGAGCAGAGCAACTAAGATGATCAAAGGCCTGGAGACTAAAACATACGAAGAACGGCTGCAGGATTTGGGTTTGGCTAGTCTAAAGAAAAGAAGAATTAGGGGTGACAGGATAGAAGTATTCCAGTATTTGAGAGTCTGCCACAAAGAAGAGGGGGTCAAATTATTCTCCAAAGCACCAGAGGACAGGACAAGAAACAATGGATGGAAACTAACCAAAGGGAGAAGCAACCTGGAATTAAGGAGAAACTTCCTAACAGAGAGGACAATTAACCAGTGGAACAGCTTGCCTCCAGAAATCGTGGGCGCTCCAACACTGGATATTTTTAAGAAGAGTCTAGACAGCTACTTATCTACAGTAAAATTGTATAGGTTGTCCTGCTTGAGCAGGGGGCTGGACTAGAAGACCTCCAAGGTTTCTTCCAGCTCATTTTATTCTGACCTGAAAGAAGACCTATCATGTTAGGGCTAGATCAACATGGAGAAAATCTACCTATGTAATTGCTAAGAATCAACAATGATTTGATGGCAAAAAAAACCAATAAAAAAGACTGATAGGCTTTTATTCTATAGTCAAAGCTATGGTTTTCGCCAGCAGTAATGAATGGCTGTGAGAGTTGGACCATAAGGAAGGTTGAGCGGCAAAGGATCGATGCTTTTGAATTGTGGTGTTGGAGAAGACTCTTGAGAGTCCCTTGGACTACAAGACAAACAGGTCAGTCAATCCTAAAGGAAGTCAACTCTGACTGTTCTTTGGAAGGACAGATGCTGAAGCTGAAGCTCAAATACTTTGGCCACCAAACGAGAAAAGAGGACTCCTTGGAGAAGACACCCAAGCTGGGAAAGATGGAAAGCAAAAGGAGAAGGGGACGGCATGGTTAGATAGTGTCATTGATGCAATGAACATGAATTCGGGCAAACTCCGGGACACAGTGGCGGGCAGGGGGGCTGGCCTGTTGTTGTCCATGGGGTTGCAAAAAATTGGACATGACTTAGTCACTGAACAATGAAAAGCTTCTATTCACCTCTCACTAATACCACTGTGTTTCCCCGAAAATAAGACCGGGTCTTATTTTCTTTTGACCCCCGAAATAAGCGCTTGGCCTTATTTTCGGGGTAGGTCTTATTTTCGGGGAAACAGGGTAATTGGCAAGGAAAATCAGCTTTCCCCTCCCTCTGTTGGGAAATATCAAGGCTGAACCTAAGACTTTTTGCACCCAAAGTCCTTGGGTACTTTCTGAGCCCCCAGTGTTCCCATGCGCTTCCTCCCCTTGAGATGTTTCTACAACGTGAGAGTTCCAAAAGGTGATAAGAGCCAAGGTGGCGCAGTGGTTAGAGTGCAGCACTGCAGGCTACTTCAGCTGACTGCTAGCTGCAGTTCAGCGGTTCAAATCTCACCGGCTCAAGGTTGACTCAGCCTTCCATCCTTCCGTGGTGGGTAAAATGAGGACCTAGATTGTTGGGGGCAATATGCTAACTCTGTAAACCGCTTAGAGAGGGCTGTAAAGCACTATGAAGCGGTATATAAGTCTAACTGCTATTGCTATTGCTATGAGGAAAGCACAGAGCCACTTGCTAACAAACTTTCCCGCCAATTGTGCAAAAGAATAAAAAGAACAGCATCAGCAGGAGCTCGCAATCTTTCAGACAGCGGCAATATGTATATAAAAAGCCAAGCTTGGGGTCAGAGAGAGGCAGCGCAGATAAGAGTGTAATAGGCTCCATTTGGAAATTGGAGCTGAAGCTTCATAGAGGATACCAGATGGAAAGACTACACAGCATTCGTTTTCTACACCACAAAAAGAAAATCAGGCTGGCATTCCTCTCTGCAGCGTGGATGAAAAATATAGATTTGTATCAAGATGGTGACATATTGCTGAGTCAAGATGGGAGGAGACTGAACCTAGATATGGCACTACATCTTCGATACACCTGTGTCTGTAGGGTTACTGAGATGTTTAGGGGCTTGTAAATTTCTGAATATAGCAGTGGTTCTCAACCTTTCTAATGGCGCGACCCCCCCATGACCCCCCCCCCCTCCCCGTCCCCTCCCCGCGCGGGATGAGGTGACAAAGGGGGCATGGCACCAGGGGCGAAAGGCGCCGGGTTTGGGCTTGCCTGCCGGGCGCTGGACAGCTGATAGCGTGGAAGCGGGAGACTTCGCCCGGACGCCGCCGTGTGTGGAGACTTCGCCCACCCACCCGGACGCCGCCATTGGGGTTCTTTTACCCTCTGCGCATGCGCAAAGCGTTCTGCCCATGCGCAGAGGGTAAAAGAACCCAAATGGCGGCATCCGGGCGGGTGGGCGAAGTCTCCCGCTTGTGTCGCTACCGGCTATCCGGCAACCCGCAGGCACGGCCGAACCGGGAGCATTTCACCCCTGCAGTGACGGTGGCACCAAGATGGCGGGCTAACGCGTGCGGCGACCCCTGTGAAATGGTCGTTTGACCCCCAAAGGGGTCGCGACCCACAGGTTGAGAACTGCTGGAATATAGCATGGTTCTTTGAAAAAACAGCTATCAGGTCATATTACTGTGTTTGAATTAAATCTGGGTCCAGGTTTATCTCCAGGAAGTTTCAGTGTTGGGAGGCAATCTCAGGACATCAGCAAAACATATTTATTTAGTCCTATCTTGAAAGTGCTTGAGGCAGTTTATACGCAATAATTAACACTATTTAGGGAATTGTATCATGAGCGAAGGCTGGGTTCTCTTAGTCCTAAACTAATCATCTAACCTAGTCTTTCTTGGCCTGGTGTTCTTCAGATCTATTTAGAGAACATCTTCCAGAAATTAAAATAGGCTTGGCCCAATCCTGGAAATTTGGAGTTTCAGTCTCAGTGCACCTGGAGGGCACCAAGCAGGGGTGAAATCCAGCAGGTTCTGACAGGTTCTGGAGAACCGGTAGCGGAAATTTTGAGTAGTTCAGAGAACCGGCAAATACCACCTCTGGCTGGCCCCAGAGTGGGGTGGGAATGGAGATTTTGCAATATCCTTCCCCCAGGAGTGGGGAGGGAATGGAGATTTTGCAATATCCTTCCCCCAGGAGTGGGGAGGGAATGGGGATTTTGCAGTATCCTTCCCCCTGGAGTGGGGAGGGAATGGAGATTTTGCCATATCCTTCCCCGACGAGCGGGGCAAGAAAGGAGATTTTGCAGTATCCTTCTCCAGGAGTGGGGACAGAATGGAGATTTTGCAGTATCCTTCTCCAGGAGTGGGGAGGGAATGGAGATTTTGCA
>QLTV01001159.1:30040-51830 GCA_003457575.1 Thermophis baileyi | reverse complement strand
GTCGGCATAGTTCTAGGTTGTACAAGACCAAAATTTCAAGCCTTGTGGCATAAGGGATTCTATTGTGAGTAGAGGAGTGGAGTACTCTTCTCGTGAAATACCTCTGGACCCGCTCAATTGTATTAATGTCCGATATATACAGTAGATATACAGTATAAACAGAACGAATGAATGCATAATATGAAGGTACTAAAATTATTGCTTTGCAAATGGCATGCTTCTATATGGGAAGTATTTTTGTCTCTGGCATCCTGTATCTGAACCATCTAAGAATTGTCAGTAATCATTAGATTGCTTTGAGTAATAGCAGCTACTGGAGGAGCAGGATTTCAACCATTGCTACTAATAGTTTCACTAGGGAGGTGGTTCTCCTGAAGCCTTCCAACCAATGGAATTTGTGCATGCAATTATGTTCGAAAAGAAAACCAATTGGTTCAGCAGCTGTCATATTCACAGCCCATTCCATTTCCAAGTGTACTTACCAGGTGTTTTCATTCTTGTTATATCTTTTTTCTTAAAAAAAAATATCTTTAAAATAAACTATGTAAATTCCTTGGTTGAAAACTGTACTTAATAAGTTTGTGGAATGTTCCTTCCAGGCACTAATCGGAACAAACTGTTATGTTATGTTCTAAAATAGGAATCTCTTGTGAATTGTGAACTTCAACTTTCAGAATTGCTCAACCAGCATAGCCCACAAGACTTAAAGTGGCCAAGGTTGAAGACCTCTCTTCTAAAACACCTTTATCTATTTTAAGCATAAAGAGCTTTGATTCCAAAAATGCAAATAATTGACACATGCAACTTAATAAAAAAGAAAAAAAAATCAGTGCCCTTTAAAAAGTAATTTCTGTTTGGGCCACTCCTTATGTGTCTTGGGGAAGTAAAATCAGATTTAAATCTCCTTATTTGATTTGTCAATACAGGAAAGGGCTTGGTTTCAAAGTCTATTGCCACTGGTATATGAGTCTGGAAGACTGCAGGATGAACAAAGGAGATCCTGCAATCCACTTGCTGTCTTGTTCCAAGAATAAATGTATGTGTGCAAACGCTCATCTTAATTCCCATAAAATACATACAGGTCAGAGATGGGTTCCTCCCGGTTCGGACCGGTTCGCCCAAACCGGTAGCGACCTGCTGGTGACATCACAGTGACGTCACGGATCCGGTCTGGTCAGTGCCGGTCCATGGGCACCGCCATTTTTTTTTAAAAAAAAATTGGGATTTTTTTAAAAAAAAAATTCCTGGTTTTTTTTCTTTTGCGCATGTGCAGAAGCCGAGTTTCCAGCACTGCGCATGCGTCGCCATCTTGTTTTTGGCTTTTTGGGGGGGGGAATTTTTTTTGGATTTTTTGGCACTGCGCAGCCACGCGGCACGGGAGGAAGTGAACCGGCAGCGAGGTAAGTTAGAACCCACCCCTGATACAGGTAATTCTCAATTTGCAGCCATATAGGTAGTCTTTGACTTATGACCAAGGTTGAGATCAACATTTCTGTTTCTAAGCAAGACAGTTGTTAAATGAGTTTGCCCTATTTTACAATCTTTCTTGTCCTAGTTGTTAAGTGAATCACTGCAGTTGTTAAATTAGTAACACAATTTTTAGTTTAGTTTAGTTTAGTTTATTTATATTTCTATGCCGCCCAACTCCCCGGGGACTCTTTTTTTAAGTGAATCTGGCTTCCCCATTGACTTTGTGTGTCAGGTGGTCACAAAAGATGATCACATGACCCCGGGACACTGCAACCGTCATAAATATGAGTCAGATGCCAAACGTAGGACTTTCAATCACATGACCAGGGGGATGCTGCCATGATCATATATGTGCTATTGTAATTTCAAATGGTCACTAAATGAATGGTTGTAAGTTGAGGACCACCTGTAATTGGGACCTGAACTTATGTTGCTAAGCAAGACAGTTGTTAGGGAGAGGCATCCGATTTTACACCTGTTTTGCCATGGATATTAAGCGAAACACTTCAGTTGTTAAGTGAATAATGTAGTCATTAAGTGAATCCTGCTTCCCCCGTTGACTTTGCTTGGCACAAATCAGCTGGGAAGGTTGCAATTGGCGATCACATGACTCCAGGATGCTGCATCCATTGTAAATGCATGCCGAATTTTAATCATGTAACCGTGAGAATGCTGGAATGTACGCACATAAGTCACTATTTTCAAGACCAGTGAACTTCAAACCGTCACTAAAGAAATAGTTGCAAGTCAAGGACTATCTCTACTGAAATCAGTTCATTCTACCTCAAACACATCCCAAGAGTAAAGTGCAGCCTAATACGGTAGTAGAAGCTGCTACTTCTAATGGTTATACCCTATCATTGGGTGTAACCTCTAGAACAATGTGTCTCAACCTTGGCAACCTTAAGATGTGTAGACTTCAACTCCCAGAATGGCTGTTGCCTGACGAATTCTGAGAGTTAAAATCCACACATCTTAAAGTTGCCAAGGTGGAAACACACAACTCTAGAGCCGGAAGAATAGAAGGGCAGGAACACACATTAAAAAGATTGCACAGCTTCTGCTGTCATGATTGGCAAAGCTGAGAAGTTGACTCGAGTCTAATTGTGTGCGAAATGAAAGCAAAAACTCCAGGGCTTTTTTTTTTTTTTTAACGTTTCAAATTCTCTTCCTACTCTAACTACAGTGAGTAATTATATTTATAATCAGAAGTCATATTGCAATTTCGTCAAATCTTTCCATGTGATGTTTCTAATCTCATGAGCCTACCTCTAATCACACAATTTTCCTCATGGTACCTAATTTTCTTTTTTCAAGTAGCTAAATAGGGTGGTATTTGAGATCTAACTGTGGAGAAGAGACAGCGTGGATGATAACATTACCACACAGGGTTCCGATAATTATTTTGTTAGACATTTTATATTCACAGTTATGCACATCCTAATATATACTACACACTCTCATAAATATGTATATTGTACACACATAGGCAGACACACTTAAGGGTTGTGTATGTATGTATGTGTATAAATATGTGTGTATATATATGTGTGTGTGTATGTGTATGTATCATGTTCATTTTCATAAGAAAATTATTATAAAATTATTATAAAAATTATATAAGGATTATATTGTATGTGTGTGCATGTGTGTGTGTGTGTGTGTGTATATATATATATACGGTACACACACACACACACACACACAGTATAATCGCTATATAATTTATTATAATTTTCTTATGAAATAAACATTTCAAGGATTTCAGGAATCAGAAAGCTAAACACACACACACACACGTGTGTGTGTATGTATATATACACACACATCATAAAATATAATCACTATATAGTTTTTATAATTTTCTTATGAATTAAAAAAAATCATTTCAAGGATTTCAGGAACCAGAAATCTAAGAAAGCAAACTAAAAGGTTCTTAACTAATTATTGCCTTTTATGTAAATAAGTAAAAGGAAATTATTTTTCAGAAGATAAAGAAAAGGCTGTGAGTAGTCCTATTTTAATAACAATTAGAGAAGAAGTGAGATTTGTGATACACCTAAAAAACTGGCACAGCTTCAGTCACACTGCCATGAGTAGCCTCTTTTGACCATACCCTGCAAATAGTTCTGCTTCCTCACGATTTCAGTTGCTTGATTCTATTCTCTTTTTCTCAGGTTTTCCTCAGTGATCTGCGCCTGTTGACACTGGGGTGGGCTTTCCTCTCCTTTGAGTGTTTGGCTCAAATATTTTCGGCTCCAATTCTCTGATGTGCCCAGAGCTGCTTTTTTTGGTATGGACTGTGTTGTTTGAACCACATAAGGACCATCACAGACTGTTGAAACAAATTTCTTTGCAGAGCAATTGAGCATTCTATTCTTAGGAAATTTGGATTATAATGTTCCTATGTATATCTAAAACATGCATATTTAAGCCATGAGATACTGTATCTTGGGATCACGTAATTGATGGAAAGACTGTAATTTCCTAAGTAGGCTACTGCCTCATTAATTAGATAAGATATTATCTGGAATACCTGCTTTGTTTGACTCATATTTCCTCCTGTTCTTACACATCCACGAGCGGCTTCCACATCTGTTCGGATCAGGTAATTATATCTTAGATGTGGAGTCCTTGGTGCTGTCTGAGCTTGGCTGTTTTCTTGGAGTTGTTTCATTGCCCAGCTAGGTAATATCATCAATGTTCTTCCATCAGTTTTCCTCTTTTGGAATTATATCTGAGATGCATGTTGGTAAGATACTAGAGGTGGGAACATGTAAATTTCAAGGTATCACTTTCTTGATTTTGTTTTTTGTTGAATTCAGAATACCTTCCAAATGTGGCCAAATTAGAGATGGGGGAAAAAAGGCTACGGATAACAGAGGGAAAGAAATTATATCATTTGCCAAAAAAAAAAAAAAGAAGAAGAAGAAAAGAAAAATGCTATCATAGCGTTTCATAGCCAGCATTATATGGAATGTATCATTTACCACGCAACAGCTGATATGGAAAAAATACTTTGAAGCAAAAAGTATGATCAGCCAAAAAAATATATGTGTAGAAAAGTTTGTATCTTTAATATGTATATTAGGAAAGCTGAGCACAAATTACAAATAATGGTAAGCAACAACTCTGTGGATTCTTAGAATTTAATTAATTAATTTGCGTAGCCACCCATCTCAATCAGTGACTCTGGGCAGCTTACATTTCAAAAACATTACAATTAAAATACTAAAAACATTTTAAAGCAATAAAAAATAAAGATCCAAATTAAATATACATAGCAGCCAAGATACTTGGCCAGTTAGCAATACAGCCAGAAAAATCTATCTAAATTCTAAACATCTGAGAAGAAGAAAAAAGATTTGGACTGATTGGTAGATCCCAGGAATAAAATATTCTCAGCATGACTGCTGATCAGCTGATGTATCCTAATTTGCCTGCCCTGATGTTTTTCTCATGATAAGCTAGCTCAATGGTGAGCAGCATATGACTCCCCGTATGCCTCCCAGCTTCCTCCTCCACTCATGTGCTGCCTGGAGTTGTGGAGAATTAAAGTTTTGCAGCATCTTGACTGCCGAGGATTTAGGCTACCCCGATACTTACTACTAGTTAAATACACATGCTGATCCACCGGCTCCCAAACCATCATGGAACTAATCTATCATCCTGTTGTTTTAGTATTCCTCTGGTAAATCCCATAGATGAATTTTGACATCTGGCAATGCTCATAAACTGCAAAGTAGAGGTAATTGCTCATTCTTGAGAGGTTAGATTAAGACAATGATTTTGAAAAATGCTCAGCATGAAAGGATATGTTCAGGGAATGAAAATATTAGAAATAGCACTTAGACTTATATACCACTTCACAGTGCTTTACAGCCCTCTCTAAGTGGTTTACAGAGGGAGCATATTGCCCCCAACAGTCTGGATCCCCATTTACCAACCGATGGAAGGTTGAGACAGTGAGGATCGAACTCCTGGCAGTGAGCTGAATTAGCCTGCAATAAATATTGCAGGCTAATTCAGAGAAATATTGCATTCTAACCTCATGGCTGCTTTTTATTTTTATTTTATTTTTATTTTTATTATTTTATTTTATTTTTATTTTATGTTATTATTTTTATTTTATTGTTGGTTGTTGGTTGTTGCACAACAAAAATCTCTATCTTTTATCAGTACAGTGTTCTTTCAAGTAGGGATGTTAAATATCTAAAACCTAAGAGGGGCATGTAGTTGTCAATGAAACATGAATGATATCATTGATGGCTGGGGCACCACATATACACATCCTCTCAATATATGGCAGGTGATGGAAGCACCCATACTTGGCCATGGAATCCAACAACTCAAATCTGGCTCTAGAATAGGGCCTTCTTGAGAATTGGAGTTGAGAATTAGAGTAGTCTGGCAAGATTCTGTCTATATGGTGTGAGGAAATAACCAAACTTTGGCTGGATTGTTCTATATCAGGGGTATCAAACTTGATTTCATTGAGGGAATGCTGCATCAGGATTCTGTTTGACCTCGAGAGGAGATGGGGTGGGCATGGCCAGGGTGGGCATGGCCAGCTTGATGTCACTCATGTCGGGGGCGCCTGTGGTGGCCAGAGCACTCTGCCAGCGAAAACGGGCTCCCGAGCTCTGTTTTCGCTGGCAGAGGCACTGTGGGCCAGTCCTTCGCTGTTTCCAGGACAGGCCCGCGGGCCAGATCTAAGTACCCCGCAGACCGAATCTGGCCCGCGGGGGCCTTGAGTTTGACACTCCTGTTCTATATCATTCTTGGGCTGGGCCTGACATCAAACTGGAGGTCCTCAGTCAGACAGGCCTGAGTGTAAAATCTTGCCTTCTTAAGAAGGCAACAGTGAATGGGATCCCTCACCCATTGACACCATATATAGGTCCCCTCTGTGCTTCTGTTATCTTGGATATCTTTCTGTGGCAATTCTGGAACTCCACTATCTTCCATTGACTTCAATGGAAATAAAAACTGAATAATAAAAACTGATCATAAGGTCTGTGGAGAAATGAAGAAAAGGAACGTGGATCCTTCCTTGGGACTCTTCTGTGTATTTTTGGTTGCCCTGGTATTCATCAATAAGAGCCTCCTTTTTCCTCATACTGTTCTCCTTCCTTAAGCTCACAGAAAAGAAATAGAGTTTTAAATAAAAACTTCAAAGCCAGACAAGAATGTCATTACTGCTCACTGCAATTATTTAGCCCTGAAACATATGGTGTTTCTTTGACAGCCATTAATTATTCATATTACGTTCACATGATAAGAAGGAACACTCTGTGACAAGCTTTGTACCTGACCAAGTTATCAAATGCAAATTAGTCAAATGAATCAGACCTCTATTAAGTTTTAAAAAAAACCACTGTGAAAATGATGATAATTTGTCCAAGAAGGTCCCCAGCCAGATACAGTAGTAAAATGCTTGCAGGGTGAGACATATGACTGGTTCCTAAGTTCTCAATCATATCAATGGGAAGGATGTCTCAAGTTAGATCTTAATTATTGGCTTTGTGTAAGTCATTGTCTCTCAAATGCATTTCCCTTTTTCTCAGGCAGACCTGAGAGATGGGACACCTTGACATGGAACAATCCTCCAGAGATTAAATTGGACCTTACCTCATGACTTTTCATAAGGTTCTGAAGACATAACTTTGCCACTAGACCTGACAATCTGCTTGAATAGTATACCCTGATCAAATAGCAGTACTGAATGTTGTTGAATGTTTTATAACTCAGCTCCTGATTATATGTTATGGTTTTTAATATGGTTTTTAAGATTATCTTATAGGGTTTTTTTAAAACATCTTTTCATATTGTATTTTGTTTACTGTTTTGGTTGTGTTTTAACTGCTATGAGCCATACAGAGTCATAAAATTGAGATGGGCATCTATACAAATTGAATTAATCAGTAAATCAATACTAAACAGAAGGGGATCCTGACAAGGGATCTTTTTCCTGTAACCATTATTTAACCCTTGCAGGTGATTGCAATCCTAGGTCCCTCTGCTATAATCTAGAAATGATGGCTTATGCTTTTGAATGTTGGGATTTTTATTTGTCTAAGCTCCAAACTTTTTGCTGACTACTTTAGAGAGGGCAGTCCCTAGCACATCATTCAAAACTCAAGAAGGTTTCTCAGCCCATAGAATATTGAACCCCTCTGTTTTAAGGGCTAAAGACCACCAGGTGAGGAAAAATATCCTTTGAGTTTAGATGGAATGTAGAAGCTGATGAAATGGGAGAATGAAAGGACTAATTTTATACTTCCCCAGAGAAAAAGAACAGGCAGGACCAAGGAAAGAAATTCAGGATAGACATTAGAAGGAACTTCTTACCTGTAGAAGCCATCAGCCAATAGAAGAGGCAGCCAAATGTGATAGTTGTCCTTTCCTGAAGATTTCAAACAGTGAGAAGATCACTTATCATACATATGTTACTGTACTGGGTGTTGGACTAATGTCTAATGTTCTAATGACTTTTCCACTTACATATTTTTATGATTCTATGATCTGGTTATCAAAGAGGTCCCTTTGCCAAACCAAGGTCTCCTCAGTGGTGTTTTCTTGTTTTTCCTATCATTAATTCTACTTTTAAACTGATTTTCAAAAGTGTATTGTTCCTTATCCACATCTGATGTATTAATTACTTGCTTTGATTATAATTATATTAGTTAATTGTTTGACTTGTTTGTCTTTTTTGGAAACTGCCTAGAGTGCTATATTGTAGAAAGGAGCCATATGCCAGGAATAATAAATTATGATCATCATGATATTGGATAAAGCTTGAGTTGATCCTAAGCCATCAGCATTTGTTGAACATTTTTCAGAAGGAAATACAGTATAATAATAAATTTTATTAATGCACACATTTGAGTTCATTCCAAATCTATAAACTGTAGCCCCCCTGAGTTACCAATTTCTCTATTTTGTCTTACGAGTTAGTAACAACAAATCTCTTTTTAAAAAATATCCATAGGAGAGTAGCAGAACACAAACTAGCTTCAAATTGTGTATGTTTTATTGCTTTAGATCAGGAATCTTCAACTCAAATTGTTACAAATGGTGCAGAAGGACCATTGGCTGCAACTCTGAAGCCTTTTTATACAATTATACAAAAGGCTTTAATGAGTCAAAAATGAAGAAAATTAAGAGTATCACAATATGCCATTAAAAAATAGATTTGTTATCTTTTTAAAAGTTACTGCAATACGGAGCCATTTCAATTTGGGTTACTTGTACCTGGCAGTATTTTCATTATTCACAACACCAATATTTGGTCTTACTATTGTTCTGACATGTTTTCAAGACCAGCAGCCACAAAATACTGTTGGAGGTTGCGGAAAATGGTGAGCGACTCTGAAATCCAGCTAAATCCTTCAAAGGGATCAATGAACAGATCATAAACTAGCTGAGCTGTTAAATATAGAATATTAATTTCACCTTCTTCCATTGTCTCCCAAACTAGAGAATCAGTCCGTTTTCAACTAATTCAAATTAAACAAAGGCAGAGTCTAATGTAAGAAAGGCCACTCTTCAAACTTGGAGGTCAGTGTTTATAATTAGCTGATGACATATCATGATGAATAAAAAACATAGGAGTAGTAAATAGCAGCACTCAGACTTTTCGATGGCACCTGTTCTTCCTCAGACGAGGACAATTCCATCTGTTCGGTAGATCTGCCTTGTTTAAGGAAGCCCCAGCCTTGTAAACAGCTTGTCAGAGGCTGTGGGGGAACATGACAAGGGCATGTGATTGATGAACGTATCACTGACTAGTTCAGCTTATCATTGGTACGATAAGGATATCCCTCTGAGTTTGATGTGACAGGACTGGAGACGTACATAGGAACCATGGAACGACAAGTGAGATGCTGAAAATGGGAAAGCAACTGGTAGAATGTGTCTGCTCATATGGATGCAGTTAAGCCAGATTTCTCTGATGTCCCTGCTATGACAAAAGATACTCCATGGGGCTGCCCTTGAAGGCCATCCAAAGCTTCAGCTGGGCCCTGAATTGTGGTGGTGCTGGCAGTGATGGGCCTGTCTTTGTATGCCCATGTAGCAGCTGCTTTGTGAGCTGTACGGGCTACTAATTTGTTTTGGGGTATAAACCAAAGTGCTAGTATTTTGTTATAAATCTCTACTAGGCATAGGGGCTGGTTTCTTGGACCACTTGTTCCCTATAGTATCTGCCTGGCTGCTTCATTCTGGCAGGGTTGGCATGCTCTGGGTTCCTTTGATTAAACAAACATTGATTCATCAAACATTGAGATCCAGGATCTACCTATTCTCTGTAAAAAGCTCTGTGCAATGAGATGCTCTTTGAGATTCACATGCCCCCCCCCGCTGGTGTTTCAAAGGGTCCTAAAGACTGACGTTACTACTGTTGCAGCATCCCCATGGTGTTGGAAGAAAAATCCAGGTCCAGTTCCAAGCCGGGAATAAAATGGAGGCTGATTGGAAAGAAAGATTCTGTTTATTGGTGAATAGAACCAATACACACACCGTGCAGTTCTGGAACAGCTGACAAAATGGAGTTGAGATGGGTGGGTTTTATACCTTCTGGATTCCTATGGGGTCATGTAGGGGTCATGGCTGGCTCTATAGGCAAAAGGGGAAATGCAAATCCTAGGTGTTTGTCTGAGCTAATCTTGTCAACCTTCGGCTTGTTGCTTATCTGGAGTTTCTATCTGACCCAGTCTTTCTGAATGGATTACCAAATCTGCATTTCTAAAAGCTGGCCTCCTCAGTTTCTGCTTGGGGCAAGGAGACTGAGGCTGGTTTCTGCCTCCCTTAAGATTTTTTCCCCATTTTTCCTTTAGAGGAAATAGTCTATCCTGCCTTTTTTTAATATTAATATTTCATTCTCTAGGAAGCAGAGGTGGGTTGCTGCTGGTTCAGACCGGTTCATTAGAACCAGTAGCAGAAATTTAAAGCCGCTTGCCAAACAGGCAGCAAAGACTGGCGGTCCACGCCCCTGAACCGGTCCTCCGGTAGCTGCGGCTTGAAAAATAACCCTCTGCACATGCGCAAAGGCTTCTGCGCATGCGCAGGGAGTCATTTCCGGGTGTTTTGTGCGACGCCGGTAGGGAAGGTAAGCAGAACCCACCCCTGCTAGGAAGGTGGGTGGATGCTGACTATCTACAATGGTCATGTGATCAAAATTCAGGCACTTAGCAACTGGCATGCATTTATGACAGTTGCACTGTCCCAGAGTCACTTGATCATCATTTGTAATCAAAATTCAGGCGCTTGGCAAACAGCGTGAATTTACAACGGTTGCAATGTACTAGGGTCACGTGATCACCTTCTGTGACCTTCTGACAAGCAAAGTCAATGGGGCAGCCAGATTCACTTAATAACTGTTTTACTAACGTAACACTTGCAAGTGATTCACTTAACAACTGTGGCCAGAAAGGTCATAAAACAGGGCAAAGTTCAATTAACAACTCTCTTGCTTAGCAACAGAAATGTTGGTCTCAATTGTGATTGTCAGTCAAGAACTACATGCACTAAAAGCTGTAAACATGCAATTGTTTTTATTTGCACTATGTCTCTGGATAAATAGGAATAGCAATTATAATTATTGGGATATTGTTTACTTGATTGTTGGTCTGACCATCACCCAGCCCAAAAGAGAACAAAAACACTCCAGTACCTCTCCACTAGTAATCAGCACCCATATCAGCATAAATTAACTCCAAGGTTAACTTCAGACCAACAATCAAGTAAGCAATACTCCAATCAAGAAACTGCCAAAGAGGTATTAGTAAACAGCCCATCCAAAGAACCTCTAAGACCGCCCCCATCCACACAGACAGATAAGACACCAGAATATAAACTGACAGCAAACAGCACTCCTTACTAGGACTGATGATGTTACCTAGTTCGGTAATGAAATGTCTGCAAGAAAACAAGCAAGCTCAGAGAGCACCAAGGACCCCTCATTTCAAGCCTGAACTACAAGTATTCTCCTTTATTGATATCATAAAGTCCCCATTCATGATGCTTTCTGATAGAATTTGTTGAATTTCTCCAGTCCAAGCCCCAAACATCTCTGCTTATGGGGCTTCCTCCAAGCCTTCATTTGTTCGATGACTTATATATTGAATTTAAAAAAATTAATTAAAATTAAAATGTACTGGAGATACAGTAAATCCAAATTATTTGTACATGTGTGGAAAAGTCACCATTGATTTCACACTTCGCACTAAGTTATAATGTTGTTTGCTTGTCGGGTCTTAACATAATATATGAACTCAGCCATTGTGGCTTATAAAATGTGGTACATTGATTAGCATAATGTGTGAAGGCAAACACTTGTGCCTTATTAAACCAAGTAAATCATGGGTTAGCATTATATATGCATCAGATCCAAGTGTGTGGAATATCTGTCATAACACCATCATCATGGAGACCGTGTAAAGTATTTAACTTTCATCATCAGCCTCCATCAACATCCATAAAGGTCGTTCAATTGTTGCAATGCTACCCATCCAATTACTTCAACAAGGTTTCTATTGATTCCATTTACTGGGGCAATGTAATAGCAGTTTTCTTTGATGGATGAACTCAAATTGAACATGAATTACTTCCCTCTAGACCTCTAGCAGGCAAACTGCCAGAATGTCACACATTGGCTCTAGCATGGAGAAATACCATCATCATTCACCTGCTTGAATATTGCCACAATCTCATGATGAAATGGCCTTCAACCTTTGAACCGGATCTCATCTCTGAAGAAGAACTTTGCATACAGTGTTTTAAGAGAGATAAAATTAGATAGTGGGTGTATCACTCAGAGCCAATACTAAGGGGGGGGGGGGAAATCATTTTGTGAACCAAGGTTTCTGGAAATTATAATTCCAACATCTTTGCAGGGCAACTAATTGGGGAAAGCATTTAAGGAGAAGCCAAAGGTGCTTTTCCAAAAGGCAACTGGACTTCCTTGTTTTTCTCTGAAGACGTTTCACTTCTCATCCAAGAAGCTCCTTCAGCTCTGACTGGATGGTGAGGAATGGAAGGATTTATATTCCTTGCAGATAGCTGGTCATTTGTATACTTTTAGAGAGTCATTGAGGCCACTTGGAGGTTTGTCTGTGTCCTCAGGGTCACCTGAGTAGTGCAAATGGATGTGAAGCCTTCTTGGAACTGCTGAAAGGACTGTGTTGTGGAACTGTGCTTTCTGCAGACATCCTAGATGTGCCTGTCAATAAAGAAAAAAGTTTGAAAAGAAAATAATGACTGAAAGTAAACATCCCTGAACTTGTGAATAGGTTTAATTGTTTTAAAATTACAAGGATTTAAAAAAAAGCTTTTAAATTTGACTAGGTCTGGGCCTTTAATCTTTGCCTGAATAGGAGATGCACAATTTTCTTCAGACGAAAGAATACTCTGGGCATTTGAGTAGATCTGAGATGCAGAAATTTATACAGCCGCTAGAATTTTGCAACTCCAATCTGGTAGCCCCACTTTTGAAAAAACAGACTAGGAGCAGAGTCCAGAAGCCAGAACTCCAATAACAACAGAATTCGGGCAGAGAAAAGACATCATAAATTTGATCTGATTTAAAATAAATACAATCAGTTTTCACATGTTTAATATTTCCCTTTCTTTCACATTAAGAATAACAATTCAGTTGCAACTTTGCAGGAGATTGGAGCTGAAGTATATTTCTATACTTCAGCAACACCTTCTGCCTTGCGTGTGCTAAATTCTTTTAAGATCAAATTTAAAAGGGCAAGGACGCAATCCTAATCAGTGCATTCAAAGAGCATGCCTTTGATCTTAATTAAGTTTAATTATCATTCAACATGCTATCTGTGCTTGGGTAGAATGGCGTTAAAACAATCAGGTTATTCTTGTAATCAGGTCTGAATGGATGTTGTACAAAGTTGTGTGTGTTTGTGTCTGAGAAATAATACTCCCGCTGCTCCACAAAATTCTGTATATGGGAAGAATGGCAGCTTGGCACAATTAGGAAGCAGCTGTCACTGAAACAGCGGTTTTTCCATAGCAAATATGATGGCAACAACGATTCAGTGCCAGAATAGTAGAATAACACTTTCCATGCTCCTGCATTGATTGCTTAAGGGAAGGGAAGCCAATGGCTGCTTACAACTTAAGATTCTATTTACCTACACATCCCTAGCCAGCTAATCAGGGCAGGTGGGAAGGGCCAGAAGGTGTGGCCAAAACAGTCAAGATGGTAGCAATCAAAACTCCACCCACATTATATTATATGTGAGCATCCTAGGTAACCTCCAGTGCAGAGGTGGGTTCCTCCCGGTTCAGACCGGTTTGCCCAAACCGGTAGCGACCCGCTGGTGACATCACAATGACGTCACGGATCCGGTTCGGTCGGTGCCAGTCCGTGGGCGCCGCCATATTTTTTTGAATTTTTTTTATTTTTTTTTCTTATGCGCATGCGCAGAAGCTGAGTTTCCGGCACTGCACATGCGTCGCCATCTTGTTTTTGGCTTTTTTTTAAAAAAAATATATTTTTTTGCACTGCGCATGTGTGCGCGGCCACGCGGCACAGGAGGAAGCAAACCGGCAGCAAGGTAAGTTAGAACCCACCCCTGCTCCAGTGGGTGTTAAAGCAGTTCCTTCTAGACTAGCTTGTCTTCCGGTTTTCCTGGTTTCTATCTGCTCACTATGAAAGCAGTTTTCATTTTCCAACATTCCCAATGAAAGCAGCTGTCCCCCAACTGTTGCCTAAAGAAAACAAAAAGATCAAAACACCTTTCCACCAGCAATCAACATCCAGATAAGCATAGATTAACTCCAAGATTAATATCAGACCAACAATCAAGAAATAAACAGTACCCCATTCAAGGAACTGTCAAATAAGCTAACATAAACAGTTCAACCAAAGAACCTAGAACAGGGGTGTCAAACTGGCGGCCCGTGGACCGGATGCGTCACATGCAGGCCATGCCCACCCTGGCTCCGCAAAGGCAAAAAACATCGCAATACATTGCGATACATCACGTGACACGATCAAGTTGGACACCAGTGACCTAGAAGAACACCTCCACCAACAGAGCAAGCCACTAGAATAGGGGTGTCAAACTCAAGGCCCGCGGGCCACATCCGGCCTGCAGGGTGCTTGAATCTGGCCCGCGGAGTTGGCCTGGAAATAGCAAAGGAATGGCCCGTGGTGCCTCTGCTAGCGAAAATGGGGCAGGGGGGCCATGTGTGGCCCCCCTGCGCCCCCCACAGCCCCCACAGCCCATTTTCAGGTTGGACGGCCTCTTGCAGCACCCTGCTGGCCAAAATGGGGTACAGGGGGACCGCATGCAGCCCCCCCCAGCCCATTTTGGCTGGCTGGGTGCTGCAGGAGGCATCCATCCCATCTCCCCACCCCCTGACCTGCCTGCGGAGAACTACAATGCTGATCTGGCCCTCAAAGAAATCCACTTTGACACCCCTGCACTAAAATATAAACTGAGAACAAACCTCATGCCTTACTAGCACTGATGATGTTACCTAGTTGAGTAATAGCCATAGCAATAGCACTGAGACTTATATACCGCTTTATTAGTGCTTTACAGCCCTCTCTAAGCGGTTCACAGAGTCAGCATATTGCCCCCAACAATCTGGGTCCTCATTTTACCCACCTCAGAAGGATGGAAGGCTGAGTCAACCTTGAGCCGGTGAGATTTTTGAACTGCCGAACTGCAGCTAACAGTCAGCTGAAGTAGCCTGCAGTGCTGCACTCTAACCACTGCGCCACCTCGGCTCTGTATGAAAACATCTGCAAGAAAACAAGCGAGCTCAGAGAGCACCAAGGATCCCTCATTTCAACCCTGAGCTACAAATATTCTCCTTTATTGCTGCTTTAGTCTCACAAGATGGGCTGCTCAATGCCAGGTTCCTCCCCCACTCACACCATCGTCCTTAGACCACCAACAGGAAAGGTTGATCTGAGCTATGTTTGGAGTCCCAGAGCTCAACCGAGAGCGTGCAGAGTGTTTCTTGAACTTCTTCTTTTAATGACTGCTATTAGCTGCTAAGATGCCAGCCAGAAAGGTTTCTTGCAGAGATATGCCCAATTGGCAGTCCTGTTGAAAAATCTGGCCCTTTGCACAAACCACGTTGGATGACAAAAATATTGCTAGTAGTACTATATCAGTGGTGGGTTTCAATTTTTTTTTACTACCGGTTCTGTGGGCGTGGCTTGGTGGGCATGGTGTGGCTTGGTGGGCGTGGCAGGGGAAGGATACTGCAAAATCCCCATTCCCTCCCCACTCCAGGGGAAGGATACTGCAAAATCTCCATTCCCACCCCACTCCATGGGAAGGATACTGCAAAATCCCCATTCCCTCCCCACTCCAGGGGAAGGTTACTGCAAAATCCCCATTTCCTCCCGATCAGCTGGGACTCGGGAGGTAGAGAATAGATGGGGGCGGGGCCAGTCAGAGGTGGTATTTACCGGTTCTCCGAACTACTCAAAATTTCCTCTACTGGTTCTCCAGAACTGGTCAGAACCTGCTGAAACCCACCTCTGTACTATATCATGTATTTCCCCCCTTTTACTTAAGAGGAATTTAGAAAAAGTCAGATATTTAGTCCAACCAAAAGCAGCGGCAGGTGGCCAACTGAGAAACAGGTACAAAGAGATCTTATGAAGACTCTTCCCAAAATGTATCTCTCATGATTTGCCCTAGTAGTCAAACTGCTGACGGGCGCAAAGAGATGCTGCCATATACAGCGTAGCACGTTGGTGAGCAAGTACAAAAGAGAAAAGAGGAAGGAATAATTGAAGATAAATCTCTCTTAATCATTTGGATGAAACAGCCGCATAGAAATACAGGACTGAAACAGATTAAATCAGAGCATTGCATTCTCTTTTTAGTCTGGATATTTAATGCTTTTGTGGCACTGGCTGGAACGTTGGATTTTTGTAATGCTCGGGAGATCATTGCATGTCCAGCATCACAATAAGGATTAGAGTTCAATAAAACCTCCTCCCCTCCTTTTTTTGTTTGTTTGTTAAAGTGATTGCTGAGGAAACTCTTCTGCTTAGCCCATAATGTGACCATGCACTGCCACCTAACGTTGATTTCCTTAAAGTACAGGGAAGATCTCAACTAATCAGAGAAATAAAACTACTTTTGTAGCAGCAGCAGAGTTGATTCATTCCTGCAATCTGAAAAGCTTTGTCTCCCAATATCCTGAGACATATGATGGGTTTCTTACATCTTCAAAAGTTAGCTGAAAAAGAACGGGCAACTCTTAAGAATAATAAAAGAGCCAGTTTGGTCTAATGGTTAAGATGCTGGCCTAGAAACCAAGAGACTATGAGTTCTACTCCCATTTTAGGCATAAAAGCCAGCTGGGTGACTTTGGGCCACTCTCTCTCTCTCTCTCTCTCTCTCTCTCTCTCTCTCCCTCTCCCTCTCCCTCCCTCACACGCGCGCGCTCGCGCTCTCTCTCTCTCTCTCTCTCTCTCTCTCTCTCTCTCTCTCTCTCTCTCTCTCTCTCTCTCTCTCTCTCTCTCTCTCTCTCTCTCTCTCTCTCTCTCTCTCTCTCCCTCCCCCTCCCCCTCCCTCTCCCCCCCAACTCACCTCACAGTGTTGTTGTGGGGAAAATAGGAGGAGAAAAGATTATTACCGGTAGGTGTGTTTGCCCCCTGGGCTTATTTACAGTATAACAATAATAAAGGTGAGATAAAAATCTGAATAAGAAACTTTCAGCAGAAGGACAATGGCTTTGCAGATCGTATCCATACCAACTACTTGGATCTGAGATAAAAACCTACAGAAATGAAATTAATACAGAGACCAAAGCAAGGCTTTGACTGAATGCCAGCATTTTGCTCTCTCTAGGACTGGTCTCAAGGTTGACTCTGCTTTCTTAAAGCTTTAAGATTGGCAGTATTGAAGCTGATCACCTGACCCTTTAAAACAGATTAAAGTTTCCATAAGCAAGGTATACAGTCTACTTTTCCCCATTGTAAACACTTTCTGGATGCATTTCAACCGGCTGAGGTGAGCTAGGCAAGCTGATATAGGATATTTCTCCTCTTGTATGCCTTACATTGAAAACTAGCATACCAACTGGACGGTATGTTTTACCTCTAGAGCAGGGATGGGGAACTATGGCCCCTTTATGACTTGTGGACTTCTCATGGCTGGCTCAGGAATTTTGGGAGTTGAAGTCCACAAGTCATAAAAGGGCCACAGTTCCCCATCCCTGCTCTAGAGAATTTCTCTACGCCGGGGGTGTCAAACTGGCCGGATGCTTCACACACAGGCCACGCCCACCCCAGCTCCGCAAAAGCAAAAAAATGTTGTGATATGTGACATGACGCGATCAAGTTTGACACCCATGCTCTACGCAAAGCAATTTCAAACATTTTCATTGGATCCACATCTTCAGAAATTTGTTATTTTTAAGTCCAAACGTAAGAAATTTTGGGTGTACATTTGCATATGCAAAAACTGTACAAAGTTTGCACATAACTAGTCATTTTATGTATAGCTGCCTCTAATGTATGATTTTTCCTACCTAAAATTCCCTGACATAAGGTTTATTTAATCTGTAACTTGCTCTAACCAATTTCTAAAACAACTTTCCAAATACACAAATTTAATTTTACATACCATCTTCTAAATGTATACCATTATTTTTACAAACAGTTTGAGCAAAGAAGAATGGACATCAACTGACTATTTGCTACAGGTAGTACTCAACTTACTATCACAATTGGGACCAGAATTTCCATTGTAAGGAAGGACAGTTGTTATATGACTTGTGCCCAGTTTTATGATGATTTTTGCCGTAGTTGTTAAGTGAATCACTGCCGTTGCTAAATGAATCACATAAACATTAAGCTGATCTGGCTTCCCCCATTGACTTTGCTTGTCAAAAGTCACCTGGGAAGATTGCAATTAATTAGATTTTAATTAGATTTTTATCCTACCTTTATTACTTTTTAAGTAACTCAAGGCGGCAAACTTATATAATACAGTATTCCTTCCTCGTCCTATTTCTCCCACTTCAACAACCCTGTGAGGTGGATTGGGCTGAGAGAGAGTGACTGGCCCAGAGGTGGGTTGCTGCCGGTTCTGACTGGTTCTTTAGAACCGGTAGTGGAAATTTACTGCTGCTCGCCGAACTGGCAGTGAAGACTGGCGGTCCACGCTCTCAAACCGGTCCTCCGGTCACCGCGGCTTGAAAAATAACCCTCTGTGCATGCGCAAAGGCTTCTGCGCATGCGCAGAGGGTCATTTCTGGGTGTTTTGCACAATGCGACGGGGGCACGTGCAAAACGCGCACATCCGTTGCAATCAGAACCGGTAGGAAAGGTAAGTAGAACCCACTCCTGGACTGGCCCAAAGTCACCAGCTGATTTTCATGCTTAAGGTTGGACCGTGACTCACAATCTCCTAGTTTCTAGCCTGGAGCCTTAACTTCTAGACCAGTGGTTCTCAACCTTCCTAATGCCGTGACCCCCGCCCCGCCACCGTGACCCCTGCCCTGCCCCCTCCCCACGCACGATGAAGTGACAAAGGGGGCGTGGCACCAAGATGGCGGGCTAGCGCGCGCTTAGCCGACCCCTGTGAAAGGGTCGTTCGACCCCCAAAGGGGTCACCACCCACAGGTTGAGAACCGCTGTTCTAGACCAAACTGGCTCTCACTAGACCAGTGATGGCGAACCTTTTTGGCACCGAGTGCCCAAACTGGAATGCGCGTGTGCACGCATGCATGTGCGCCGGAGCCCCAGAAACTCAAAGACCAGCTGGCCAGCGCACATGCACGCACTGGCCACCTGGTCTTCGGGTTTCCAGGGCTCTGGCACGTGCAAAGATCAGCTGGCGCGCTGGAAACCAAAAGAGCAGCTGGCGATGGCGCACGTGCCCACAGAGAGGGCTCTGCGTGCCACCTCTGGCACGTATGCCATAGGTTCACCATCACGGCACTAGACCATAATTACCAAAACCAGTAGACCAAAATGGCAGTCACATATTGTCCCCAGTTCGGATCTGAGCCTGATGCCGAGACCAATGAAGGACCCCAGACAGGAGGTGTAGGTTTTGGTTTCCTTTTATTAGCAGTTAGACTTATATACCGCTTCATAGTGCTTTACAGCCCTCTCTAAGCGGTTTACAGAGTCAGCATATTGCCCCCAACAATCTGGGTCCTCATTTTACCCACCTCGGAAGGATGGAAGGCTGAGTCAACCTTGAGCCAGTGAGATTTGAACTGCCGAACTGCAGCTAGCAGTCAGCTGAAGTAGCCTGCAGTGCTGCACTCTAACCACTGCGCCACCTCGGCTCTTGAAGCGCTCCAAGAAAAGGGGTCCTGGCCAAAATGCCAAGAACCCTGAACAACAGAATTAAGAAAGTTTTATACCTTTTAATAAAGCAGAAGGCGAGATAAGGCGGGATATATAAGAAATATCATCTAATAAACATTTTAGTAATGATCTAACAATTATTCTATTGGTCTCTACTCTTCCCTATTCCTAAGCCTTGGCTAATGAATGTTTCCGGAGTTGTCTAATATACAGTACATTCTATTTGCTCCAGGCCATTTCTATTCCTAATGTCTAGCTGAGGTCTGCAAGATGACTAACTCTTTGTTACTTTTATCAGCTTTCTAACCAGCCAGAATTGTTACAAGATTTACATGTGCATATTCCCTGTGAATAAGCATTCTCCAAAATTACAGCTTCCTGGTCTCCTTTCAAATGTATGCCCATAACCTTGCTTTAGCAGACAGTCCATCACATGTGATTCCAGCATGCTACAACCATCATAAATGATTGCCAAGCGCACAAATTTTGATTACATGACTGTGGGGATGCAGCAATGGACCTAAGAGTGAGGTTCGGTCATAAGTCACTTTTTTCAACCACCTTACTTAACAAAGAAATTGACATAATTCTTTCAGCTCCTTCTATTCCTGGTCAGAGTCGGTAATCATGGTTTAGAAGGACCTGATATAAAGCTGATCTGACATTCTGGCTCCTGCGCTTGATTGGTTTTTCTTTTATTGATTGATTCAGGTGTTCGTGCTTTAATTGCTGAAATTATATTTATAACGTGATTCTGAAAACCATTACAGTTAGTCTAAAGCAGGGGTGTCAAACTCAAGGCCCAGGAGCCGGATATGGCCCGCGGGGCCGCCCTGGAAACAACGAAGGACCCGCCCATGGTGCCTCTGCCAGAGAAAAAGGAGTTCGGGAGGGCTGCGTGCGGCCCTCCTGAGCTCTGTTTTCGCTGGCAGAGGGTTGCAGGAAGCCGTCGCAGCCGAAAACGGAGCTTGGGAGCTTGTTTTCGCTGGCAGAGCGCTTGGGCCGCCACAGGCGCCCCCAACACGAGTGACGTCGAGCTGGCCATGCCTACCCTGGCTACACACACACATCCCAAGGTCAAACACAACCCTGATGCAGCCCTCAGTGAAATCGAGTTTGACACCCCTGGTCTAAAGACTCACATCTGCAATAGTTTTTGATCCACCTAACAATGAAAGCAGTGGTTAATTGTATTAAATGATGGGGCTGGATTTTGCTCTTACTTGGGGGGAAAAGTATTCCAGACTTTTTTTCTTTTCTTTTCTTTCAAATCAGCAAGTTTCATGCAAATTTCTGTTACTAGGAAGCTTTTGGTTCAGGGAAAATACAGGCAGTCCTCAACCTACGACCATAACTGAGCCCAAAATTTATGTTGCTAAGTGAGAAATTTGTTAAGTGAGTTTTGCCCCATTGCACGATTTTTCTTGCCATATTTGTTAAGTGAATCACTGCAGTTGTTAAGTTAGTAACACGGTTGTTAAGTGAAACTGGTTTCCCCATTGACTTTGCTTGTCAGAAGGTTGCAAAAGGGGATCACATGATCTTGGGACACAGCAACGGTCATAAATATGAATCAACTGCCAACCATCTGAATTTTGATGGCATGATCATGAGGATGCTGGAAAAGTTGTAACTGTGAAAAATGGGCATAAGTCACTTTTTTCAGTGCCGTTGTAACTTTGAATGGTCACTAAATGAATTGTGGTAAGTTGAGGACTATCTATATAAATATTCACATGAAAGGAATTTAAACCCCCCACCCTGTTGAGTGAAATCAGTTTTCAGTTTCATTAGTAACTAATAGCCAGCTCATTTTTATTAACAACAGTATCTGTCTTTCTGTCTATTGTCTATCATCTGTCTGTCTGTCTGTCTGTCTATTATCTATCTATCTATCTATCTATCTATCTATCTATCTATCTATCTATCTATCTATCTATCTATCTACCTACCTACCTACCTACCTACCTATCAATCTATCTCAAAAGACATGACAGT